>CM034461.1:10426814-10758033 GCA_019925255.1 Litchi chinensis
ATGATTGGTTTTTTTGCAGTAAGGACATGACGGAAATGTAGTGTTGTTGCTGCTATTACTGTTGTTGCTTTGCTTTTCTGTCTTGTGCATATTTTTCTGTGATATAGCTTGAAATGCGCCATCCACAGATCCTACTTGCCTCATAAGTCTCCTTTGTTCCTGAGCTTGTAATGCATTCAATACTTCTGCCAAAGTAATACTTGAGACATCCTTAGAATTTTCTAGAGATGATATTGTGGCCTTAAACTTTTCAGGAACTGTTACAAGAATTTTTTGAACTATTCTAGAATCAGAAAAATCAATTCCAAGAAGCCTTACTTTGTTAACAATGTCAAGGAGTCTGTCAGAGTAGTCTTTGATTGTTTCTGATTCTTTCATTCTCTACATCTCGAATTCTCTGATCAAATTCAGAACTTGCATGCCTTTGACTCGTTCATTTTCTTCATACTCCTTCTTCAAGAAGTTTCAAATTTCATTTGCTGTTTTTAGTGTCATGATTCTAGCGAAAATTATAGATGAAACAGCTGCGAATAAGCTAGCCTTTGCTTTTGATTTCCTTTGCCTCATCTCCTTGTGATTTTTAATTTGAGCCACAGTTGGATTGTTAGGTAAAGGAGGAACTACGTACTCATTTTCAGTGGCTTCCCATTGATCATTAGCATCAAGGTAGGCTTCCATTCGAACAGCCCACATTTGATAATTCGTTCCATCAAACTCTGGAGGTGCTAATGCATTCGATGAAGCTTCTGAACTCATTCTGAATCGGTTATAGGCTTCTGTGTTTTGAACAGGGCAGAAGGTAAGTGTAGTCACGCTCACTCAACCTCACAGGTCTCTCAAGAACTGCAGCTCTGATACCAATTTGTTAGTTTTCTTTTGATAAACAGTGCATAAGTTGTGAGAAACACACTGATTTTTGAGACTTCTAAAAGCTTATTTTTATTGATCATCAAAGCACTTATTTATACAAATTATTTGAAACAGAAAAAACATAAAAATTGCAGCCAAATCTGCTGCACATTACATAACAGAAATTTCCTAGAAAGTAGCTGAAGACTAGAACAAGCCTAACAGAACTTTGACAACTTCAATTCCACGTCAGCAGCTCCTGAGACATGTCATTCAACAAAGGGCAAGCTTTAACTTTGTTCTTGTTGATTTTTCTTTGACAGAGAGTTATAAAATTGGAAAAGCATCAGACCTTCAAGTTTGATCATCAATTAACATTTTTTTTTAATTACTAGGAACCATTTTTATAATATTCTGGTATTCTTTAGCTCAAAGGTTACGTTTTCTCACCTAAGTCTTTGTGAGAATCCCAATGATATGATGAACCAAGAAAATATTGAATCCCAATATAAATGAAGTGCTGGGCAGCCTGGATTAAATTGACATAAGCTGTATGTACACTCATGTCTATGAGAACATTCTTCCCGCATATTAGCTTCTGTTACAATGAAATTAACAAGTTTGTTACCTTGATAAAGAACACTATAGCCCATGAAGAACACCATAGATCGATGGAACATAATGAAAATGAACTACTAGATAGGAGAAGGTGGGGATATGAAAGGAATATTTCATTTGTTGTTGTTAGATATTGAAACTTTTCCTAGGTACTTTGCAGCTATGGTTATTAGAATTTAGCTACTTTTGCTTGAAGTAATCATGTTCAGGTGGTTTGCAATGTTTAATTTGAGGCTTGTTACAATATAATGTATTAGTTTTACTTTAGTTGGTAATGTATGGTGTAAAGTACGATTGTTTCCAGATTTTTGGGATTTGTCCACCTAATGACAATGTCAAGGGCAAATCATTTTGTGATAGGGTATGATTGTAATTGACTCATGTATTTATATATATAACTCAATGAAAAATCAGAAGTGTGTGCAGCAACTGAGTGTTTATGTGCTGTTTTTTCTTTTTAAATCCGAATGCATGTTACCATGGTTGTATTGATGTCAAATGAATTGAATTGAGTCTGATGTCTTACAGTTGTTCACTAAAATAATGTCAAAATGAGAATTACAAAAAATTCATTAAGAGATTTTGGTTTCCCATATTTTCTAGCTAGAAACTCTTTTTGTGAAAGCCATTAGTGCTGGTTTCCTTTGGTAGAGCTTTTCAAAAGTAAAAGTCATTTTCAATTTCAATCCAAGCGTCTCCCAAAATGGCTTTTGGGGCTCAAGAAACTGAAAAGTGGGCTTTGGAAGTCATCCCAAACAATCACATATAGTCTTCTCTCCACCCTTTTGGCATTTGTTTCGGTTACTAACTTGGAGCAATTCTGATCTTGATATGTGATTTCTTTATTGAGCAGACACAACTTGATTTTCATTAAGTTATATAAAAGTTACAAATCTTTTGGGAGTCACCATGGCAACTACTTGAAAACAACAACTGTAAACATGGTAGTATGTTGCTTTTCTGGGACAACGCAGTTGTAGTCCTGCATACAACTTTACAACTATAATGCATCCTGTTTCAACAGTGTAAGTCATTACATTTTCTTGACTTAATGGGACATAATTTTTTTTTTTTCACTGAAGTAAATCAAACTGTAATCATGCTTCCAAACCATAAATGCTCAATGTAAATCCGTCAACTAAAGCTGTGTCATGCAATGGACCTATGTCCTGGTCATGGAAGAGGCTTCTTGTTCATTTTCCTTCAATCTCATCTCCTTCAATTCCTCTGTAAGCACATGCATTGAATCTGAAACTTCAGCCTTGTACGCATAGAACCTTATCACAACTAAGAAGAAGAGAAAGTTCAAGCAGTTCAATATGGCAAAAAATGCATAGTAGTAGTCCAAATGAGAAGCATTTAGGTTGTTCAGAATCCATCCTTGACCACGCTCTTTAGTGATGCGAGAAACCGTTGAAAGAAGAAAGCTACTAATGAAATTCCCAATACCTAATGTTACCGCTGAATAAGCAGTCCCAAGACTCTTCATGCTTTCTGGTGCCTGATCATAGAAGAACTCAATCTTGGATACCTCCAAAAATGCATCAGCTATGCCCATAAGTATGAACTGAGGAAGTAAAATGAATATGGTTAAAGGCACTTGTCCTCCACTTTCAACAACACCATGTTTCCTGGCCACACTGAGCCTATATCTCTCTGTTAGAGAAGCAACTATCATGATAATGATGTGAAGAAGAAGACCAATTCCCATTCTTTGAAGGAGAGTGATGCCTCTAGGATTTTTAGTCCACTTTCGCACTATCTTGACAAAGAACTGGTCATATAAGACAACACAAACAAGCAATGATATGGTTACAAATCCAGTTAAACTTGCAGGGGGGATCTTGAAGTGGCCAACATGTCTATCAAGGGTGGTGCCTTGTTTCACAAAAAGGGTGTTTATCTGTGCAACCATGGTGCTTGGAACAAATGTGGCAATCAAGATTGGGATCATCCTTAACATTTGTTTAGTTTCCTCTACTTGGGTAACTGAGCATAGCATCCATGGATCAGTTGAACCTGTCTTCACAGCTGCCTTGTTTAGGAACCTGCATTCATGAACAAACATCAAGTTAAATGTAACCAAAAGAAAAAGCAAGGCCTAGCTTGGATAGCAAGTAATAAACAAATAGGCCCGTGAATACAAACCTCAATCCTGGAGTGGAATCAATCCTGAATTTTCCTTTCTTTGCATATACTTCCAAGTCAAGCTCATAGAGTGCTTTAGGGTCACTAGGGAGAGTCACTTTCCATTTCCTAATGGCAGCAACTATGACCTTTAACATCCTTGTAAAAGGACTCCCTGCAGGCACCCTGTGCCTGTAGAACGGTGTGCCAGCCAAGAAAATCGCAATGGATATTGCCAGGCCCAGAGTTGGCAACGCATAGCCCAAGGTCCAGCCCACATTGTCTTGTATGTATACAAGTACTGTGTTGGCAAATAGTGTACCAAAGAATATGCTGAACATCCACCAGTTGAAGAAGGATAGCTTCTGAATCTTCTCCTTAGGCTCGAACTCATCGAATTGGTCTGCCCCGATCGTCGAGATGTTCGGCTTGGTTCCACCGGTTCCCACAGTCAGTATGTAGAGTGCACCAAAAAACACTGCCAATTGTAATGTTGAAGCCTTCTTACAGTTATCAACATTAGCTTGTGTGCAAGATGGTGGTTTTAAGGAAGGTATTGATACTGCTAGTGTTAGCAAAGACATCCCCTGTACATTGTAACAACTTTTATTAAAATTTTTGTAGTCATATAATGTAATAGTAAAGGCAAACATAGAAGTTTGACTATGGACAATAATTAATTATAATTCAACAGTTCAATGTTTAATTACTAAGATATTGACAAAATAACCCAGTTGATTTCAGTAATTAAAGGAAATACTTGGACTTATAGAGCCAATGGCAGACCACGACATTTTGAAAACCGTGGTTGGTTCACATGTCATGTTTCACAAATAAATAACCATCAGACAACGGAGACTATCACTTATTAGTCTTAGTCTTATATATAACGACCACGACATCTTCCTACTGCTGCCTTATAAAACAGAAATTTTTAGTCAAATATGTCATACAACAAAGATTTTTTTTTTTTTTTTTTTGAGTTACATACAATAAAGTATTTATTTACCCATTTACAGATGCAAAATTATCTGATCTTATCCACTGACACCTCCACACTATCATTCATACCATCATATACAATCCTATATACTTATCCAACTTAATTAAACCTTCAATTTCATGGGATTCTTGAACAAAATTACATGGCAATACACCTATTAAAATACTTTGTATATGAGTTGTGTACCGTCAGTGGTAGGTCGATCTTCAGTCGCTAAATTTAATAAAATAATGACTGATGCTAAATTCATGCTAGAGCAACAAATTCATGATATCTCTTAGTTGTGTGTGGTGCAGCGTATCACTGATTTTTCTAACGTTGTCGTTACAAACATATGCTATAAAACGGAAATTGATATTAAATTAGTATTATATCTTTTGTACTAATATTCAAAATTTTCATATATGTAACAGAAATAACACAACTAGACGTGTGTGTATATACATATATATACATGGCGCTAAGTGCATTAGGAGGCATGCATGGTGTACATACCGAGAGGTAAATAATGGAAGCAATGATGAAGGTCCAGTAACGGCCAAGATGAGCGTCCGCGACATAAGCGCCCAAGACGGGGGTGACCCAGATGGTGCCAACCCAGTTGGTGACATTGTTAGCAGACTTGACAGTCCCCTGATGGAGCTTTTTTGTCAAATACAGCACCAGGTTCGATGATATTCCATAATATGCCATGCGTTCGAACACCTCATACACTGTACAAAAAGACAAACACGAAACATAGAGATCCTTAATTGAGGGCTTATCAAATCTCAAGGCGCTTATTTTTTTTTTAATAACATCACTCTATTCAAAACTTGTAAAACTATGTATAATATTCTACTCCATTTGATACCAAAATTAACCTTTAATCATTACATTTACAATACCATGCCCAATACAACTAAACGTGTTTTCGGCTTTTTAATATACAACACTTTTACTAAATCATATGTTAACGTGAACAAAAAGTGTATTATTATTATTATTTTTTTTAATCATTTTATGCCTTTTTATTCTCTCTTTAAAAGTAGGCTTTACAATTTTTATTTATTTATTTTTCCCCAAGCAATTAGATAAGGTGATGATTGGCTGTCTTGCAATAAATAAAAGAGGGGACAAACTGTTTATCATCACTTTCTAACTAGAATTTTACACTATTTTATTGTTGAAAAAGCCTGATCATACTTACAAAAAATATGTGCTGAGTACCTTTATAATTTAATATTCTTTTAGAATAATTTGAGATTATCCAAAAAATTTATTTAAAATTATTAATTACCATCAAACTTAAGAACTTAAACTTATAAGAAAGCCCAATTATAGAACTAGTTATAGTATTTGAGAGTCGATAAACCCAACTATAATATCAACTATAGTAGTTAAGAGCTAATAAAAAACTCAACTATAATATTTAAGATTTGAGATTATGATACATTTATAAATCTCTTCACATGTAATGTTAATAAATGATAAATACAAGACATATGTTAAATTATGATAGGTGCAACTAGAATTTTAAATAAAGTGGAAGACAAGGTTTTAACCAGGATCTTTAAGTTCTGATATCATGTTAATTATTATCAAACTTAAAAATTTAAGATGATGAAGAAAAACCCAACTATGATATATAAAACTTGAGATTATAATACATTAATAAAAAGTATATTAAATGATATGATATATGAATTGTAACTACTATCTAATTGATGAGAGTATGACTTAATATAATTTGGGGTAAATTATCTTAATAGGCTAGTGTTATTCTTCTTTTTAATAATTTTATTAATAAAAACAAAATTTAAAAGCGGTACAGATATCTGTTAAAAGGATAAACACAGGTTTGCTAAACAAATATTACCGTTATTGTCGAACTGACAGAACCAAGTCGCCACTTGCGACTCTAAGTCGGTAACTACTTATTGGCTTGAGAGAGATTTACTTTTGAGGTCTATTTAATGACCGCCACCTATACAAAAAATTGGGTCCCACTTGGAGTTTTAGTAATTTAGAGCTTTTGTACTATAACCTTCACTCTAGATTTGAGAAAGAGTTTTAACAGGACCATAAACATGCAATAAACATTGATGTTTATGATTAATTAATTTATGTCTACGAACAGCTGGAAGAGGTTGGTAGGAGGTTGAGCGTCTGCCTCAGGCATAAAAATAATGGAAATAAATACATCTCAAATACTAACGGTTACGCAATACAATTTCTATTTCAATCTTTTTGCAGTATATATGTTGTAATAAATTTATACAACACATTTTTAACCTTTTTGTGAAGTCATCAAAGTTTGTAACACTAGAGATATTGTAGGGGAAAAAAAATAAAAACATTTAGAGATGGAAGAACAGGACAGAGTTGACTAGAAAACTAGAGAAGGAAGCAATCAAGAAAGCTTCCAAGTGCAAGTAATGGAACCATAACAGATTCTAAGGTCAAGTGTCCTAAATGTTAAGCAATAATAGACTTCATGCCTTCAGTCAGTGCAAGAATGGGCTGCCATGAACAAACCGCTAAGTGCCATGAGCAAACAGAGACACAGATAGAGAAAAAGAGAGAGAAATATACCAACAACAAAGGAACAAGCCCTCCATCCACCTCTCTGGGATCTACGAACTGGGTTTCCTTTGAGGTCCACAGTGCCATCCTGAGTATAATCCTCAATACCTTCTTCAACACCCATGACTTTTACAGCACGAGGCTAGACTCTTTATTTTTTAACTTCTCTTGCTTGTTTATATTACTATAAGCAAGGCTCTCCTAAGCCGTTCTTATACAGAAAAAGGTTGAAGCATACACTGGGACCAGAGAGTCAGAAACCGAGTCAGGAAAGCTATCACACAAAATATAAGAATTTTTTGATGGGGCCCCTGTCTACCGCAAATATTATCAAATAATTAGATAGTAATACATATTCAATTAGCCTTTAAAAAAACATACATACGTCCCCTCCACCTACCAAACACAACCGTCACCACACCCGCCCCTCCCAAGTCGACCAATAAAAATACTAAATTTACTGTATAATCCAAAAATGAAAACCTAAACTGTTCTGTCGCTGCAGTATGCAAACTACGGATGTGCAGCAGCGCGCATATTAATATGAAGATGCTATGCAGTAAATGCTACAGCTGTCAAATTTTTTCAGTTATGCCCCACTTTTTGTTCAAATTTCGAGCCTCATTTTTTTCAATGTTTATAATTTTTTTATTCAATTATTTATTTTTCCTTTTTCTAATGGAACTACCTTGATTTCTTGTTTATTATTTTTATTAGACTTAATTTTTCTACTCTAATTAATTAATATTTTCTTTTTTTAATTTTATTCTTTTAGTTATTTCTATATAAGAACTATTTACTTTTACTTTGTGTATATATAAAATTCATTGATAATTTATAATTTCAGTAAATAACTTTTTTTTTCTTCATTTTTATTTGACATCTCTTTATTTTCACTTTGATCTCTTTATTTTCACTTTGAGATCTTTTAACTTACTAAGTTGGTCTCTTCAATTAATTACTTTTTTTAATTTATTTATCTTTTAATACTTTAAATTTGATATACATCTCATCAATAAATCTTAAAATCTTAAATTTTAAATTATTGCATTAAAATTATCCTTGTATAAAAGGTGGGATTCTTTATTGAAGCAAGTTTTCACATTTTGTGAAAAATATAAAATCTAAGTTATTAACATGGATTATTTGTTTACACCTCGAGGGAGATCAAGGTGTAAAATTCAGGAGATAAACAATATGCACCAAGGCGTAAAATTCAGGAGATAAACAATATGCATCATTATTGAGTAGACTTGTTTTTTGCTATGTTAGATTTGCAAGTTTAAAAACTAAATAATCCAGTTCCGAAGACAAATATTGAGTTACTTCCTTGTGTTGCATGTCTTAGTTCAAGAGATCAATTTTATGCATTTGACAAATAAAAACCGATTCAACTTGCTCAATTTTATCCAAACGACTTCTCCTCGACTGAACTTTTGGCATTTGAAGATCAACTTGAGAATTATATTGCAGTCATGCACTCTAATATTGAATTTTCAGAATTAAATGACCTTACAGATTTGACACAAAAGATGGTTGAGAAAAAACAAGATAAAGTTTTTTCATTAATTTACTTGCTTCTGACATTGATATTATTACTACATGTTGCAACTGCTATCGTTGAAAGAGCATTTTCTGCTATGAATATTCTGATGATTAAATTACGTAATCGAATGGAAGATAAATGGTTAAATAATAACCAACTTGAGTATATGAATAAAGATATTTTTGACAAAATTGATAAAGAAATTATCATGAAAATATTTCAAGATATGAAGTTTCGTAGAAGAAAATTACAATTTTATGTAGTTTATTTTTTTTCTTTTTTATTTATTTTAATGATTTCATTAGGATTTTTAAACATAATATTATTTATTTTACCTAAATATAATATATGCTTTATTTTATTTAAACTATATAACGTCCTCGAACATTTTTTTACAAAAAAAAAAAAATTATAAATTTAGTATGCTCTTAATTTTTGATATTTTTATTACTTTATTTATGTGCCCCTTGAACAAATTTTCTGGATTTGCCTTTACATCCAAAGATACTAGAATGGAAGTCTTCGCTTATGAATAGTTAATATAGTCCTTCACTTTTTAGTCAATGAAAAGTATTTGGAAGATAGGATGCAATGCATGCACATCCACCCAACGTGTGTGTACATGTTGTCGAACCCAGAACCATTTGGTTCTGAGTTCGTAGTAGAACCATCCCATCTAAAAAGAGGGGAAAAAAATGTAAAGAGGTTTCATGGATGTGTGATGAGAGAAGGAAGGAATGTGAGAGAAAGAGAGATAGATGGAGAGAAGAGAACGAAGATGGGAGATGGGAAAAGAAAAATGAGAAATATCATCCCACCTATAGACATGTTTTTTATTGGGATTGAGAAATCTCAAAAGAATGGAAAATGAGAGAAGTTTGGGATTCAAAGAATCTCAATCTCATTGCATTCCAATTGACTTTCAAATATGATATTTAAGTAGTTTGAGATTTTTGAATCGCTAATCTACTCTCAATACATGTGTCAAACATTACCTCAAGTCCAAGTGTTCTTGCACACACGAACATAAGAAATTAGCCATTGTATGACAAATTAATGAAACTTCTGCTTAACAAGCATAGCGTGCCTGATTCTTTTAAAAAATAGGGAAAAAAAAAAAAAAAAAAGGTCATGGCGTGATTGACCATGAATGCATCATTAATGTAGCAGGGATTCTTCTTGAGTAGATAATATTGTCTATTCTTTGGAATGGAAAATATTGTCTTTCATCTTAATCTAATTTGGACCGGTCTTTTTTTTTTTTTTTTGTGACATAAGTCAGTGTTTTTAATTAAACACTAGAATTTCAAAATTAACATGACTATATGGTGTATGGTTGGGTTTTATATGTTTATTTAGTTTGAAATCTACCGTGTAGTTGGTTAAGATTAGGTTGATCATGCATCCAACCCACAATAAGTACTTATCTTCTTTTTCCTCCATTGGGTTCAAGGTTCAAACCTAATCAGTTAGCCAGTCAAGGTTAATTAAGCTGGATATTATCATAATTGATTATTGTATAGTTGGTCTTGGTTAGGTTGTTTTCCACACTCGCATGAGTTTGATATTATATTTTTCTTCAACAATTGGCGGTTCAAACCTAATTAATTGTCAAACCTATAGTTTATTATGCGAAGAGAGAATCTAACTAGGTAGCTATTTATCATCCTAGATAGTATATTCTGCGTTTTTTAAAAGTGAGTTTACGCTTTGATTTGTTGACAAAAAAAAATAAAACCCAACTTTGTATAATTAAATGATGGAGAAAGGGGCCTAGAGGGGTCATGGCCTTGCTGGTTCCTACCTTAAGAATATAAAAAAAATTATATATTTTTAAAACTATGTATTTATCTTAAATTTTTTAATTTTTTAGCTGGACCTCCCATAAATTATTTCTATTGGATTGAATTGAATTGAAAAAGTACTCAGATGTGTTTGTTATAATGTGGGATTGAATACTCAGATGTGTTTGTTAGAGTGTGGGATTGAACTTAAAATAGTAATTTCCTTTATTGGGTGTAGTATAAGATTGAATAAAGTATAATTACATGTTATATTTTATACAATAAAAATTTTCAAATTTATTTTAAATAAGTAAAATTAGTTTAAATAAAAATAAATGTAATTGTTTGAAATTAGTTTTTGAAAAACAATATTAATGTTATAAGTAATATTAAACAAATGTTACTTTTTAAATATTTTAATAAAAATATTAAATTAAGTTTAATATATATTTAATATCTTATATAAATAATTAAAAAGAAAAATAAATAAATAATAGACAGGAAATGATAAAAAAATAAAAAATAAAAAATAAGAACTAAAAAAAACAAGTTGGGGGATTTATGAGATTGACAAATATGGGATTGGATTGGATAAAAATCCAATTGCATCCCATGTAACAAATAATGTACATGGACCCATTTGGCATGTGATATTAGATTCAATTTAATTGAAATAAATAATTTTATGATATGTTTGGTGTAGTGGGAATTGGATAAAAAATAGTATTATCCTTATTTGGTATGACATGAAATTGAAGACAATATAGATTCAATTCTTTTTTGAATAAAATAAAATTATTTTAAATCAATTAAAAATAAAATTATTGAAAATATTAATTTTAAAATATTTTAATAAAATATATTGAATAATTCCATAATTTATATAAATAATTAAATAAGAAAAAAAAAAAGGGGAGAGAGAGAGAGAATGAAGGGACAAATTTGTCGCACCACAAAAGGATTAATTGGTCATAGAAAATTGGAGAAGTTCAATCTTGAACCACCAACAAATTATGAAATTGAATGATATTAATCCTAAGTGGAAATTGTAAAAAATACCCATTTAAAAAGGGTAAAATTTGTTTTTACCCACTATTTTTTTTAAAAAAAAATTGTTTTTAACCCCTCAAACAAATATATTGCTTGATATACCCAAATTATCAAAATACCCCTGGACATTTTTACAAAAAAACCCTGAACAATTTAAAATTTATGACAAACCGAATGGTGAAATTACGATTAAGGCCCCCATATATATACCTCAAAACCGATCGACTACAGCCAAACAGTCCATCGATTTCTCACTCAAAAGCAAACCGATTTTTACGGAACCTGAACCCGATCGCGACCCAATCTTCCCCGCGACGTTTTCGACCATTACCGCGACGTTGCCAACCTTCCCCAAGCAGCTCCTACTGCTGGTGAACCTGCAGAAAGTGTGAATGTTAGATTTTGATATATTTGTTGTATGTTTTGATTAAGATTTGAGATTTTGAGATATTTGTTGTGTTATGGATGTTAGTTTAGGATTATTAGGTTTAGAATAGGTTGGATTTGAGTGTGTTTGGTCGTTTTTGTGTTGAAAATGATCGATTCCGATCAGAGAAGAGTCATCGGGATCGGATCGATTTTCCACGATCGGTTTTTCATTTCGGTTTTTCACGATCGGTTTTTTGATAATGGAAAATCGAGGTTGAAAGGCGATCTGAAAAATCGAAGTGAAAAACCGATCGATTTCAGTAACCGGTTTTTGAGGTGCCTTAAAAAATCGATCGATTTCAGTTACCAGTTTTTCAGATACCTTCAAAAACCGATCGATTTCACTAACCGATTTTTCAGTTGCCTTTAAAAACCGATTCTGTTCAAAAACCGATTTAGTTTATATATCTCTACTGATGATTTCTTTGCTGTTTTTCTTTCCTACAGATGGATTTCGACTATAAATATAGTTCACACACAATTGACAGACATACGAGCGGGAACACACACATTGTTCAAAGATTGGTTAATAAGATAATTGTCGTTATTAATAGAAGAAATCTATACAATCGGTTCATAGCAGAATGTCTGTTCGGACATATTTTAAAGATAACCAATAATACGGCTGCTGGTTTTATGATTTTGTGGGTGCTTGCTAGAGAGATAAAGGTCATGGATGCATGCCGTGATGAGAGATGATTTGAAATTAGGGAGAGAAGCTATAGGTTTGGGAAACAAGAGTTTCTGTTGGTAACCGGACTTCCTTTTGGGGCATCGATCGTAAAATCTTCAAAATAGCTCCAAATGATCAAAACGATCTCCTATGGTGAATGTTTAATGGAGTGTCGCCGGAGGTGAAGGAGTTGGTCACATTTCTTGAGGCAAGAAGTCATAGAGGGCAGGGAGACCGTGCAGGGCAGGATCCGATAGATGATAAAGATCTATTGAAGTTGGCGAATGTAGGGATTGCTTTCCATCTCTTTATGGGACTGGATGATAGAGCTAGCATTTATCCATTTATGTGGGTCCTCATTGAGAGTACAGAGAGATGGAAGACATTCCCTTGGGGCACATTATGCTATAGTGTCTTGTTGTACTGTCTCGACAAGGCACTTAATGAAGAGCGGGTCAGAAATCCACCAAAGACCATTAATATTTATGGTTATGTGTTGGCATTTCAGGTATAACTAATACTTTCAATATTTATTGCTTCCTTCTATTACAGTTAATAAATAGAGTTATATGTATGTTTTAATCAATTTTGCATTATATATTATCTGACCATTACTAACTATATGTATGTTTTTTGTTTAATCATTGTTACATTATAGTGGTGATTAATGGAGTTGTTTCCAGTGTTACGGGAGAAGATATCAAAAAAGAACCGGAACCTGAAAAGCGATCTTCCAAGATGTATGAGATGATCACTGAAGAGAACACCTACAAATATACACAGCCTAGATGATTTCCCCCCCCCCCCCCCCCGTAAGTGGCAAACATAACCTAAATTTGTATCAATTATTTGTTTGTTATAACTATCGTTATTTATATTAAGTATATAATTGTAGTATAACTAAATATATTGATATAATGCAGATAGTTGGCATTGGGCAAACCTTGGAGCCTACTGACGCCGAGAGGGAGATTGATTATTGGAAATCGTTTAATCTGAATCATATAATTCATGATGAAATACATAAATATGGCGACGGGGGGAGTGATTATGATGATGATGATGATGATGACCAGGCTGACGATGACAATGACGATGGTTTGGATGATGATGGTGTAGGGGATGAGGATGAGATAGAGGATGTTGATGAGGTGGAGGGAGACGATCAGCCACTTAAAGACATCTGAAACGTGCAATCCGAATCAGAGGATACCTTATCAGAATTGCGAACAAAGAAGACACACGATGTACAACACGTAGATTATGAGGTACGAATATTCTATTTATATAATAATATTTTTTAATTAATTTCCATTGTAGTAAATGCAAAAGATGTGGACATGTTGTGTAGTAGTATGGAGTGTGAAAGAGAGACGGAGTCTCTAAAAATGATAGACGAAGTGTTATTTGTTTAAATATGCAGGTTGTATTTCCCTTGATACTCAAAAAACAGGGGAGACTCTGTCAATTTTTTTAAAAATTCAGGGTAGTATGTAAAATAATATATACATGTATTTATGAAACAAGTGAAGCGGTTGTTTGAGTTTATTGTGGATTTACAGAAGACAACCCATAAGAAGTTAAGTAGGATGGAAAAGAGGCAGAAGACAACCTCTCAGATTGTAAGGGAGATGGATAGGAGGTTGAGACGGGTGGAAGAACATTTAAAAATTCTCATGTCTCCGGTTGGTGGGCATGATGGAGACGACAACGACGACGATGACGATGATGATGATGATGGTGGGAGCTTTGTCCGAGATGAGCACATGTATTACCTGTCACCACCACCACCACCATATCAGGACGAGGGTGTCTGTCGGTCGCCTATCGATGTAGGCCAGTCAGCCATCCATCTGGAGGAGCAGGGTGACCAGCAGCCACCTCATCAGTCACCCCAGCAGGAGGAGGAAAAGGAGGGTGACCAGTAGCCACCTGGGCAGTCACCCGAGCAGGAGGAGGAGGAGGTCCAGGTAGACTATGTATCCCTATTGTGTTGCTTTCTTAAATATAATTTACATGTTTTGTATATTATACATGTTTTTAATTTACATACATGACTATCAGCCACCTCATCAGTCACCCCATCAGGAGGAGGAGGAGGGTGACCAGCAGCCACCTGGGTAGTCACCCCAGCAGGAGGAGGAGCGGGGTGACCAGCAGCCACCCCAGTAGGAGGAGGAGGAGGTCCAGGTATATATTATTAACATTACATCCATATAAGTTATATCTAGATTTGTATTATATATATTATTAACATTACATCCATATAAGTTATAAGCCATATTAGGATTATAGTTATAATAATTGTAAAATTATGTGAAATATATTAACCATATTAATATGATATATTAAGATAACACATATTATACTAAAGGTATATTTATTATAACTAATATCATATGAATATTAATAAATGATAAAATTAATATATAATGTTTTTAAAATAATGATATCATTTGTAATAAAATTATACGCTCCCTAATCTATATAATATATTTACGTACATCCGTATATAACGATTTGTAAAAATAATTCAGTTAAAGGGAAATAAAATGAACATATAGATAGAAATAAATTCAACCCAAGTAAATATCGGTTTTTAAGGACACATGAAAAACCGATATCGATTTTTGAGGTCTACTTGAAAACCGATCCACCTTGTCCAGGCTTAGAAGAAGTGGTGGCAAGTGGATCGGTTTTCGAGTGGGCTTGGAAAATCGATACCAGTTTTTCAAGCTTACTCAAAAACTGATCTATGTACCTCAACGATGGGAAATCAAATGCAAGATGATCGGTTTTTCATCGAGTCTGGAAAACCGATACCGATTTTCCAGGCTCGGTGAAAAACCGATTTTTGTGGTTCCGAGCTGATATGAAATGATACAAAAACAATAGAAATTGAATAATAATTTATACTGCTGTATTAGTACATAATTGAGTAATTAACATAAAAACGTTTTACATAAAACATGCATCAACAAAATGTCAATCAATTGTTAATTATCATTTTCGTTAGTAGCCACTTCTGGATCGAGAGTAGGAAACCGTAGTATACATCGACGTTGGTTGTGTCCAGTCTTATGACACAAGCGGCATCTTCGAGAGTGTGGCTCATTTTCCGTAGCATTTGAACTTGTTCCAATATCCGCACCCACGTCTGTGCTTGTCCCTTCGCTAATAGAAGTTGGGGGGTTAGGGCAACGAAGACGGTTATGTCCCCTCTGACCACATCTTCCACACTTTTTTCGACAAGGATCTTCCCCAGTTGAAGGAATCCGAATCTCTTTCGGCCTACCTTCTTGTCTTTTACCTTTCGGTGGTAATACAACCATACTTCTAACTTCCGCTGAAACATTCCAACTGGCCAATTTTGGGATGGGATTAATCGGACGTGCATATGCAGCTTTTAGACACTCCACGCTATAGTACTGACTGCAAAGTGTATCACAACTGACGCCCTTGAACCTGACATGTATCAACAATTTAAGTGTCATGCTATGATATGAAATACCGAAAAAAACAATGTATAATTACCATACTTGGCCACAGCACATGCATGAACACATGACAACTGATCAAGGTTCCACTGCTTACACGTACATGTGTGCTATTGAATGTTAACCATCGCATCTCCTTTGCTATGATGTATGACACTGTAATGATACGGTTCTGTAATGGGATGTACGCTACCTTCCGTGGATAAATCTTTTGCCAACATAATACAATCGTATGCAGCGGTAATAACATACGTTGTGAGCTTCTCAGCAGCAACACGTCTATTATTAAACCATCTCTGCAATACATTTCTTACATATTCATGTGCAGTTGTTATTGGCAAACGACATGTTTGCATCATACAATTGTTGAGCGACTCTGCAATATTAGTAGTCATCATTTCATATCTTCTTCTTGGACAATATGCTCATGACCACCTGCTCACTCCAGCCTTAACCAAATCTCTATGTGTGGTCGGATGTAATGCACGTATTTCTTCCAATATTATGTTGCATTCATCAGGCACATAACAATATGCTGCATTGTAAAATGCATTTTTCACATCCGAACGTTTTTTACACTTTTGCTTAAGGTTTTGCCACAAGTGAAAAAAACATAACACATGTGGGACTTCAGGAAAAGCTGCTTTCATCCCATTCGATATGCTCTTATGACGATCCAATACGATCAGCAAATCGTCTGACATCCCGATTGCTCCTCTAAACTTTTTTAGGAACCAAGTCCACGAATTGTCCGACTCTCCGTCAGTAAATCCAAAGGCGATGGAATAAATTATCTCCGACCCATCTTTGCACGCAGCAAAAAAAATCACATCTTTATATTCACCTTTCAAATGAGTGGCATCAATAGCAACAATCGGTCTCATGTAAGACCGAAAACCCTCAATGGAAGCTCCAAGTGCAATGAATGAATACAAGAACTGGTTGTTTTCATCTCTCTTGATTGCTGTCATTGTGCTGGGATTTGCAAGTTTTAACATCTCCAAGGAGGACGGAAGCTGCTGATATGATTCATCCGCTTGCCCATATGCTAGTTTCTTTGCATATTGTAAAGCCTTCCAAACTTTACTATATAAGATTTGCACTCCATATTGCTCTAGCATTTCTCCAACCAAACGATTAGGTGTATAAAGATCTCTTCCCATCTTTCCTGCATACAATTTTTAGATCACAATAGCCTTTACACTCTTCATATGTGATTCCATGGCTGTCTGACGACACGTGTGTTCCGCTATATAGTTCAACACAAACCATATTGAACAACCCTTTCTGCATCTTGCACGAACAATAAAGCTACAAGTTTTATCTTTACAACTGGTTTCAAATCGCTCCGTGTCCGAACGTCTAACCCGATATTCAAACTTAGCTTTCAGAGCATATTCGCCAATAGCTATAGTCATTTCTTATTTACTAATAAAGAATGCTCCTTTATACAACGTACCACGTTGGTAAACGGTTGACGTAGCGTTTGAAGTAACTTCAATGTCCCCAAATTCTACACCAGGAACAATCCAGTATGATTATGAAGGATTGTTCTGAAATTGTAAACCTGAAAATCTTATTTTTGAAAACTTTTCTTCTTCTGCTACATCATTAAATGGAGTTTCCTCTTCATCACTATCTCCGGTTTGCTCTTTATCACTATCTCGTATTCCATCACCATTATCATCTGTGTCTTCATCTTCATCATCAATATCATAATTCGTATAGTCATCATTAACGTCACGAATGAGACTTTCAACCAATGTAAATGGGGTGACAGAAGTATCAACTTGATTGCTCCTAATACCTGAAGTGAGATAAAAATGACTTTCAACCATATGTGGATTTACTGGTCTATCCATATTTGCCTCGTCATGTCTTATGTCTGGAATTGAATCAGTGACAAATGGATAAACGGTACGCCTACTAACCTCAGTTCCAAAATCTCTGGCAATCTTGTCGATATAAATCTCTTTAACATCAATATTTTTTATCGCCATCAAACCAACAACACCAAGATCGGACATGATACGTATCCTTTTAACATGACCATTTGTTGTACTTTATAGTAAATAATATATACGAATATCCCACCTTCTTCTATCAATAGCAGTCTCTCTGTATACAACATCCACCAATGATGAAAAACTACTATTTTTGTGGACCCCACACATGATCGACTCCCCTCTAATGTAATTACATTCATTCCACTCTCTGTCAAAGTTGATTACAACGGTCTCTTGAGTCATTCCTGCAACATTCAAATCAAACAATAATTAAATCTCATTTCAATAGGGTAATATTACAAAATATAATCATATCGAATCATATTCAATACATAACAACACAAACATATAAAAAACCATGAAAGATGTGTTAAATTCGGTTTTCCAGTGAAGTTATCAATTTTTCATTCTCTCAAAAACCATAAAAACCTTAATTCTGTCCGATTTTTCAATCAACCCAAGCTTTTCAGGCACTGAAAAATCGGGGCACTGAAAAATCGATCCCACAGAGTGAAAAATCGATTATCAATCACGAAAAACCGATTTCGTCGCAAATTTTACAGATTTCGTTGAAGATTTCATAAATATTTAGATCTCACAACCAAATCATTCTTATAGTCTTTTAGCTAGCAATATGAACAAAACAACCTAGAAACCAACAAAAAAAACTCATACATTACCTTTCAAACTCAAATGGAAGAAGAATCTTCAAAACCTTCAATGGTGTAAACCTTCAATGGATGCAAAAACTTCAATGGTTGAAGAAGCTCGAATGACTAATCCCCTCAATAAATTGTTTTTCAGCTGCAATGTATCTCAAAAATCATTAATAACCAAATTTTCGTAATTTTCAACTGCAATGGAGAAGATAGAAAAGGGAGGATATTGGTAGGAGGAAGAAGGTTATTTTCGTAATTTCATATTTGAGCATTTTAGTCATTTTAACTTAAAGGTATTTTGGTAATTTCATATTGGGTATTTTAGTAATTTTAACTTAAGGGTATTTTGGTAATCTTGGGTATACAATGGAAATAGTTTGTTTGAGATGTCAAAAACAAATTTGTTTAAGTAGTTGAGTAAAAACAATTTTTTTTTTTTATTTGGGTAAAACCAATAAATTCCCCCTAATCCTAATGTAACCTACGTGGCCTCCGAAGAATGGACCGGTGTCTACATACTATAATTTGCTTTAACAACATATATCTTCAATTTTACTTCAATAGTTGACAACCAACAATGTGGTCATAAGATCATATTTCAAAATCATTGTCGCACCCCACGCCTTATGGAGAAAGAGATGCTAGGGTCATGATGGTGATTGTTGACGGGCTATCATCCTTAGCGGAGAGGATTGCAGAGTGGGTTTTGTGGGTTTTGGTTCATCTAAAGATGGATGGTTATAGTTGCAAAAAGATCAGCAAGACTTGTCACACAATTGGACCTTGGAGGAAGGGAATTTTGTATTTTAAATTTTTTTAGAGTAGAATTTTGATAAATAATAAAAAATAAAGAACCATCATTTTTTCAGAGAAATTTAAATAAATAAACGCGCCAAGTACTAAATTAAATTGTAACAAATGAGTAAATGATAGAATGAGGATTAAAAAAATTATTCATGAAAAGAACCTTATCTCATTCATCATGTTTGACATGTAAAATTGGAATGAATTATTTTCATATGGTTGAATTGGACTTCTCTCTTTACTCTCATGAGTCTTACTCCTATCTTGATCCTTCTACTTATTTTGTACTTGTTAATCGTCATCTTTTGCCACCACAATCAACATCTATAGGGACAAGAAAAGGAGAGAAGCGAGGTGGTGTTGAAGACAGAGATGAATAGGAAGAAGATGGAAAGTAGGAAGGAGAATCGGTGATGAGTTTATGAGTAAGGGGAGATGAATTTTTGCTTAGTAAAAGAGATGGGATTGATGTTTGAGTTGTGTTGCCTAAAAAGCATCTCTATCCTAGTAGAGTAAAGAAGAGATTAAGGATACAAGTGAATTTTTTGTGTTGTTTGTTATCATATTGGGGTAAAACTGATAATATAAAAAATTAATTAAACCAAATTTTTATCTTTTAGTGTTTTGCAAAAACTCTTTTGGTGAAAGAAGATTTGAGTAGCTTTGGGTAGAAGAGTTTTCAAAAACCTTAAACTCTTTTAATCAAATCCATCCAAACAACTCTTTTAATAGCTTTTGGTTTCAAGAAGCAATGAAAACGATAAGTGACATCCCATACGAGGTCTTATTGAACTCTGCCATTAAGAATTAAAATACAACTTTTTTATAAAAGTCAAATGACTCACACACATTAAAGTGAAACAAAGAAATATGAAAATATGATACAACATCTTTCATAAAAGATGTTAAAGATGAAGCTCGATAGAGAGGCTATTTACGTGAAGATGTTGTCCTCGGTCTTGGCTTCCATGCAAGGGTGGGCAGAGAAGAGATTGCTAAACTATCATGACTATTTTCGTAGAGGAACAGTTGAGCAGATTGAGAACCTCCTACCTCTAGCCTTGTTGGCATCAAAGATTTTGGGTGAAGATATTACCATCACTGAAGGTGCAGGGATGGAGAAAGGGGACACCAAGGTGGTGGTGGATTCAACTGGGGGTTGGGTGGATCACTACATTTGTTCCTCGCTGAAAAATGCATTTTCAAAGGTAGGTTTTATGCATATTTATGTATTAAATCTCATCAGTCTCAGTTTTAAATACTATAGTTACATTCTTTTCTTTTAGTCAATTTTTGGATCTAACAATTACTAACATAATGCATAAGAGTTTTTTGTTTTTTTAGTCTAAATTTTTGGATCTAACGGTTACTAACAGAATGCATAAAAGTTATCTTATTTAGTTTGATTGTTGCAATTTTACTAATTTGTTAGCGTTGGTTTGTGATGTTATTGTTCTTTTTGTTGGTTGTGATAGGTTATTGAGAGTGGGAGTATAAAGAGTCATGATGTTGATGGGAAAGAGTTGGGGGCAACAGAAGCGTTGCTTCAACTGGCTAAAGAAACAGAGGATTTGGCTTTGAGAGAGAGGGAAAGTTTTAGCCCCATATTAAAGAGATGGCACCCAACTGCAGCTGGTGTGGCGGCTGTGACTCTGCACCAGTGCTATGGGGCTGTTTTGAAGCAGTACCTAGCAGGAACATCCACACTCACCAGTGAGATTGTTGGGGTCTTGCAAAGAGCTGGGAAGCTTGAAAAGGTTTTGGTCCAAATGGTAGTTGAAGACTCTGCTAACTGTGAAGATGGAGGCAAAGGTATTGTCCGAGAAATGGTTCCATACGAAGTTGATTCAATCATCTTAAAACTTTTGAGTCAATGGATTGAGGAAAGGATACAAAGAGGCAAGGACTGTAATCATAGAGCTAAAGAATCAGAAGTATGTTTTTGTTACTTTGTCAAAAATATTTTTCAGATTCTTATGAGACCATTCTTTGTTTATGTTAATTGATTGGTTCCCAATTTGTATTGCAGACATGGAATCCAAAGTCCAAATCAGAACCATACGCGCAATCAGCTGTTGAGCTAATGAGACTTGCCAAGGAAACTGTGGATGATTTCTTTGAAATTCCAATAGGAATCAGTGATGATTTGGTTCATAATCTAGCTTATGGTTTGCAACATCTCTTTAGAGACTATACTGCCTTCATGGGATCAAGTGGTAACGGTCATTTGCTAATAATCTTCTAAAATCAATGTTTCAACCGTATAATTTTCCCATGTTATGACATGTATTATTTTTTTTTAGGAACAAGATAATGCTATCTGCCTACACTTCCTCCACTCACCAGATGCAACAGAGATTCCAAGTTCCTAAAACTGTGGAAAAAGGCCACCCCTTGCAGTGTTACTGCAGAGGAGTTGCACCACAATGGACCAAGTGAAGGTCACCATCCTCCACCCTCTACAAGCAGCGGAACACAACGCCTCTATATCCGCCTCAACACTTTGCATTATCTTCTCACTCACATCCATGCACTTGATAAAACTCTATCTCTATCTTCAAGAGTTGTTCCTGTTGGGATGTTTTATATTTCTTATTATGGTCTTACACATTAAATAACAATTATATTATATTCTATTTATTTTAATAGAGTCAAATAAATGATTTATTAATTGGGCTCTACAAATATATATTGTGTATAGGCTTTATTGTGTAGAAATTCAATACTAATGAAATTAGAGTTAATGAGAACTTAATTAGGTTAGTATATAAATAACATTATAAGGGTTATGGTCCCTAAGTCAAATCAAGATACATAATATTTTGTTCTTTTTCTCCTTCCTCATTCAAAAAGAAAACGGCAAAGCAACCTAAAGATATTTGATTGTGGAAGACTCAATTTTACTCAAATTTGTCAATATAGATTTAGGTATATCTTATCTATAATAATTCTTAATGATTTAATATGAGTTTTTATATTCTGGTATAGGTTTTCACCTATTAAAGCTTTATCCAACAAATGATATCAAAGCCAACTCATGTTGAATCATTTAAATTATTTGGTTTAATTTATTATGATGGTGCCTTTCGTGTTTTCTATGAGTGTTTTTTAGAGAACAATTGAAGAATATATAATCCACTAAAAAATTTCGATTGCATATAGCATGTTTCTATCAGCCTAATTAATTGTACATATTTCTTTTATTATCTGTAATCGGTGATGATTGCTTGTTCTCTATTTTTAATGAGAATCTTGTTTTCATTGAAACTGATATTTATGTGAAAGCAATCCAAAGAAAGAAAATTCACAAAGACGTGTTGACCACCTTTTTTTGGTTTTTGATTTTTATTAAAAGTCAAGGCAATTCATATATATGTCTATTACTGATTTTGTTTTGTGAAAATAAAATAATATATTGTCACAGAGGCTACATGGCAAACAATTGAAGAATATATTTTCAATAATATTAGGTAAAGACAATTTCAAGAATTTAAACAATTGAAGAAAAACAACAACAAAGTGACTGTTTTGGAGCATTATGGAACTGTTCAATTTTCTTTCTTCAATGAGTTTTCAATGATGCAGTTATATTTGTGATATATATGAATTTGCTTTATTGAATAAGGATTCAGTGGATAAAAAGTTTTCAATGGCAAAATACTTTTTTTTTTCTTGAAAACATGTTCAGTTTTGTTTAAAAAAAAGAATATGATATTTCAAAATAAATTGAATTGAAATTATATATTGTCATAGTAACTTCTATAATATAAATGTGTTTATTTTCGAATTTTAAAAAATATATATTTATTGTTTATGCGAATAATGATCGACTCAAAGGAAGATTTAGGTTTTCCATATAAATAACAAGTCGGTCCAAAAAAAGACTTATTGTTTAACGAGATTAATTGTAAATATTTGATTACTACATGAAAAGTATCATTTACTGTTGATTTTTCTATCCAAAGATAAATGTCAATATTGTGCTAGGTATCTTATTTTAAGACCCACCATTATGAGAATCACTTAATCATGTCACGTATGAATTTATTAATTAAGTATTCTTGTGTTGTGACATGATTATTGATTGTGAGCATGTATTTAGTTTTGTTCTCGATTCAGTTACTACTTCTGCTTTAACAATATCTATCAATATTAATTTCATTCCTATGCTTAATGGCACAAACTTCAAAAATTAGAAAGAAATCGTTATAATTGTTTTCGGTTGCATGGATCTTGATCTTATGCTTCAGGAATAACGGCCTACATCTCTCAATGAGAATAGTTTCGCTAATAAAAAAGTGGGCATGGATAAGTAAGACCGTTCTAATCGCATGAGTCTTATAATGATGAAATGTTCCATTTTAAAAACTTTTAGGGGCTCTATGTCCAAAAAGAAAAGGAAAAGACAAAAAAAAAAAATGCAACTAGGACATCACAACTTAAAGTGCAAAAGAAACATGATGAGGACTTTACCTATTACTTTTATAAGAAAGCTAGATACATAAAGAAAGAATATCTTAAGTACGCCAATCGACATGTCAAGAAAGATATATTTCTCAATTTGGTTTGTTCTAAAGTTAATTTAGCTTCTGTACCTAAACACACTTGATGGATAGATTCTAGTGCCACTACTCACATAAATGTGTCTATATGAGGTTGCTTGTGGAGCCCAAGTCAAGTGATGCTAAAATATTCATCTATGTGGGCAATGACAAAACAGTTGTAGTAGAAGCTATAAGAACTTTTAGATTATCATTGAAGATTGGTCAACGTTTCAATTTGGAAGAAACTTATATAGTATCGTCTTTTAGACGGAATTTGATTTCAGCTTCCATTTTAGACAAATTTGGTTATTCTTGTTCATTTTGAAATAATAAATTTAGTCTTTTTCAAGATTTAAATCTTATTAGTATTGATTCTTTATCTTTGCATGATAATCTATATTTGTTGGATACAATTATCTCAACTAATGAAACTTTGCATATGAGTTCTCGAGGTACAAAATGAAAATTAACTAATATGGATTCTATCACACTATATCACAAACATTTAGATCATATCTCTAAACATAGAATTTAACGACTTGTGTCTGATAGGATTATTAATCCTCTTGATTTGACAGATTTCGAAGTCTGTTTAGAGCGTATAAAAGAGAAATAGACAAACATTAAGAGATTAGGTGTCAACACATATTCTGATGTCTTAAAACTAATTTCCTACTGAAAATTAACTTACAAGTATTCCATCACACTATATCACAAACATTTAGATCATATCTCTAAAATGAAAATTAACTGACAAGGATTCCATCATACTATATCACAAGCCTTTAGATCATATATCTAAACAAAGAATTTAGAGACTTGTGTTTGATGGGATTCTTGATCCCCTTGATTTGACAGATTTCAAAGTCTGTATATAGTGTATAAAAAGGAAACAGACAAATATTAAAAGATTAGGTTTCAACATATATTCTGATGTCTTAGAACTAATTCATACTAATATTTGTGAACTATTTCCTATAGCCTCTTGAAATGGTCAACGGTATTTTATGACGTTTATAGATGATTATTCAAGGTATGGGTACCTATATTTGATACATGAGAAGTCTCAATTTCTAAATGTATTTAAAGCTTTCAAAGTTGAAGTTGAAAATCAACTTTAAAGTATGGGTACCTATATTTGATACATGAGAAGTCTCAATCCCTAAATGTATTTAAAGCTTTCAAAGTTGAAGTTGAAAATTAACTTTGTAAGAAAATTAAAGTTGTCAAATCTAACCATGATAGTGAATACTATGGTAGACATGACGAATCCGGTAAACAAAGTCCAAGACCTTTTACGAAATTCCTAGAAAAATGCGGCATCGTCCCGCAATACACAATATCAGGCAAACCTAGCATGAATGATGTTACTGAAAGACGAAACAAAATGCTTAAAGACATGATAAAAAGTATGATCAATCATTCTTCTTTACCTAAATCCTTCTGGAGAGAAGCACTAAAGACTGCAACATATATCCTCAATTGGATTCCGAGTAAAATGATAGCTAAAACGCCTCATGAACTATGAATAGGTAAAAAACCTAGTATTAGACATTTTCATATTTAAGGTTGTTCAATTGAGACAAAACCTTACAAGTCAAATGAAAAGAAACTGGATTTAAGAATCGTAAGCTGCTACTTTGTTAGGTACTCTGAACGGTCAACAGTTTTACGATCTTACTAGTAAAACATTTTTAAGACAAGAAATGTGAGATTTTTTGAGGAAGTTGAGTTTATAGGGGAGATAAGGTTAAAGACATTATCTTTGAAGAGAAATTTTTTTCTCATCCTGCTATTTCTATTAATAATCAAGCTTCTATTTTTGATATTGTTCAAAATATAAATCCAGAATATCAAGACAATGTAGAAGAACTCTCCATGTAAAATGAAAAAATTATACCCGAAATGCCAACTCAATAACCTCAATAGGATATACCATTGAAACGATCCACTGAAAAAAAGATAAGTGCGATTCCAAATGACTATGTCGTTTTTCTCCAAGAACATAAAGTTGATATAAAAGTAGTGGAAGATGATCCAATCAACTTCTATCAAGCCAAATAAAGTTTTAATTTTTAAAAGTGGATTGATGCTATGAATGATGAGATGAATTCCATGAAGGACAATGACGTTTGGGATCTTGTCAAATTATCTGAAAGTGCAAAACGCATTAGTTGCAAATGGATATTTAAGACCAAAAAATATTCAAAAGGCAATGTTGAGAGATATAAGGCTCATCTAGTTGCCAAGGGTTTTACTCGAAAGAAAGACATTGATTACAAAGAAACCTTCTCTCCGGTTTTTATGCAAGACTCTTTCAGGATAATAATGGTACTTATAGCTCATTTTGATTTGAAGCTACATCAGATGCATGTAAAGACTACATCTCTTAATGGTGAAATTGACGCAACAATATATATGATGCAATTAGAAAACTTTGTATCCAATAACTCAAAGAAAATAGTCTGTAAACTGAAGAAATCCATCTATGGTCTCAAATAAACTTCCCGTCAATAGTATCATAAATCTCATCAAGTTATTATCTCATATTACTTTGAGGTAAATAAGGTTGAAGATTGTGTATATAATAAGTTCAATGAGAGTAAATACATATTTTTGGTGTTATATGTCGATGATATGCTACTTGCTAGTAACGATATAGGCTTATTGCACGAAACCAAGAGATTTCTGACAAAAAATTTTGAGATGAAAGATATTGGGAACGCCTTTTATATTAGGCATACAGATACAACGAGATCGTTCTTGAGGTATCCTTGGGTTATCACAAAAGAGCTATATCGAAAAAGTTTTTGATAGATTCAACATGAAAGGTTATGCACCAAAAGATACTTCTATAGCTAAAGGAGACAAGTTCAATCTTAGTCAGTGCCCTAAGAATGAGTTGGAACAAAAAGAAATGAAAAAGATTCCTTACGCATCAATCGTAAGAAGTCTAATATATGCTCCAGGGTACACGTGTCCGGACATTGCATTCATGATAGGAATGTTGGGAAGATATTTAGTTAACCGAGGGATGGATCATTGGTAAACAGCCAAACGAGTTATCTGTTATTTATAGAGAATAGAAGATCACATACTCACTTATCGGAGATTAGATCATTTAGAGATTGTTAGGTATTATGATTTCGATTTTATTGGATGCCAAGACAGTAAAAAATCCACGTTAGGCTATATTTGCCTACTAACTGAAAAAGCTATTCTTTAGAAAAGTGCTAAGTAGACAGATATAGTTTCTTCCATTATAACAGCTACGTTCATAATCTGTTATGAGACATCTAATCATGGGATATGACTAAATTTTGTCATGAGGCTGCAAGTTGTGGATTATAATGAAAGACCATTAAAAATATATTATGACAATAATTCTACTGTGCTATATTCCAATAACAACAGAAGCTCTATAAAGTCAAAACACAAAGACATCATGTTTCTTGTTGTTAAAGAAAGAGTTCAGAATCATCAAGTAGTTATAGAACATATTGAGACAAACTCCATGATTACAGATCCGCTTACTAAGGGATTACCACCTAAGGTCTTTCATGAACACACTGCTTATATAAGTGTTATTTTGGCTGATGATATGCATATTTAGTGGAAGTTAGTATTTTAATAATATTTGTTACAAACATGTTTTATATTTATTTTCTACAGAATAAAGTGTATGGTTCAGTTATACACTTTGAATGCTATTTGTGTTTGATCTTACTAAAGATTAAAGTAGAACCAGTTGGAAATAGATATGTTTGAGATCACATTGCATGTAATTTTCATGCTACGCATTCATACTTGATCTATGTCATTAAATATATTGGTATGGTGATCATTGATGAGTTTAGTTATGAATATATATAACAAAAGTCGCTTTGATTTGATATTAATATAGTAGATGGACCAAATTAAAATTAAAGAAATATTTCAGGACGGATAGTTTTTCAGTGCACACTCAAAATTATAGATAATATAATTGTCTTAGGAAACATATGTAGCCCAAGTGAGAAATTGTTAAGATTTTTTTTATATTTTTTATTATGGGCTTACATATTAAATAACAATTATATTATATATTATCTATTTTAATAGGGTTATAAGTGATTTATTAATTGGACTCTAGAGATACCTATTGAGTATTGACTTTAGTATGTAGAAACTCAATGCTAATGAAATTAAGGTTAATGAAAACCTAATTAGGTTAGTATATAAAGAACATTATAAAGGTTATGATCCCCAGGTTAAATCAATATACATAATATTTTGCTCTCTTTCTCTTTCCTTATTCATGAAGAAAACTATAGAGCAACCTAAAGAGATTTGATTATGGAAGACTTAATCTTAACGATGCAATATGAGTTTCTAGATTTTGGTATAGGTTTTCACCCATTAAAGTTTTGTCCAACAGTTCCCCCACCGCGCAACTGTTTCACTAACCATAGATGCCATGTAACTTTCACTTCTTATTTTTGAGCAGGCCATAAATACCATTCAATCTGCTTGCCATCATGTATTAGAAGTTGCTGCATATCGCCTCATCTTCCTGGACTCGAACTCTATCCTCTATGAAAGCCTCTATGTCTATGATGTTGCCAATGCAAGAATGAGGCTTACATTTTGGATTCTGAAGCAGAATCTTACTTTTATGGGTGCTATTCTCATAGACCGAGTTTAGGCATTAGCTACCAAGGAAGTGATAAAGGTAGCTTTTGAAGCCTAACTTATGATATTACTTGTTGGAGGAAGCAATCGGGTCTTTTATCGATCTGATCACGAGACGATTAAGGAGGATTTTGACAGCTTAAGGAGGGTATTTTGCGGCTATGGAAAAGGATTGATAGCTGAAGATATGGTAGACCGAGAGGCTAAGACAGTTGAAGGAATGGTAGCATTAATGGAGCAGTAAACTAAGCAGTTTATAAAAGATTTCAGCATCCTTTCCTGTGAAACAAGTGGTATAGGAGTTGTGGGTTCAGGGGAAAAGCTACCTATGCCACCAACAACAAAAAGGTGGAATAGAGCAGATCCGAATACAATACTGAGAGTATTGTGCCACAGAAATGATAGAACAACAAATTGTTCATGAAGAAATCATTTCAATTGGCAAAGAGGAGATAAAAATGATCAGACATAATTTTTGTTGTATATTTGAAACAAATGGATTAAATATATGATGCATATGATAGTAATTGGCTTTTAATAAATTAACATGAAACCTTGATGAAGAAAATGAGAGGGAATCTATTGCATACGAGTTCGACTCACTCAAGTTTTTATATGAAGATGTTGCTGGGTTAGAGAGAGCATTGTAGTATATTTTTGGCGTTGATTCTTTGTAGCACTAGGCATTGTTGATTTTTTAGTATGGTGCTGGGGATGTTCATTTTTCTTTATGATGTCAGGGGCCAAGAAATTTCTCATAATGAAATGATTTGCAATGCTTAAATTTTTAATCTCTAGAGCACTTGCTTGGTATGTGCTTGGAAAAGATCTCCCTCAAAATTGTCTTTCATGTATTAAAATATGTGTTCTAATTTGGGATAGTTTTTACTTTTGAATATTACTGCAATTTCTTCTAATTATGTACGATTTTTATATCCTTCTAATTTGGGATGGTTTGTCTGCAATTTCATTAAAAGATTTTGATTTCCCGTATTTTCTAATTAGAAACTTTTTTGTAGAAGCCATTAATGCTGGCTTCCCTTGAAAGAGCTTTTCAAAAGTAAAAATCATTTTCAATTTCAATCCAAACATCTCCCAAAATGGCTTTCGGGCTCAAGAAACCAAAAATGGCTTTTGAAAATCATCCTAAACAAGCACATATAGTCTTATCTCAGCCCTTTTGGCATTTGTTTCGGTTGCTAAATTGGAGCAATTCTGATCTTGATATGTGATTTCTTTATTGAGCAGACCTATAACTTGATTTTCATTAAGTTATTTATAAGTTACAAATCTTTGTAAGTCACCATGGCAACTACATGAAAACTGTAAACATGGTAGTATGTTGATTTTCTGGGACAACGCAGCTGTAGTCCTGCATACAACTTTACAACTATAATGCATCCTGATTCAACAGTGTAAGTCATTACATTTTCTTGACTTACTGGGACATGATTTTTTTTTTTTCGACTGAAGTAAATCAAACTGTAGTCATGCTTCCAAACCATAAACGCTCCATATAAATCCGTCAACTAAAGCTGTGTCATGCAATGGACCTATGTCCTGGTCATGGAAGAGGCTTGTTGTTCATTTTCCCTCAATCTCATCTCCAATTCCTCTGTCAGCACATGCATTGAATCTGAAACTTCAGCCTTGTACACATAGAACCTTATCACAACTAAGAAGAAGAGAAAGTTCAAGCAGTTCAATATGGCGAAAAATGCATAGTAGTAGTCCAAATGAGAAGCATTCAGGTTGTTCAGAATCCATCCTTGACCATGCTCTTTAGTGATGCGAGAAACTGTTGAAAGAAGAAAGCTACTAATGAAATTCCCAATACCTAATGTAACTGCTGAATAAGCAGTCCCAAGACTCTTCATGCTTTCTGGTGCCTGATCATAGAAGAACTCAATCTTGGATACCTCCATAAATGCATCAGCTGTGCCCATAAGTATGAATTGAGGAAGTAAAATGAATATGGTTAAAGGCACTTGTCCTCCACTTTCAACAACACCATGTTTCCTGGCCACACTGAGCCTATATCTCTCTGTTAGAGAAGCAACTATCATGATAATGATGTGAAGAAGAAGACCAATTCCCATTCTTTGAAGGAGAGTGATGCCTCTAGGATTTTTAGTCCACTTTCGCATAATCTTGACAAAGAACCGGTCATATAAGACAACACAAACAAGCAATGATATGGTTACAAATCCAGCTAAACTTGCAGGGGGGATCTTGAAGTGGCCAACATGTCTATCAAGGGTGGTGCCTTGCTTAACAAAAAGGGTGTTTATCTGTGCAACCATGGTGCTTGGAACAAATGTGGCAATCAAGATTGGGATCATCCTTAACATTTGTTTAGTTTCCTCTACTTGGGTAACTGAGCATAGCATCCATGGATCAGTTGAACCTGTCTTCACAGCTGCCTTGTTTAGGAACCTGCATTCATGAACAAACATCAAGTTACATGTAACCAAAAGAAAAAGCAAGGCCTAGCTTGGATAGCAAGTAATAAACAAATAGGCCCGTGAAGACAAACCTCAATCCTGGAGTGGAATCAATCCTGAATTTTCCTTTCTTTGCATATACTTCCAGGTCAAGCTCATAGAGTGCTTTAGGGTCACTAGGGAGACTCACTTTCCATTTCCTAGTGGCAGCAACTATGACCTTCAACATCCTTGTAAAAGGACTCCCCGCAGGCACCCTGTGCCTGTAGAACCGTGTGCCAGCCAAGAAAATCCCAATGGATATTGCCAGGCCCAGAGTTGGCAACGCATAGCCCAAGGTCCAGCCCACATTGTCTTGTATGTATACAAGTACTGTGTTGGCAAATAGTGTACCAAAGAATATGCTGAACATCCACCAATTGAAGAAGGATAGCTTCTGAATCTTCTCCTTAGGCTCGAAATCATCGAATTGGTCTGCCCCGATCGTCGAGATGTTCGGCTTGGTTCCACCGGTTCCCACAGCCAGTATATAGAGTGCACCAAAAAACACTGCCAATTGTAATGTTGAAGCCTTCTTACAGTTATCAACATTAGCTTGTGTGCAAGGTGGTGGTTTTAAGGAAGGTATTGATACTGCTAGTGTTAGCAAAGACATCCCCTGTATATTGTAACAACCTTTATTAAAATTTTTGTAGTCATATAATGTAATAGTAAAGGCAAACATAGACGCTTGACTATGGACAATAATTAACTATAATTCAACAGTTCAATGTTTAATTACTAAGATATTGACAAAATAACCCACTTAATTTCAGTAATTGAAGGAAATACTTGGACTTATAGAGCCAAAAGCAGACCAGGACATTTTGAAAACTGAGGTTGGTTCACATGTCATGTTTCACACATCAATGACCATCAGACAACAGAGAATATCACTTATTAGTCTTAATCTTATCTATAACGACCACGACATCTTCCTACTTCTGCCTTATAAAACAGAAATTCTTAGTCAAACATGTCATACAACAAAGTTTTTTTTTATTCTTTTTTTTTTTTTGAGTTACATACAGTAAAGTATTTATATACCCACTTATAGATGCAAAATTATCTGATCTTATCCACTGACACCTCCACACTATCATTCATACCATCATATACAATCCTATTTACCTATCCAACTTAATTAAACCTTCAATATCATGTGATCCTTGAACAAAATTACATGGCAATACACCTATTAAAATACTTTGTATATGAGTTGTGTACCGTCAGTGTTAAGTCCATCTTCATTCGCTAAATTTAATAAAATAATGACTGATGCTAAATTCATGCTAGAGCAACAAATACATGATATCTCTTAGTTGTGTGTGGTGCAGCGTATCACTGATTTTTCTAACGTTGTTGTTACAAACATACACTATAAAACGGAAATTGATATTAAATTAGTATTATATATTTTGCACTAATATTTAAAATTTTCATATATGTAACAGAAATAATACAACTAGACGTGTGTGTGTATACACACATATATACATGGCGATAAGTGTCTTAGGAAGCATGTATGGTGTACATACCGAGAGGTAAATAATGGAAGCAATGATGAAGGTCCAGTAACGGCCCAGATGAGCGTCCGCGACATAAGCACCCAAGACGGGGGTGACCCAGATGGTGCCAACCCAGTTGGTGACATTGTTAGCAGACTTGACAGTCCCCTGATGGAGCTTTTTTGTCAAATACAGCACCAGGTTCGATGATATTCCATAATATGCCATGCGTTCGAACACCTCATACACTGTACAAAAAGACAAACACGAAACATAGAGATTCTTAATTGAGTGCTTATCAAATCTCAAGCCGCTTATTCTTTTTTAATAACATCACTCTATTCAAAACTTGTAAAACTATGTATAATACTCTACTCCATTTGATACCAAAATTAACCTTTAATCATTACAATTACAATACCATGCCCAAAAACTAAACGTGTTTTCGGCTTTTTAGTATACAACACTTTTACTAAATCGTATGTTAACGTGAACAAAAAGTGTATTATTAAAAAAAATTTTATATCTTTTTATGCCTTTTTATTCTCTTTTTAAAAGTAGGTTTTAGAATTTTGCTTTTTTTTTTTTTCTAAAGCAATTAGATAAGGTGATGATTGGCTGTCTTGCAATAAAAAGAAAAGGAGACGAGCTGTTTATCCTCACTTTCTAACTAGAATTTTACACTATTTTATTGTTGAAAAAGCCTGATCATACTTACAAAAAATATGTGCTGAGTACCTTTATAATTTAATATTCTTTTAGAATAATTCTAGCTTATCTAAATAATTTATTCAAAATTGTTAGATACCATCATAGTACCAACTATTGTATTTAAAAGCCAATAAACCCAACTATAGTAACAACTATAACATTTAAGAGCTAATAAAAAAACTCAACTGTAGTATTTAACGCTTAAGATTATGATAAGTTTTCATGTCTTTTCGTGAACAACATAAATAAATGACAGACCACGAACATATGTTAAATGTCTTTTATCATATAATATAATATGTGCAAATTTTAGATAAAGAGCAAGATAGAATTTGAACCAGAACTTTTATATTCTAATACCATGTTAGTTATTATCAAACCCAAAAATTTAAGATAATGGAAAAAGGTTTAATTATAGTATATAAAACGCGATACGTTGGCAAAAAGTACGTTAAATGATATGATATATGAATTGTAATCATTATGTAATTGATGAGAGGCTGACTTTAATATAATTTTGGATAAATTATCTGAATAGGCTAGTAGTATTCTTCTTTTTAATAATTTTATTAATAAAAACAAAATTTAAAAGTCAGTACATATATGTCAAAAGGATAAACACAGGTTTGCTAAATAAACATTACCGTTATTGTCGAACTTACAGAACCAAGTCGCCACTTGCGACTCTAAGTCGGTAACTACTTATTGGCTTGAGAGAGAGATATTTTTGAGGACCATTTAATGACCACTACCTATACAAAAATTGGGTCCCCACTTGGAGTTTTAGTAATTTGGAGCTTTTGTACTATAACCTTCACTCTAGATTTGAGAAAGAGTTCAACAGGACTATAAACATACAATAAACATTGATATTTATAATCAATTTATGTCTACAAACAACTGGAAGAGGTTGGTGGGAGGTTGAGCGTCTGCCTCTGGCATAAAAATAATGGAAATACATACATCTCAAATACTAATGGTTATGCGATACAATTTCTATTTCAATATTTTTGCAGTATATATGTTGTAATAAATTTATACAACACATTTTTAACCTTTTTGTGAAGTCATCAAAGTTAATAAAACTAGACTTATTGGAGGGGACAAAAAATAAAAACATTTAGAGATGGAAGAACAAGACAGATTTCAGATACCAGAAAACTAGAGAAGGACGCAATCAAGAAAGCTTCCAAGAGCAAGTCATGGAACCATAAAAGATTCTAAGGTCAAGTGTCCTAATTGTTATGCAATAATAGACTTCATGCCTTCAGTCAGTGTAAGAATGGGCTGCCACGAACAAACCGCTAAGTGCCATGAGCAAACACAGATACAGAAAAAGAGAAAGAGAAATATACCAACAACAAAGGAACAAGCCCTCCATCCACCTCTCTGGGATCTACGAACTGGGTTTCCTTTGAGGTCCACAGTGCCATCCTGAGTATAATCGTCAATACCTTCTTCAACACCCATGACTTCTACCGTACGAGGGGAGAGACCTTTTTTTTTTTTTTTTAAACTTCTCTTTCTTGTTTATATGACTACGAGGAAGTCCCTCCCAAGCCCTTCTTATATACAAAAAGCTTGAAGCATACACTTGGACCAGAGAGTCAGAAACCGAGTCAGAAGGCCATCACATAAAAGAATTTTTTTATGGGGCCACTGTCCACCGCAATATTATCAAATAATCATGTAAATACATATTTAATTATATGCTGTCAAATCAAACATATACATCCAAGGCTGCGTTTGGCACGCGGGATTTGATTGAAATGAAATGGATTGGATTAGATTGGAATGGATTGGATTGGATTGAATTGGAATGAAAAATCACCATCCCACGTTTGGTAGAACTTAGGATTGGATTAAAAATTATACTGTATCATGTTTGGTATAGATTGGAATTGGATTGGAATAAAATTAATTTAAAATTTTTATTATATAAAATTAATTTTATAAAAAAAATCTCCTATTTCTTCAATATCAAAATCTATAATATCCCACAATTCACCATCATTGTCCACAATTCACCAATATCATCAATCTAATTTATCAACATTATCTTCCCTAACAACAACATTATAACATTATTAAATCATCATAACATTAACAAAAACCAAACATCATCTCCCACAAATCAAATCTCACAATTAATCAATATCATCATCCCCACAATTCAACGTTATCAACCCACAATTTATCAATATCATCCATCAATTCATCACAGTTATCATCTCCCACAATAACAACAACATCAACAACATCAAAACACCATAAAATTAACCCAAAAAAAAAAAAAACCAGTCGGGTTCTGTTCGAACCCAGAACCATCTGGTTCTGGGTTCCCACCTGGTTCTGGGTTCATCGAACCCAGAACCCAAAACCGGATTCTGGGTTCGACGACCCAGAACCACCTGGTTTTGGGTTCGACGAACCCAGAACCAGGTCGACGAGCCACCCAGAACCACTGGTTCTGGGTGGCTCGTCGACCTGGTTCTGGGTTCATCGAACCCAAAACCAGGTCGGGTCATAACTCAGAAAAGGAAAAAAAAAAAAAAAGAAATGGAGGAGGAGATGAGCGAGACGATGAGCAGCGGCGGCGGGTGGATCGACGTGGTGGAGAGGAAGGAGAGAAAGAAACTGTAATTCCGTGGGGAGAGAGAGAGACACACACACACACACAGAGGGTGCGAGAGGATGAAGAAATGAAAAAATAAAAAAATGAAAAAATGGAATCCCATGAGATTGGGATTTTGGAATGACATGTAGTAGGGTGGGATTGATACATCCCATGAGCATGGAATTTGATGGAAACTTAGGAATGAAATGTCCATTCCCAAGTGCGGCTCCAAACATGGGATTTGAGAGAATAGTAGAAAATGAATCCCAAACATACCCCAAAGGTACTGGAATGGAAGTCTTCACCTATGAATAGTTAATATAGACTTTAACCTTTTAGCCAGCGAAAAGTCTTTGGAATATAGGATGCAATGCATGCACATGCACAACACATGTGTGTACATGTGTCATGTACATACATTTTATAATGTCAAAACAGCCTGGCCTCCACCCGAGTTACACCAGGCTTTGACTAGCATGATTATGCCAAGGTTAATTCTGCGGAAAACCTGAACAAGCGACAAAACGACACTCTATGGACAGGACTATCGAGTTAAGCTCCGATTGGCACAGGATATTAAAATGAAATAAATTAAATTAAATTAAATTAAAAAATCATCATCTTATATTTAATAAAACTTAAAATTTTATTATTTGATATAAATTGAAATTGGATTGAAATAAAATTAATTTAAATTTTTTATTTTATAAAATTAATTTTATAAACAATCTTAACAAAATAAAAAATCAAACATCATCTCTCATAATTCATCAATGTCAAAAGCCACAATTCATCAATATAATCATTTCCCACAATTCAATATCATCAACTCACAGTTCGTCAATATCATCAATCAATTCATCAACATCATCATCTCCCACAACAATAATATCATCAACAACATCAAAATATCATAATATTAACCCAAAAAAAAAAAAAACTCAGAACAGAGGTTCTGTTCAAACCCAGAACCTAGTTCTAGGTTCATCCCAGAACCATTCTGTTATGACCGTTTTCATTACATAGACAAATGGGCCGCTGAAGGCCTAAAGGCTAAGTATAGTGCCCAATAGCCCAAAGAGTCCAGTCCTCAGGTCGCAATAACGAGCTCGTTGGATTCTTCAGCCCGTGCCTATACCAGATCTACTTCAATACACTCATAGTTCGTGTTTATACCAAAGTCTATCTCGGTACATCTCCAGCTCGCAAAGGTGAACAAGTCAGATCACTGAGCTTGTATCAGGTAATGTTTTAAGAAGCAGATGTTAGATTGTTCTGATTTTTCGATTTTGCGTCGACACAATCTCTACAATTTCTTATAGATATTTAATACAGTAACGGTTGGACATTTAATGTAGTGAAGACTTTACATAAGTATTTAATGCAAGCATGGACATGTAAGAATAATTAGTGCAGTAGTAATTAATGTAGTATGGCCAAAATCATAGTAGTTAAAATAATAATAGTTTTGTGGCGTGTATTACACTCAATTGTAACCTCTCTTTCTCTATAAGTAGGGAAGAAATTTATTGTAAAAAATAGGTTGAAGTCTAGTATTACCATCACTCTGTCAAAATACATTTAGAGTGATCTGTGGATATATGTACACTTACCGAACCACGTAAAAATCATTGTCTTTACATTGTTCTCCCTCACCTTTCCCTATTTTTAATTGTTTCTTTATTATCTTCACCAACCTTAACTTTCATTTACTCTCATTTATTATCACAATTGTAGTATGGGTCTTGGAATCTCCATATCGACCAATTCCAGAAGTCGACACATCCCAACTCAGAAGAAAGGAAAAAAAAAAAAAAAAAAGTAGAGAGATTCCATGTATGTGTGATGAGAGAAGGAAAGAAGGTGATAGAAAGGGAGATAGATGGAAAGAAGAGAAAGAAGATGGGAGATGGAAAATGAGAAAGCTCATCCCACCTAAAGACATGATTTTGATTAGGATTAACGAATCCCAAAAGAATAGAAAATGATAGGAGTTTTAGATTCAAAGAATTTTAATCTCATTGCATTCCAATTGGCCTCTAAACATGGTATTTAAATAATTTTTGATTTTTTAATATCAAACCCACTCTCAATCTCATATACCAAATATTGCCTCAAGTCCATATGTTCTTTTACACTTGAACATAAGAAATTAGCCATTGTATGACAAATTAATCAAAGTAGCTTCTTCTGCTTAACAAACATAGAGTGCCTGATTCCTTTAAAAAATAGGAAAAAAAAAAATACATGGCAGGGGTTCTTCTTGAGTAGATAATATTGTCATTTTAATTATTCTTTTAAAGGGAAAATATTGTCTTTTATCTTAATCTAATTTGGACCGGTCAATGTTTTTGTTTTTTTAAGACATAAGTCAATGTTTTTAATTAAACACTAGAATTTCAAAATTAACATGACTATATGGTGTATTGTTGAGTTTTATATGTTTATTTAGTTTAAAATCTACCGTGTTGTTGGTTAAGATTAGATTGATCATGCATCCAGCCCACGATAAGTACTTTTTCTTTTTTCCCCTCAATTGGGTTCAAGGTTCAAACCTATCTAGTTAACCAGTCAAGGTTACTTAAGCTGGATATTATCATAATTTATTATTGTATAGTTGGTCTTGGTTAGGTTGTTTTCCACACTCGCATGAGTTTGATATTATATTTTTCTTCAATAATTGGCGGTTCAAACCTAATTAATTGTCAAACCTATAGTTTATTATGTGAAGGAAGAATCTAATTAGAAAGATATTTACCATTCAAGATAGTATATACTACGCATTTTAAAAGTGTGCTTACGTTTTAATTTGTTGACAAATAAAATAACACCAACTTTGTATAATTAAATGGCGGAGAGAGGGGGCTAGAGGGGTCATGGCCTTGCTAGTTCCTGCCTTAAAAATATTTTAAAAAATATATTTTTTTAAAACTATGTATTTATCTTAAATTTTCTAATTCGTATAGTTTGACCCCTCATAAATTATTTCTATTAGATTGAATTAATTTAAAAAAAAAAATACTCAGATGTGTTTGTTATAGTGTGGTATTGAACTTAAAATAGTAATTTCCGTTATTGGGTGTAGTATGAGATTAAATAAAGTATAACAATGTGTTATATTTTATAGAATAAACAATTTTCAATTTTATTTTAAATAAGTAAAATTAGTTTAAATAACAATAAATATAATTGTTTGAAATTAGTTATTGAAAATAATATTAATTTTATAACTAATATTAAACAAATATTACTTTTTAAATATTTTAATAAAATGTATTAAATTAAGTTTAATATATATTTAATATTTTATATAAATAATTAAAAAGAAAAATAAATAAATAAATAGTCAGGAAGTGATTAAAAAAATAAATAAAAATAAAAAATAAAAAGAAACAAGTTGTGGGGCTTATGAGATTAAATGGCTAGTAGAATTTGAGAAATTCAATCCCATGCCATTAACAAATATGGGATTGGATTGGATAAAAATCCAATTGCATCCAATGTAACAAATAATGTACATGCCAAATAATCCATTCGGCATGCGATATTAGATTCAATTTAATTAAAATAAATAATTTTATGAAATGTTTGGTGTAGTGGGAATTGGGTAAAAAATAGTATTATCCTTATTTGGTATGACATGAAATTGAAGACAATATAGATTAAATTCCTTTTTGAATAAAATAAAAATCAATTAAAAATAAAATTATTGAAAATATTAATTTCAAAATATTTAATAAAATATATTGAATAATTTCATAATTTATATATAAATAATTAAATAAGGATAAAGAGAGAGAGAGAGAGAGAGAGAGAGAGAGAGAGAGAGTGAAGGGACAAATTTGTCGCACCACAAAAGGATTAATTGGTCATAGAAAATTGGAGAAGTTCAATCTTGAACCACCAACAAATTATGAAATTGAATGATATTAATCCTATTGTAACCTACATGGCCTCCGAAGAATAGACTGGTGTCTACTTACTATAATTTGCTTTAACAACATATATCTTCAATTTTACTTCAATAGTTGACAACCAACAATGTGGTCATAAGATCATATTTCAAAATCATTGTCGCACCCCACGCCTTATGGAGAAAGAGATGCTAGGGTCATGATGGTGATTGTTGACGGGGTATCATCCTTAGCGAAGAGGATTGCACAGTGGGTTTTGTGGGCTTTGGTTCGTCTGAAGATGGATGGTTACAGTTGCAAAAAGACCAGTAGGACTTGTCAAGGCAATTTTGTATTTTAAATTTTATTAGAGTGGAATTTTGATAAATAATAAAAAATAAATAACCATCATTTTTTCATTGAAATTTAAATAAATAAACGTGCATAACAAATAAGTATGTGATGGAAGGAGAGGCTAAAAAAATTATCCAGAAAAACCTTACCTTATTCATCCTATTTGGCACGTAAAATTGGAATGAATTATTTTTATATGGTTAAATTAGACTTCCCTTTTTACTCTCATGAGTCATACTTCTATCTTGATCCTTCTAATTATTTTGTACTTGTTAATCATTGTCTTTCACCACCACAATCAACTCTTATAGGGAGGAGAAGAGGAAAGGAGTGAGGTGGTGACGAAGACAGAGATGAATAGGAAGAGGATGGAGAAAAGGGAGGAGAAATGATGACGAGTTTCTGAGTTGGGGAAAATGAATTTTTGGTAAGTAAAAGAGATGAGATTGATGTTTGAGTTGTAATGCCTAAAAAGCATCTCTATCATAGTAGAGTAAAAAAGAGATAAAGTATACAAATAAAATTTTTGTGTTGTTTGTTGTCAGATTAAGGGTAAAATTGGTAATATAAAATATTCATTAAACCAAATTTTTAGTTTTTAGTGTTTTGCAAAAACAAGAAGGTTGGAATAGCTTTAAGTAGAATAATTTCCAAAGATCTTAAACTCTTTAATTAAATTCATCTAAATAGCTCTTTTAATGGTTTCTAGCTTCAAGAAGCAATGGAAACGCTACTATATCATATTCCAAATAGGGCCTTATTGAACTCCTAAAGTAAAACTTTTTTATGTAAGTCAAATAACTCACACACGTTAAAGTGAAACAAAGAAATATGAAAATGTGATCCGCCTTTCATAAAAGGTGGGAAGACTTCGAACTTCCAATTTTCCAACACTAGAGGCCTTTGATCTTTGTTCTATTAGTTTGCCTTCCTTTTTACTTTTGCTAGGAATCCATACAAAGAAATTATAAACAAGCATTCTAAATGATCCACTTTCGATGGTGTACTTTCCTCAATTAAATAAAGGGGAGAATATCGACACGTTATTCAAAATTCCAATAATGTGGTGATTTGAAAGATCGATGTGATATTCTTCTCATAATTATTATAAGGGTATTTCAGGTATTATGCGAAAAGTTTACTTCGCCAAATGCATGCGTAGCCGTTCGATTGCTTCTATAGACGTGGGGCCCAGTTTAGTCTATGCCAATCAATGAAGAATCTTTTTTTTTTTGGAAGCTTGACCAAATTTTGATGGAGATTCACTCGCACCACCCATGCTGTTGTACCTAAAAAACCCGTTCACTTTAATGATATTACCAACGGTTGAACACCAAAGACTGAATCACTGAATCAGAATCTTTTGGAGGTCATTTTCACTCTCCACTGGCTTTTCTTTTGACTTCGAAATAGCGACATGGGTTGGCTCACTTCTAGATACAACTTCGGAGAAAAAAAAAAAAAAAACTTGGTCCGAGTGCGTATCTCCCATTCTGATCTCGTAATGTACCATTATCTGAAGATGAATTCAGAATGAATGATGTACAAAATCTGAGATTTTAATAAAGAATCATGATAATAACAAACCCATAATGTGGAGACAAATTCAATCATATGACTCGTTTCATCCTAAACAACTTTCAATGAAAGCATATATTCTTCTATTGATTTTTTTTTCTCCATGTATGCAGTTGAGCTAATTAATCGTTTTTTACTTAAATGCTAGGTGTAGTCCAGCCGTTGTATTGAGATGAATTCACAATTTAGCGTTGCAACCCTACTTCTAGCATTGGATTTTATAATTTTTAATCATAAACAGTCGAAGCGATAATATACTCATGACTCACAATTATAACATACAAAACCATAATTATTATATTAAAATTCACAAGTAATGTGTCATTAATTGTTTATGCTATCAAATCATATCATAACATATGCTAACCTTTGATCCTACATTGATAATCTTTTAATCTAAAAATTTAAATTAATATCTATTCTCAAAAAAGAAATAACTATATTTCTGATAATGGAAAAAAATGATATATATAAAATTTATAAAATACATTTGGTAATACTTAAATCTCCACCATAAAGGTGGATAGCAAAGTAACGTATTTTGATTAGAAATGATAAGTAGTTTAATTATAGTATTTAAAATATAGATTAATAAAATATATGATATTTCTCGCTTTTACACCTGTTCTATTTCATGTAATATTGAATGTCTTATACTTAAATAACCCTTTAACGATTCACTCACGAGAAATAATAACCAAATCTCTTTCCACTTTCACCGTAAGTAAGGAACCAATCTTATAGCGACTTAAAACAAATTGATCTCAAAGACAGGCACACGATTTGGTTAAAAGTATGTGGACATGTAATCATGAAATGATGAAAACTGGTTTTGTACTGTACATTCCCGCCAAGTTGGAAAGAAAGAAGCAACCAAATTGAACTTTTCTGCGCCACATTAATTAACATTAATGAGCCTTTCACATTTCTTCAATGTAGCTGGTTGCTTTGTTAATGCATCGTCAGCTATAATTATTGCATCACAGGTAAAATTGCCTTTCAGCTATGAGTGACCTAATAAATTTCCATGAACCTATTAAGGTTAAATGAGTCTATGAATTGGTCATTATGGATTGTATAGTAGTATTGTGGATCCTAGTGTAACTGATCAAGATTTGCTATTGGTTGTTGAAGTCTGGTATATGTTTTATATATAAATAGCTATCATACACTGATCCGGGTAGAGTGATATATGTAAAAACAAGAATGAAAACAGAAAAAAGATGAAGTCAAGTTTATCATAGAAAATTCTCTCAACTTTTTCTCATCAATCTCCATTCTCATACTTTCTCTTTATTAACAAACTTGTCTCAACTCTTACATGATATCAGAGCGTCTTTCGATCAGTGGCCATGGAGTCTTCCCCAATTTCTCAATTCGATTACATGCAAAATGTCATCAACAAGGAGCCCATTCTCATGAAAAAACAGCGAGAAATGCAATCACAACTGATAGCAAAGAGTCTCAATTTTAATCTTCCAATCAAGCTTGATCAAGGTAATCACACATTCTGGAAAGCCCAAATTTTGCTTATTATAAGAGCATTTGACCTAGAGAATTATATGTCTGGTTCGATTAAATGTCCTAGAAAATTTATTAAAGTTAGAGATGATGATTCAGGCGAGTTAATTCAGGTTTATAATGATGATTACTTGAATTGGAAGAAAATTGATCAATTGTTAGTTGGATGGTTACTCTCAACCTTGAGTGAATCGATTCTAGGGCAAGTTACACAATGTGTAACAGCTTGTGAGCTATGGACTGTCATTGAGAAGTTATTTGCTCAACAATCAATGGCACGTATCATGCATATTAGAAGTCAGTTGCAGATGCTAAAGAAAGGTTCGATGAGTTGTCAAAATGAAAAATCTGGCTGATTCTTTGAGAGGTGCAAGGCAAGTGATCACAGAGAATGATTTAGTATCTTACATACTAGGAGGTTTGGGATCAGAATATGATCCTGTTATAGTTACTATCACAGCGAAGACAAGTAACATATCACTTCAAGAGGCACAATTCTTGCTCATGAGTTATGAGTCAAGAATTGAGCAAATGAACTCAAGTGCGCTACTGAAGATATCAAATACCTCTGCTAATATGATTGTTAAAGGCAATAACATGGCAAACCAGTTTGGAACTCAACAAAGAAATAGTCAGTCATTTCAAACAAACCACTTTCAAGCCTTTAGAGGAAGGACAAGAGACAGAGGTAGAGGACGAAGAGGTAGATTGAGAACAATCTGTCAACTCTGTGGAAAGCTAGGACATTTCTCAGCAGTGTGCTACCACAGGTTTGATCAGACATTTGGAGGAAATTTTGCATAAGGTTTTGGACATCAACCACAAGGAAATCTCGCACAGTAGATAGAGCAATGGAACTATAATGCAGGGTCTCAGCAGAATTATAATGGAGCACCTATGCTGAACCAGAATATTACAAACAATTCAACAATTGCATCTTCTTCAAGTGTAGCAAATCCCAGTTGGTACATGGACAATGGAGCTACTAGCCATATTATTGCAGATTTCAACAACCTCTCATTGAGCAAAGAATATAAGGGTGGAGATCGCTTGGTAGTAGGTAATGGCAATACCTTATCTATCTCACATGTAGGTCATTCACTTGTTACATCCAATTTAATACCAAATGCTGCACTTAAACTGAAAAACATTCTATTAATGCCTGAGATAACTAAGAGCCTGTTGAGTATTGCACAGCTGACTAAGGATAACAACATAGTTGTAGAATTTGATAAAAAAATTTTGCTTTGTTAAGGACAAAGTAACGAGGAAGGTGCTTCTTCAAGGTTTCCTGAGCAATGGTCTATACAAGCTCTTCCTCCCAAGGTCTAAAGATTACAAATGCTCAACTGGAAAAAAGGAGTTTACTGATTTTAGTGTCATTAATAGAAATAGCAGTGATGCTAAGAGAGATATCAAACTGCCTGAATGTAATAATTTTGTAGTAGATAAGACTACTACAGTTGGTTTGTTAAAAACACCTAAGAGCTTGTTACTTAAACTTTGGCATAACAAGCCGGGACATCCTTCATTGCCTATTGTGAATACTGTTTTGAATATTTTCAATGTTTCTATTGGAATTTCTGATGAGCCATTGATGTGTGATGCTTGTAAGCTAGGAAAGATACATAAACTGCCATTTCCTAGGTCCAATCATAATGTTCAAAACATGCTTGAGTTGATTTCTGTTGATGTTTGGGGTCCATCTCCTTATCTATCAACACAAGGATATAGGTACTACTTGAGTCTTGTAGATTGGCACTCACGATTCTATTGGATATATCATATGACTCATAAATCTCAGGTTAAGGAGATTTTTCCTATTTTTCATAGAATGGTGGAAAAGCAGTTTGGTGAGAAGTTGAAAATGCTACAAATTGATAATGGAGGAGAGTTTCAGGCTTTAAAAGTTTATCTTCAAGCTTGTGGCATTGTTCATAGATTTACTTGTCCATATGTTCATGAACAAAATGGAATCATAGAGAGGAAACATAGGCATATAGTGGAAGTAGGTCTCTCTTTATTGGCACAAGCAAGTTTACCTTTGACAATGTGGTGGGAATCATTCCACACTGCTGTATACTTAATAAATAGGTTGCCTACACCAATTCTAGGTAACAAGACTCCATATTGGTATGCTTTTAAACAAGAGCCTAGCTATATAGTTCTTAAAGTCTTTGGATGTTCATGTTTTCCTTATCTTAGATCTTACAACAAGCACAAGTTTGGATATCATTCCTCCAAATGCTTGTTTATAGGTTATTGTGAAAATACAAAAGGATATAGATGCCTACATCCCTCTGGAAAAACATATGTCACTAGGCATGTTTTATTTCATGAAAATGAGTTTCCTTACAACACTTTATTTTCAAGTACATCAACAAAATCTCTCCATCAAAAACAGCCTCACAGTTTCAAATTGAGCCAAACACTTCTACTTCTCTTGATGTTTCTTCTGTTAATACTGCAGCTTCTGATGTTGCAAACTCTAAGCATATTCCTTCCCTAACATCACAAATTGAAAAACCAAACACTGTCTCTAACTCATACAGTAAAGTTACCATTCACAAACCAGTACCAAACTCAGAACATCCAATGACTACAAGGTCTAAGTTAGGTATCTTCATGCCTAAGGTGTTTCATGTTCAGCCTTTGAATGATTTTGTTCCTCAGAATGTAGAAGAGGCATTAGCTCATTCTGCTTGGAAGGAAGCTATGCAAATTGAATTCTCAGCCCTGAAACGAAATAATACTTGGACTTTGGTTCCCTACAAGGATACCATGAATGTTATTGGCAGTAAATGGGTCTTTAGAATCAAGTACCGAGCTGATGGATGTGTTGAACGGTATAAGGCAAGACTTGTTGCCAAGGGATTTAATCAAACTCCTGGTTTGGATTACACAGAAACCTTTAGTCTTGTGGTCAAAACAGCAACTATAAAAGTTATCCTTAGTCTAGCTGTGTCATATAATTGAGATATTCAACAGGTTGATGTGAATAATGCATTTTTAAATGGGGATCTTAAGGAAGAAGTGTTTATGGTTCAGCCAGATGGTTTTTTTGATACTGTAGCTCCCTCATTTGTGTGTCGTCTTCATAAATCTTTATAAGGGTTAAAGCAGGCTTCTAGAGCATGGTATGACAAGCTCAAGACTGCCTTGTTGTAGAAAAGGTTTCAAAATTCTAGAGCTGATACTTCCTTATTCATACACAAGACTTCTGCCTCAATTACTTTAGTTTTAGTGTATGTTGATGACATTTTGATCATAGGTAGTGATCGAACCTTAGTGACTCAGCTTATTCATGATTTGAATGCCAGCTTTTCATTGAAGTCATTGGGTTCCTTGTACTATTTTCTTGGGTTTGAAGTATTCAGAAACTCTTCTGGTTTGATGTTAACTCAGTTCAAATATGCAAAGGATTTACTAGTCAAAACCAATATGGTTGATTGTAAACCTTGCTCAACACCTCTATCTCCTAGCTGTAAACTATCAATTCAAGATGGTGAACCTTTTGTTGATGCAACCTTATATCGAAGTACCATTGGGGCACTCCAATACTTGACTTTATCAAGACCTGATTTAGCTTTTTCTGTCAACAAGCTAAGTCAGTTTCTAAGTGCTCCAACTCAAGTTCATTGGGCTGCTCTTAAGAGGGTTCTTCAGTACATTAAAGGTACCATATCTGATGGTCTTTTCTTCTCACCAACTTCAAATTTTGTTCTAGAAGGGTGTGCTGATGCTGATTGGGCAAGTAGTGTTGATGACAGAAAGTCTACTGGAGGTTACTGTATCTATCTTGGAGGTAACTTGATTAGCTGGTCATCAAAGAAACAAAGTGTTGTAGCCTGCTCTAGCACAGAAGCTGAGTATAAGGCTCTAGCATTAGCTGCTACAAATATTATTTGGTTGCAACAGTTGTTCCAAAAGCTACATCTACTACTGCTTTCCACTCCAATCCTCTGGTGCGACAACTTAAGTGCTAAAGCACTTGCTCATAATCCAGTGTTTCATGCTAAGACGAAACATATTGAGATTGATTTGCATTTCCTTAGAGATCTGGTTCTTAAAGGACAACTTGATATCAGATATGTTCCCTTACTTGCTCAGATTGCTGATGTGTTTACCAAGGCTCTCTCAATTCCTAGATTCCAGCTGCTGTCTTCTAAACTTACAACTGCTTTTAATCAGTTTCGTTTGAGGGAGAGTATAACCAATGTTGAAGCTTAGCAAAAGCAAACTGCTGTAGACAAGAAGGAAGTTGTAAGTAAGAAGGAATCTACAGATAAAGAAGCTGTAGTTCACAAGGATCAACATTCATCTATACAGTCAGTTCATAATGACTAATTCACTAGAACAAGATTCAAACTTACTGATTTAAATCAGTTGAGTTTGAGGGGGAGTATTAAGGTTAAATGAGTCTATGAATTGGTCATTATGGATTGTATATTAGTACTATGGATCCTAGTGTAGCTGATCAAGATTTGCTATTGGTTGTTGAAGTCTGGTATATGTTTTATACATAAGTAGCTATCATACACTGGTACGGGTAGAGTGATATATGTAAAAACAAGAATGAAAACAGAAAAAAGATGAAGTCAAGATTATCATAGAAAATTCTCTCAACTTTTTCTCATCAATCTCCATTCTCATACTTTCTCTTTATTAACAAACTTGTCTCAACTCTTACATAACAATTGTCCTGCTAGACTCCGTTGCACTAAATGACATACTAAGTGAAGTGTGCGATCTTGCCGATATTAGGTCACTCATTTATTTGTGAAGTCCACAATTCAACCTTCGAAGAGCATTTTGACATAAAACACTATTTTGGTGTTCAAACTCGCTTCAATATAATACAATTTTATAATTTTTAAGGTAAAATTTGATGAATTAACAGTGTCAGTAGCTAACACCAAATGGGTTATTGAGCTACATGCTCTTCTTTTTCTTTTTTAAAATTTCAATAATATTCCTTTTATAATAATTACAATAATTTATATTCTATTTATATTTTTACTATATTTAATATATTTATATAATTTAATTAATAATTATAAATAAAATTAAATTATTATAAAAAATTTATACTGTTGAAAATTTTTCATCGAAATCTTTAAAAGAAGTATAATATTGAATATGTTTTAATATATTTTAAGTTTTTAATATATATTATAAGTAATATATTAATATAAAATGAATTAAATTATTTAATGTATACAAAAATTTATTATTTTAATAATTACTTGATAAAACTGGTAACATTTTTAATGCAAAAACTCATTAATGTAATAAAAAGCAATAACATTAACATTACCATTACCTTAAATTAAAAATATTTGATAAAACAACAACATAACTTAAAAATATAATACTTGAAATAAATACTTCTAAACAACCATTTAGAAATTTGGAAGATCATCTCCACTTTCTTCAGGATCACTAAAATATTTTATAATGGGGTGGATAATAAAATAGTTGGATAAAAAATTAGTTAGAAAAATGAGATGGATAAAAAATTAGGTGGATAAACAATTAGTTGATAAAAATGAGTTGAAAAATATTAAGTGACTAAAAAATTAGGTGGAAATATAATGAGAATAATATTTTGTAAAAAATTAAAAATATATATACATGAGTATTTAATAATTTTTTAATATATTGTGAGTAATTATTTGAGAATAAAATTTTATACCAAATAAATTAATTAATATTGGTTAAAGAATTATGTATGCAATATTCTTTATAAATATCCTTTACACCAATTTGATATCATATATATTGGAGTATAAAAAAATTTGGTGTAAAAAAATTTAGTATAGACACCAAAATGGTGTAAAATTTGATGTTGTACATTGAAGATGGTCTAAGTCTTCTCAAGCAAATCTTTCATGGAATTTTATTTTATTTTATTTTTAATATTACAAATACAAATATCATTGGTATTGTCGAGATCATTAGATACTGACAGAATAAAACGATCAGGATCACAATACTATACTATAATCTATTCCATTTTTAGTAGAGAGAGACTCCAACTGAGTGGAAAATACTTGTCCTCCTATTAAAATGATTTAAGTGTAATGTGTTCCTTTATAGATGGGCTTACATGTAAATTACCCACCACTAATGGACTAGATACTTGAATCTATGATGCTTGAGTAAAGTATGCAAGAGGTGTGACCATCACGCCATGGCACTTCTGAGTGAAAATCTTCTTATTAGAGATAAACAAAGTCAAGAACCATTAATTTTGTCATATTCAAGATTTTTTATTATTCCCAATTGTTATTTACAAGACAAGTTTTTTGTACTCCTATGGAAATGTGATTAATATTATTTCAAAATTTAAAGGTGATTTATTTTTGGCACTTAACACTTAATGGTACAGAATTAAATCAATTAAATATTTTTTATTTTTTTTTTTCAAATGATCAAATCATTTAAAACTATCCAAATACCACTGAAAATAAAATGCTACATTTTTTATTTTTACTAAATACCAAATCACTTGATAATTTTGTAAATATAATATTCCAAGTTTATTTTTTTCAAAATAAAATATTTTCAAATTTATCATAATTTCATATTATACAATTTTTTTAATACTTTAGCAAACAACGTTGAAAATAAAAATCATAAATATCTCAACATCAAATTTTCTTATAGCCGGATTACTATATTTCTTCTATCAAATTTCGGTAAGAATCTTCATTTATTTTCTTTATTAAACTACGTATAGAGTAGCTCATATTATATTTATTTGTTAAAATTTCACTGTTTGCCCACTAAATTGTGTTTGTTTATTTATCCCATCAAATTTTCAGTGTGTTGTTGGTTATATATTGAACTTTAAAGTTTTTGTACATTGATTATTTATTTTGGCATAAACATGACAAGTTTTTGGTGTTGGTGTTGGTGTTGGTTTATGTATATTGATGAGAATTTGTTTGTATATATTGAATTTGCATATGATAGTGGTGTTTATTTGTATACGATAGTGGTGAAGAATTTGTTTTATTGAATTTGTTGTAGAACTTGTTTATCTGTTTGTTTGGTTTTTTTTTTTTTTTTTTTTTTAATATCTCAAAGTTTTATTGATTAGAAAACTATGAGTCTGATCACTATTCTACCAATTGTGATGGGATACTCTTGGACATATCATAATGTCTTTATGTTTTTGTAGGTCACAAAGTTTAGTAAAAATTATATATTACTTTACAATTTTAATTTTTGTTGCAATAGTAATTCAACTCAAAACTATTTTATTTATTTTTATTTAAATATATAAATTTAATTGACTCTATTATAATAATTAATTATATTTTAATTATGAATAAAAATATTATGTATAATATATAATGGTACTATAGAAATTGTCAAAAATTTATTATAATTATTTATATCATATTAAATAAAGTTACGTAACAACTAATAGTAAAAGGATATAAATATCAAATTACTAGTTTTCAGAAAATATTAATTTAAAAAAAAAATAAAAAAACAAGATTACTATACAATTAAATGTAAGAAAAAAAAATAAACATATCATTCAGATTTCAGATTTCAATCACTATTTAGTTTTAAATTTTCAACAGTACTGTTCAGTTTTTAAATAAAAAAATAAACGATCCTTAAGTACAATATAATCACATTTGAATGCATATTTACGTTTAAACTATATAATCTTACGTTCAAACTCACATGTACATTTTATTTGGTGCTAGAGTGGTCCACTATGGGACCATATAGAAGCATGACCACTATCTTTTCGATTTTTGCTTACATGTTGAATATTTGCAGAATAGGAGATCCACGTTTATAATTTGATTTGCAGCGACCTTAATTTTCTTATTACAAGGATATGTTGCGACTGAACCAAACTACCAAGCCGCCCTTTTAGGTGGAGATGAATTGATAATCATACTGTGCAGCCCCTTTTTTTGAGTTCTGTAGTCAACTTTGCAAATTTACGCTGGATCAGTTGCATTCTTTGAAAATTGTAAGTGTTTAAATTCCACAAAATCATTGCCTTGTCCTTTTTTCCAACGTCTTCTCACACGCCTTTTTTTTTTTCATTAGTTTTGTTACATTTAATCACGTCATGTTGATGCAATTAAAGTAATTTAATAATAGATCTCTCGTGCCAATATTAATTAGGTTATAATTTCAAATTGCATCTTTTTTCAATTTTCAAATGCATAATATATAATTATAAAAAAGTGAAAATTTCAAAACCAACCCATTTTAAATAAATAATATTTGTTGTTGACCTTTTAAATAAATAAATTGCACTCAAAAACCCTATGATTCTAAAAGTGATTCTATAAGTAAAATTTTAAAATACTATGATAGAAGGAGTGTGATAAGAGAGCCTCTTGTGATTGTAGAGCGTGACAAGTCTCATCACGCCTCGTGATGAGAGGCTCTTTCATCATACTTTAAGGTATTTTGATCAATATGAGGTATTGAGTACAATTAATTTGTTTAAAAAAGTAAAATCCAATTTTTTCTCAGAATGGGCTAAAAATGAATTTTTTTTTAATTTAGATAAGTTATAAATTTTGAGATAATTGCAAAAATAATCATTTTTTGAGGATGAAGTTGAAAAGTAACATTTTTTTTTTAAATTTCTTATTTTTATTAATTGTATTTTTGTCAAAAAATAGTTTTTATTACAAAATTTTTTAAAAAAACGTTAGCGTTCAATTTGCACCTAAAAAAGCTTAAATTTTTCTCTTATAAAAATGTAGCGTGATATTTAAAACAACTAGATCAACTAGTTACATGTATTAACAGAATATATACCACTTATCATGCCGACAATGTGGTCCTTTTCTAACTATGACATATGGAGTTACATCTGATTTTAGTGGAATAATTATACTCATATGATAGGGGGAAAAGAGACTTTGAAGGAAAATTTGTGTAATGAAGTTGGAAGATTTTGTCAAATTGTGATAAAGTCTTCAATGGGGTCGAGTGAGAGAAGAAGATCAAAGGGAGCACCTAGAATCTTTGGGTCAATAATTGATATGGAGTATGGACACTTGACAACTCGGTTTGAGTTGGCTCGTCCATTGATCTGTACACTCTTACTTTATTAATCATTTCTTCCTGTGTTAACAACTTTATTGATTTGTCTGATTTGTACAACCTTGACAAATTTGTGTAATGAACTTTTTTTTTTTTTTTTAATTTAAAACAAATTTTCTCTCTCTCTCTTTTTTTTTTGGCTCATTTTTAATATATACAAAAAATAGTTTGCGTTCATTTAAGTATAAAACAAAATAGATATCCCAATCAAGGAATTAATGGTCCTGTATACATTTGATGTTCAACAAAAATATTTACGAATTGTAATCATAGGGTATTATATTTGAGAATTTAAGATTTGATATTTTTTATTAAAAAAAAAGAAGAAATTAAGACATCATAACGTAATAACTCTACACGATTCTTAATAGATCATTATGTTTGCTTTCGAAATTCAATATTTTTGTCTTAGACCATGACATAATGATACAGAAAGTATTACTATGGAAACGTCTATGATATCCACCTTTAATTGACTGAAATTGAAAATATATTATTATCTTGTAAATGTAAATGTCTTAAGTATCGGCCAAATAAAGGCGTTATCAATTTCAATTTATATGAGATCATGACAAGGACAACAGAATAAGAAATTAAACAACCACAAAGAAGCAAGCAAACTAATTCTAGAGAATGTTTGAATCTTTGGACAGTGTAGTATGCTTTCATACTATGTATTCTTCTCATATTGCAGCAAAAGATATGTTCGAACATTTAATAAAGACAACAAATACGAAAATAAAAGAACTTAAAAAAAAAAAAAAAAAACGCTTTTATTACTTGTTGAAATAGTTTTATTAAAAAATAAGGCAAGAAAAATCAATGTGGAGTTGTGGGCATACCCTATAGGCGTGCATCTACTTATCTTTTCTCAAGCATGTGCATAGAAAATTACAAACATGAAGCTTTAATGGTCTTTCATTTTCAAGTGAACCATCCATCTAGAGGTCAACAGAAAAGGGTTTATAAAATTATTTGTAATCAATATAAAATTCATAGACTATGATTTTTGTAATCCAAGTGTTTTGAGTACACCTTTTCAAAAAAACAAACAACAACGAAAAACATGAGTATCACTATTATTTTTATATTATATAACAGACCCTTTACTTGATTCTTTGTTTTTGTTCTGTCTTGCCACTGGCTCCATGGCTTATCATCCTCTTTCTGTCATTATTATAAAATATTTGGGATGTTACATGAATGGGCTTTGGAACATATGTTTGTTTGCTGCAATAATTCATATGATTCTTTTCAATTTCTTGCTTAGATTGGTCCCTAGTCTAGACTCATCAACCTTTGATCCTCTTCTCCTTCGTTAATTTGTCATGCTGCTGTTGTCTCATGGAATATTATTGTCGTGGGTTGAGCTAGGAGCCCATTTGGGCCAGTGGCAAGGGAGGCTAATTCCGCCTGTAATGCAGTCCGGCATGACCCTCTATATAGAAAGCAAAGAGAACTTCGTTTCCTTCTTTTTTTATTATAGAGAAAAGAGAATTTCATTTCTAGCCTTAAAAATAAAAAATCATTTTTGACTAAAAGAAAACGTTATTCAATTCTTTTTTCCCAAACAAATTTTCTATTGTTTTTAACATCCTTACCCTTTTGAAATATGTCATGCAAAATATTTTACCTACATGAAATATTTTCAAGTCTACTGAAACACAATCCACATGCAACGTCATTTTGTGTAGAAGTTATGTTGCACATAAATTATATATATAATGTGATTTATCGATGCCTCATTTATTATCATATGATTTTATCATAAATTTAAGTGAAATGTTTGGAAAACCTTACATTATATATGTGTGTGTGTTAATCATATATATATGTATAATAGTCTAACTATATTTTTTATGGAAACTTCAATTGTTTTTAACCATATTGTAAACTTTATTTTCATCCATGACTGATAATAATCAAAATACCCTCAACGTCTAATCAACATCTTTGGTTGTTCCTTCTTCCACCTTTTGCTATCTTTCTTCTTCTCGTCTGAACCAGTCAACCTATGCAATTGTTCCCCGTCATTCCCTTTCTTAATTAGTACATTCATTATTCAAAACCTACACATCACTCGAGCAAGTTAGGTTTGGAAAAAAAATTGAATTTTGGGAGAAATAAGGTTTAAGGAAAGAATCTTGATTTGCGAAGACTTTTATTAAATTATTGTTATTTTCTTAATCAACCGTACTCATAGTGGTTGTAATTTCATAAATGCAATTTATTGTTTCCTAACGAATCTTGATTTGTGAAGACTTTTTATTAAATTATTGTTATTTTCTTACTCAAACATACTCATAGTAGTTGTAATTTTTTTTCTTTTCCTTTCTTTTTTTTTTAAGTACAAAGTAGTAGTAATTTCATAAATGCAATTTATTGTTTCCTAACGAATCTTGATTTGTGAAGACTTTTTATTAAATGATTGTTATTTTCTTACTCAAACGTACTCCTAGTAGTTGTAATTTTTTCTTTTCTTTTCTTTTCTTTTCTTTTTTTTTTTTTTTAAGTACAAAGTAGTAGTAATTTCATAAATGCAATTTATTGTTTCCTAACGAATCTTGATTTGTGAAGACTTTTTATTAAATGATTGTTATTTTCTTACTCAAACGTACTCCTAGTAGTTGTAATTTTTTCTTTTCTTTTCTTTTCTTTTTTTCTTTTTTTTTTTTTTAAGTACAAAGTAGTAGTAATTTCATAAATGCAATTTATGGTTTTTTTGCATCACTTTATGAGTTAAATGAAAAAATGGGTTGAAAATTTTGTATTTTAAGTTTTCCATAAGTAAGGAAAACGTTCAACATGTAGAAAAATTATGAACCGTGTTTGATGCCACTGAAACACATAGAAAACACTTGAAACATAAAGAAAAATCGTGAAACATGTAGGAAACACATTTGTGAAAAATTTTAGTAACGTAGCTTTGTTTCTGTGTGTGTATATATATATAACAAAAATTGGTACAAATAGTTTGATAATCAACTATAACATGCAATGGGATGGATTTGAATATTATTAGTGGTGAGCCATTAGTTGCAAAGGTGGAAAAGGACATTAATTTTGTAAAGTTGGTGGAGTTTATACGTGAATTGACATGAAATAAAGCTAGGCGCACACCTTCTCCCCACCTTCATGCGGCTTGATTCCTCCTATATAAGAGTAGTATTCTAGATCATGTCACTAGTGTTCTTATCTCAGTTAGTCCTAACAGTCCTCTTAATCCGTCTCAATCCTAAAAAAAAAAAAAAAAAAAACTAAGCCCACATAATGAATATTAATAAAAAAATGACAGGACCCTTCCCAGACCTTATCTAAGCTCTTGTCTGGAGGATCTTGCAGGGCACTTCAACGGACTCATCGAAACCGACTCGTCGGATCGAAGACATTCGAGAAGCGAACCCTAACTTACTTCTCCGGTTTACTCGTTAAAACTTAGTGTTTTGATGTTTCTCTGTAACTGGTTGAGAGTGATAAACATTTTCTTTGATTCTATTTCAAATATATTGTTAGAATTTTCGGCAGCATAACGGCTGTATTTTTTATAAAACCGGAATTTCACCTGTGAATAAAAATAACACTTCGACTATTTCTGAAAACCTCCCAACTTCTTTATCCATAATCATGCAACATTCATCACGATTTCCATAAGCATAAACAATAAACTTCAATGCAAATTATACATATATGAATCATATATATAGAATGCATGAATATATTTACATTTTACAAATTCAACATCATTGAAATCCAAAACTGAATAGGTTAAATACATATACAAAAAAAATGTATTCCAGCGTCTTGCGCGATTGCCCACCTATATATATATATAAAGCAAAAGTCTTGGTCTCGTCTGGCGGTGGCACGTAATGAAAACAAATGAGCTACAAAATAAACAAGGGGTTAGTGCAACAAGGATATATAATATCACATACACTAACATAAGAATTCGTCATTTATTCAAGTTTTACAATTTCTTTAAATTCTTTCATGTGTATCCTTGACTCGTTCTAACCATCACGGACGATTATAACTAACGCCAACGTGAAGCTTATTAATGTATCTCAATCGCTACGTTACAGAATTTACTACCTCGTACATAGGGCGCTAAAACTCATCACTGAACAACTACAATGCGGGATTTTCTGCATCGCAAATATAATGCTAAACTTTAGGCGACTACGAATGGAATTCACTGCGTCGCTTCGTAGCGCTAACTAACAACTAATCGACTACGTGCGAAATTGTCTGCATCGCAACGTAGCGCTATACTTTTCTATAAACTGAGCGATTACGGACGGAATTCTCTGCGTCGTCACGTAACGCTAAATCTCATTAACTTATAAGGTATACACATGGGTTTTCATAATCAATTTCTTTAAGTACAAAAGCACAAACTCAATAGTTTTATATCTTCTAAAAAACTTTCCCATTTTATTCTCTTTTCATGCAACTCGTATAACTTTCTAGTAACATATGGATTTCATAAGAATCCATACGCTTAAACTTTAACTACATCATTAAATATCATCTTCAATTTCATTCATTACTTAGTTACTACATTCATTTAACATAATCAAGAATTGGCATAACAATTTAAAAAGTTATTAAGTGGCGAACCACTTACCTCAAGACCGCGTCGCTCCGCGTCAAGCGTCTCGACGAGGCTCCTAGACGCCGCTCACGCGCTCGTCACCTACACAACATGTTCTCATCATTGCTCACAATAAAACTCAATTCTTAATTATACTTAAGAAATTCTCAACTATTACTATTTTCCTCTACATAGCTCCTAATTTGTTTCTAATTCAATCGAGACTCTCTAATCCCGATTTTTGTACAAAAATTTTAGTTTTTGACCCCTAAGGATACCCCCACGTGGTCCGTTTACTTTATATAGGCCTAAAACGGAAAATCATATTTTTATTCAAATGGACAGCCCATAACAGAACAGGTGATAACATGCTGCTGGGGGCTCCGTTTTCCTTTGTTCTTTTTCCTACGGTTCACTTATCTCACGTTCTAGTCACATGTCAAATTTCGTTGAAAAATATTATCGTTTGCTATGTCAAATTTAAGAAAAACTTCCGTTTTGGACACTTTCGGGCGCGTTTTAATGCCCGTTTAGTAAACTTTGTGTTTCGGATTAGCGACGCTAAATTTTCTTCCACAACTAAACTTCATTTAACTAATAATGATTAACTAAACTCATTTCATGCCATAAAATTTGCATTAAGCTAGCCGTTTCACTTCTCAGAGTTCTAACGTCACTATATTGTGCATAACTTGCACAATTTTATTGGATTCGATCCATTCCAAAACCTATAGTTTTCTATGGTTTCTAGGCATCATTTGAGGTGTAGAACACCCTCAAATAAGCCAAATATGGTCAGGTCTCCTCTAGCTCAAATTTGAGCTCGGGAATCACTAATCTTGTTGAAACTACTCTTTTGAAGTTCTAAAAATTTTCTAACTCTTCTAACCCCTTTCTTGTGCTCAACTTGGGTTCTAAACCACTTAATTTCAAGGTCTAGCTACTGCCCTTCAAGTCTCTAATACATACATAACTCTAACTTGGTCAATTAATTGTTCAAATTTCACTCACAACTTTTGTCATCAACTTAGAGTGCATGTGTAACCATTTTCGGTTTCTACTTTGAGGGAGGATATAACAGCCCATTTACATCATTCTATGACAGCTATTACACTCAAAACTCATCATTGATGATTCTATAACAATCATATAAGGTTCTATTAAGGTTTGAAGAGCAATCATCCAACAAATCAACAACAATTAAAATCAAGAAGCTGTCATCACTGCATTTCTGTTTCAGCAGAAAAATAAAAGAGAAATAAGTTGTAATCTTACTTATTTCTTAGCTTAGGGGGTTGAGAAGAGTCTAGGAAGAATGTTTGAGGGCTTGGAAGGCAACTTGGGTGGTGGTTCTTGTCTCTTCTTTCCTGACCGACTAGCCTTGTCGCGGTTCTGCTCGCGATTGTGCTCGCGACCAGCTTGCGTTTCTGCTCTATTTCTCACGACCAGCAGCTGCTGGTGCTCCCTCTCCTTCGTCTCTTCCTTATCCTCTTCCTTTACTGCCCAAATACTGCAGTTCACGGCCAGAAATCCCCCATTCACGACCACTTGCAGTTCGGTCTCTCTCTTCCACGCGATCTGCAGCTTCTTCCCTCGCGTCTGTTCTGTTTTGGTTCAGCTGCTGTCTCTTGCTCGACCAGCAGCTACCTTGCTCTCTTCTTACTTGTTGGTTGCTTCTCTTCTTCTCTTCTTAGCCTTCTCTTCTGGTTCACGCTGCTTTCTCTCTCTCTTTCTCGCGATTCTTCTCGGTTCTTCTCGCTAATGACTGAATTGTTTGTGTTTTTGTTGAAACAAATTCAGCTAAGTGTTGGTATTTATACTAATCATCTCTTGTTATTTGCATCTTGCCCCAACTCTCTTTAATTTCACTCTCATCCCCTTTTCTTAAAGCTCTCTCACGGCAACACCCCTCTTGGTCTCCCGTGTCTCTTTCGTTTCTTATTTGATTTAATCGTTGTCTCGTTAGAATTTATTTTAATCGTCAAGCTTGTCTTATCGACCACTTGACGCTCTCTTTTTAATTGAATTTTTTATTCGAATTATCATTGATCACTATTTTAAAATCCTAACTTGGATTTTATTAAAATGCTACTTAGATTTTCATAGCCGATGATTTTCGTCGTACTCTTAATTTAATACTTTCTGAGGCCATGACTATCAACCTATTAAATGTAAAGAGTTATATTATCTCCCTAACTTAGCTTCTAACGTTGGGACTTTATAAGTCGAAGCTAGGGGTTTACAAAAAATATCTACATGACAAAAGAAATACATGTAGATTTGTCAAATTTAACATATGCCTTATCGTGAACATATGTATACAATGTTGATATATCTCATATGTTCAAATTTACAATATTTAATATCCAAAAAAAACGTATAAATAAAATTCATCTAGCCTTATAATGTGTATATCAAACAATTCAATAAAATCAATTAACATTAATAATCCTACAATGGATGTCCTCGAGCATCAAATTATCGTTTTGATCATCTTGTAAACCTGCTCCTCCACCATTTTCATGAAAAACCATCCAAATTCTATAAATTTTTATAGATTTCACTTCTTTTTTTTTTTTTTTCTAAACTTCATTTCATATGTCCTATATGCTTCAAAGAAATATTTTGTACATAGTTTCACGTTTTCACTACATGTTTTCAGGATCTTTTTGTTAATAGGAGTAATAGTAGCACCTATGATGGAAATATCAATGAACTAATAGTCAAATTTACAATATTTAATATCCAAAAAAAAAAACTATAAATAAAATTCATCTAGCCTTATAATGTGTATATCAAACAATTCAATAAAATCAATTAACATTAATAATCCTACAATGGATGTCCTCGAGCATCAAATTATCATTTTGATCATGCTTGTAAACCTACTCCTCCACCATTTTCATGAAAAACCATCCAAATTCTATAAATTTTTATAGATTTCACCTTTTTTTTTTTTTTAACTTCATTTCATATGTCCTACATGCTTCAAAGAAGTGTTTTGTACATAGTTTCATGTTTTCACTACATGTTTTCGGGATCTTTTTGTTAATAGGAGTAATAGTAGTGCCTATGATGGAAATATCAATGAACTAATAGTTTGTATTTTTATATTATTTATTATGGGTTTGAGACAAAAATGTCTTGATATAAAAGTTGGTTTTTAGGGTGAAAGAAAAGGAAAGGAGAAGACAATAGTAGAGAGAGAAAAAAAGAGAAAGACAAGAAAAAGACAACCATCGATGAACGATAGCAATGATGACAACAACCACCACCACCACAATGATGATGGTGGCGACAACGACAGTGTACTCACATTTTTTGATGACTTTTATAGGCAAAACAACAATAATAGAAGGAGAGAGAGAGAAGACAACAATTGATGAGCAATAGTGTCTGACTGTGATAGTGGAAGAGGACTGCTAATCATCGATCTTAATATTTTTTCATTGTTAAGTTTAATTGAAATTTTTAATCTTTTAAATTGTCATTGTTTTTTTTTTTTTTTTAAGTGTTATTGTTATTTGTTGTGGATTTATTAATTTGTTTTAGGTGTAAATAAGATTCAAGGATAGTTTGTGAGGATCAATTTTGTCTGAAAATGAAAGAAAGGAAGCTACGGGTGTAGGTTTGTTTAAAGCCATGGTTTTGGAAGTTTGAGTTCATGGGCTATACTGAAATTATCAAAATTGATATCTATTTCCATTAGTTTGTTACCTATTTCGACAATTTCACTACTTATTCCCAACAATTCAGTATATATTTGTAGAAGTAGAAAAACCAATTCAAAATCAGTACTAGTATTCAACACTTCGATACCTTGGTATCTATATCTACAAATGGGAAAACCAATGTGAGCAAAAAAATTGATTGATATTATGAACTTAAAAATAGACAAAACAATGAACTTAAATGAAAAGTCAATTGAAAAAAAAAAAAATCCAAGCAACAAAACGAGTGAAGCATGTTAGAAGTCGGAATTGTAACTGTGTTCACGAAAGATAGCATTTATGCATGCTTCACAAGTTATATATCTTATAGTTATAATACATGCATTTATATACCAAGCTTCCTTCCTTTATTTTTCCAATGTGAGACTTTCTTCCCAATGAATGCACTTTGAGCTTCAATTTTTCATTCATCCGCACACCATTTTGACCAAAAGAATATGTCGATTCAATGACGTTTAGAAGAGAATAAACTTTGATTTTGGTCATTCCCAACCGAGGTAAAACACTCACTTAAAATAGTTCATGAAAATTGAATTTTATCATTTATTTTCAACAAAGATGAAAGAGAAAGAGATGAAGAAGAGAGAGCAATAGATGGTAAGTTGTAAAAATGTGCATAATATCTATTGGTTCCAACTATAGTGGTAAGCACTTTATGAGTACTCAATTAATAAAAGTCTCTATCATGTTTATTAATCGGAAAAACACCTACAACAAATAATTCTTATTGTTTCAGAACAAATTTTATAACATATCTTAGTTGCCCATTAAAAAATTGCCCATGCAAATATTTTATTATTTATTTCATGTTCTTGAAGAGTCCAAATTGAATTGGTGTTATCTTATAATTTAAAAGGGCAAAATATATATATATATATATATACTTTCATCATGAGTCGCTTAAAAAATCCGCACTTCTATAAATCTCATCTCAAGGGAGAAAAATAATAATAATAATAATAATAGTAAAGGTTTTGTTGAAAACTAATCTATTTTGATGATCCATTTTAAAATAACTCTATTTTTTTAGCATTGCACATTGATATTTTTTGAACAAAAATGCCCTTAATAGTGCAATTAATTACCACTGACCCATAGTTTTTCTATATGGCAAAAGGGTTCCGTGACCCACCCCAAATGTCAGTCATGGTAATTCTCTTCCTTTCAAACTTTTTTCTCTCATTTTCTTTTAAAATCCCTAACCCGTCGACATTCTCATTCCTCCTCCACCCATCTGCTGTGGTGCTTTCACTGCTGACTGTTATGCATTTTTTCTAATAATAATAATGAACTGCAAAAATTTTTAGACTTTGCTCTGAGCCCGACCCACCCTCCATGGGCTTCCCACTAGTATCCACCACCTGATTGTTTATTGTTAATATGTTATTTGATTACATGAGTGACGATATTTCCGCCTCCCAAAAATTGTTCATACACTAATTTTATCATAAATTTTAATTTGTTTTTAAACTTCACTTAATATCAAAAATATCATTTTTTCTTAATTTTATTATGCTATATTTTTACAAAGTAGACCCCATTTTATTTAAGTTTTGGAAATTAACTTTAGTTCTTAAACATAAGTGAAAATAGAAATAAGAATTTTACGCGTTCACTATGTAAAGCTGGCACCATTCGATGATGATGCAACGCAAGTAATTAAGAGGTTTCCACCTTTTGCAATGAAGAATGATTGCATGCATTAGCATTGAGATCGACTTCTGAACGTCATGCTAACTAACGAGCTTAATAAATTGAAATTTTGTTGACTTGAAATATTAACTTCGAGTCATTTAGATTTCGTTTACTCGATTTGCATTTTTGTTTGTCTTTTTGTCCGTCGACAAAGTAAAAGGTGCGGATGGAAAAGATCGTGTAGTTGTTACATTTGATGGGAAGTATTTGCCTCACAGTGAGCAGGTCAGTTGCCTTTAATAAATACAGTGCTATAGTAATCATGAATTGAAGCTTCCCTCCTTGTGTACCGTTTCCTGGGAAATATATATGTAAGAGTTTGAAGATAAGAGAAATATAAATGTACTGTCATGGATATTGATGTTCAATTTCAAGTTTTCACCCTGATAAACTTTCATTGTTAAACTTGGTTCACAAGTACCAGTTCTCAAACTCAACCTTGAAGTTCATAGTATTATTATTCAGTCATATGTAATGTTTTGATCAAGAAATAAATTTGCTGGTTGATGCTACAGGTGAAGAATATACTTCCAACATTTTTTCTGGTAGAGCGCGTGTTAGAATTTTGTTGCTTTATATATTTATTTTTTGAACCAAATCTTAGGTCTACAAGGCTGTCCATCATCAAACTGTCTGCAATTTTCTTTCTTGGTTGTTAAATATCTTAAATAGAATTGTTTGTGCATCAAGGCACTAGCTTATAACTCTGCGGGAGGCAAGCACCATGCATACTGCAGTGGCATTTCCTTGAGGGTTCTTTCCTTGGATACTAGCTAGTTGGTAAGGAGATTTTTAATCACATCTTTCTATAATAGCATCTTTAGGTGAGAAAATAAAGGGAAGAAAAACGTAAGGCAAATGTTCTACTCAACCATTAAAGAACTACGCAACTGTATATTTATGCTGATGATTTTACGTATTAAGCACTCTTCTTTCATGTCATTTATGAGACAAGCTGTCAGATCAGTTAACCTACTCTTTTTGTTCATTAAATTGAAAACTTTTATATTCATGCACTAGCAAAGTTAAGTAAATAACATGCTAAAAGTTCTCCTTTTATCTCCTCTCAGAAATCAGAGCATATGGTTTCAAGGCTACGACAGTGAAGTCAATACATGCTGATACTTCTGCAGGTACTATAAACTTCTTGTCTCTGTTTTATGCATAAATTTCATTTAATTACTTGCATTTGCATCCCCCTGGACATCATAGAACTATATAAAATTGCACTATTTGTGGGTTTTTTTTTTCTCTCCAAATGATAGATCCAAATGTCATCGACAAATACTACTAAGGTCATCTACTTAATTATATGTGAAGAACCATTACCATAAAGTAGTATATTCAAGTTACGTGATAGATAGCAATAATGTTTCAAAGCAAATGATCCATAATTTTATATTTGATTCTGGATTTTGTATCCTCTACATTCTGTTTTCTACTGTCGAAATCACCAAGTTTTGAAGTGAATTTTCATGGAATACTACGTCAGTGGCTTTGTTTGGATACAAATTTCTTGTTCCCATATTGTTAGAAGATACATTGAACTTATTTCTGTCCTTCATTGGTCTTTTTATTTAAAACAAAAACACTTAATCGCGCTTTTGAAAATCCAAGATTCTACAACTTGAACTAATATCATAACAATTGATGTCCTAATTTTGATTATTAGGGGACTGCTTGTGTATGCTATGTTAACAATATGATCGGTAAAAAATTATGCAAACATTGAATCTCATAAAAAAAAATGTAAATCAATTAATCATACTAGAGAAAGTACAAACAATGTATAATAAGCCTACAATTTTACTTGTATTCAGGTTTCTGACAATAATCTCAGACATTAATCGAAATTGAAAAAATTTTCTAATCTACAACAGTGAACAAAAATGTGATTCTCTATACAAAGACCGCAAGAAGAATCGTGTATCTCTCACTCTAACTCTGCATGTATTACATGAAAGAATTCCATCAGGCATCGGCAGAAATGGCAATGACAGAAGGCCGCTGCATTGCTGGACTTGAAGAAGCTTGTGTCAGTGCTTGAAACAAGTCATCATCTTCCACCGTGTCTCCAGCACAATCAGAATCTTCTTCTGATGTAAAAGTAAAACTCGAATAATGTGAACTGCACTCTGAATCATAAGACAATGATTCTTCCGAAATTCCATCCTCCTCCTCCCTCCTCTTCTTCAAGTTCTACATCATCGAATCCTTGCACAAATGGATGATTCAATAACATCTCAGGCATCAGTCTCATCTCAGGCTTCCTCACCAAACAACCCTTCAAGAAATCCCTGCCCTCCCTTGAAACCCCGCTTGGAATTTCAGGCAACAAGTTGACGTCTCTAATCATATCCAATACTTCTTTGTTGCTGAGTTTGTGTTTGGAAGTCCATGGTTGTTTGCCAGTTAGCATCTCAAGAACAACACACCCAAGAGACCAAACATCCGAGGGAAGTTCCTGAACATGACCAATCACAGTCTCGGGCGCCATATACATTGCAGTTCCTCTCAAATAAGAAGAACAGACCAACTTCTGTCTCTTGCTCTGTCTCCCTCTCCTCGCCAACCCAAAATCACCAAGCTTCGCCAAATACCCACAACCGTTCTTCCCGGGAAAGAGAAGAACGTTGTCCGGTTTCAAATCACAGTGCACGTAACCAGAATCGTGAACCTCACAAAGGCCTTGGAGAAGACACTTGGTGTAGCGCCGCACTTCAAGTTCCGGGAGGCCGGAGCCATTGGAATTCTTGATGGAATGAGCTAGGGTTCCGCCAGAGGCGTACTCCAAGAGGACGTTGTAGACGATGTCTCCGTTTGTGCCGAAAGTGGTCTCTTCTCCGAAGCACTGGACGACGTGAGGACAACCACGGAGGTTGCAGAGAACCTCCTTCTCCTTCTGGAGAGAATCGGAGGCGTCGAAGTGGGCCGATTTGACTGCCATTTTTGGCGGGAAGAAGCGAGCAGTCTTTCTTGAAAGTGGGTACCTTGAAGTGGCCAAGAAAACAGAACCGAAAGCTCCTTTGCCGAGAATTGGACCTCTCAGCCATGAAACGCCGTCGGCATCCATACTTTCTTTCTTCGTTGACTCTTCAAATCATAAAACTCCTCTCTTGTTGTTTTGATAAATTGTGCCTGAATTTTGAAATGGAGATGATTCCTTTTTGGAGTTGGACTAAGTAACGGGTGGTTGCTTGGAAAGTGACACTTATGCCCCTGATATACTTCAACTAGGATGTATCAGAATTGACTGGATACGCGTTAACCCTACCCTCTGTCCAATTACAACAATTATTATTATTATTATTTTTTTAAATCCCATCAAAAACGTTTCTTGCACCATTAACATCACCACACTGCATCAACCCAGCTATCACCGTGTTATACGAAAAAATATCACGTTCTGGCATTTGATTGAATGAACACATAGCTTTCTCGAATAACCCATCTTTAAAGGAACCCCGAATCATTGTGTTCCATGTGACGGTGTTCCGCTGAGGCATTTCGTCGAACAGGTTCTCTGCTTCTACTACACGTGCATTTCTCATCAGATTTGAGGGTTTTGAATTGGTGGGTTTGACGTTTAGAGATGTTATGGGTGTTTGGTTTTTGGGTTGACAGAAAGAGAGGTCTGGTAAGGGCTACAGAGACATTTGTTTTGAATCTCAGGATTGGACGAGAAAACAACAACATAATACCCCATCCGTTTAGAGACCAGATTGGAGGGAAAGTATGACAAGTCAGAACCAAAAAGGGAACAAGCAGTTAAAAGTGGATATTTAGATACTAATCTCACGGATTTAAATTGCTCCCGAATAGTTAGTGTTTTTATACTGTTTTATAAAACATATATTGAATACATAACTATAAAAGCGTAAATGAAAATACCATAACGGGGATGAAAACTATAGAACAAATAAACTTTAGTGAATTCTAGAGAATCTTCTACTCTCTATTTACTCCTTTCGCAGATTATCTAATTCGAAAATTATTTTTGAATAATGAGTAAGAATAAAAACTTCTCTATATAGAATGTAAATTAACTCTCTAGTCACAATGTTAGAATTGTTAAAATAATATCCGTTCGTATTTATAGTAAAAATACTATATATATATATATATATTTTTTAAAAAAAGGCATATCAGCTTTGTTGGTTCACAAAAAGTGTAACAAATTAGTAATGATATGCAAACGAAATTTTCAAATGTATAATTTTATATTTTTCTTCATTAACTTGTATAGAAAGAAGTGTTAATTTTTTATTATTTACTTCATCATCATAAAATTGTAGACAATTTTTTAGATACACGTACGACCCCAACTTCAAACTTTTAGCTTGGCTCTTGCAAAGTCGCAACCATACATATTTTACAAATATACAAGAAGAGTTTTTTTTTTTTTTCCCCTTATAATTGGAGTAAACGTCTCTTCCTTATGAAAGTTGATATCCAAACTATGCAAACATTAAATGATTATGGTAGGTCTATGTTGGTAGGACTCTATTTGTTGGGAGTATTTATATCTAAAGAGTAAAGCAAACAAAAATTGATTACTGTACGTCATGGTTGTGAGAAAATATTTCGAGGTCCAAGCATCTCTATTTGTGTGGAGTCAATGTGTAATACGTTGAACATACAAGTAGCAGCAATTAGTTATGGCAGAGCTGGTCTATTCTTGCATCTGTTCAGGGCCATCTCTTGAAGAAAAAATGGCATATCCAAGGGAGAAGGAAAAAAATGAACATTCTTAATAATATCGATATTTGTCCTTTGTAAAAAAAAAAAAAAGGCAGCCAAATTTAAGAGAGATTTTGAAAATCTCCCTTTCAAAGTCAAAGGAAAGTCGATGGTTGAATCAAAATTATCAAACTAGTCAAACCAATTGTGCAGATAATGGAGACACGTGTCACCTGCAAATATGACATATGAGGTGAGACATTTTAGCATTACGAAAGCACAAATAAACACGCAAATTAAAAAACCTGCACTCTATAGTCTATATATGGAGTGGCTATCATCTTTTGGCTTCAAGTGGAAATGGAGGAGTCGAGCAAATGGAGCGTAGCCTATCGTCTACTAGCTCTGAAACGGAAATCCCGGCAAGTCCTATAATCAGATAGCGCAAGAGACCGGTCTCACAAACGTCTACGTGGCGCAACTGTTGAGGCGCCAAGCCCAGCTGAAGCCGGACACAGCTGCCAAACTACGGGCGGCACTGCCGGATGAGCTCATTTACGAGATGATGATACCACCTACCAGGTCCTGTCACCCTAACTTGATTCAGGAGCCCACTGTCTACAGGTCCCCCCCTCTTTAAATTGTACTTGAGCTTCTCTTCATAGCACTTTAGATGTGTTTGCACAAAGAATTACGTGTTTGCTATAATTTGTGTTTACAGCTTCTTCAATTTTTACGGTTTTTGATAGGTTAAATGAAGCGGTTATGCATTTCGGTGAGAGCATTAAGGAGATTATTAACAAGGAATTTGGCGATGGCATGTATGTATTTTGATTTCTCACTTTCATTAATTACGTTCATGTTCAACCATTGCTTGAAACTACCAAATCTAGGTCATGTTTAGTTGAAAATGTTAAAGTAGCAATTATTGTTGGATGTAGTTTGTATTAGACTGTCAACCTTCACTATTGTTGATTGTGTGGTAGGGAGATATTGTGTAATTTAAGATTTGCTTTTCCTGACATCAAAATGGAAGTTTTAATTATAGTGGATTTGAATGTTGGGAACCGGCTTTTTAATACAAAATCAGATAATTGGATAGCCAAATTACAATAGGGCAAACGTTTTTAGACAGGTTATTTTCCCATTCTTGAGACTTTTATTAGCACATAGACAATGTATTGAGAATTGAGATAGAAAATATTCCTTGAAGATGAGGTGATAGAGTGGGCACGTAGCGGTTTTAAACTTCATTTTATTCCGTTTAAGTTTTGGGAATTAACTTTAGCTCGTTCTCATAAGGAAGAAAGGATAGAAACAAGAATTTTATGCATTCATTACGTAAAGCCGGCGCCAGTCGATGATGATGTGAGGCAAGTCATTAAGAGGTTTCTGCCTTTCACAATGAAGAATGATTACATGCATTAGCATGGAGATTGACTTCCCTAGCCAATACTGACATAAAATACTTTTCTTAACAAGTTAAGTTTGTTGACTTGAAAGTTGATAAATTAACTTCACGTCAGTGAGATATGGTTTACTCAATTATTATTACTTTGTCACTTTGTTGCTCACTATGTCAGCTATAGACTTCTACTGCTCAGTCAACAAAATTAAAAGTGTGGCTGGGTAAGATCACGTAGTCGTGACATTTGATGGGAAGTATTTGCCTTACAGTGAGCAGGTTAGTTGTCTTTAATGCGTTACCGTGCTATTGTAATCATAAATTGAAACTTCCCTACCTTAATTCTGTTTCCTGGACAATATATATGAAAGAGTTTGAAGATAAGAGAAGTGTAAACATACCGTAGTGAGCTTTGATGTTCAATCACGGTGTTTTACTCTGACAAATTGCCTAGTGCCTATTGTTGAACTTAATTCACAACAAGTTCTTAAACTGAACCTTGCAGTTACAGTATTATTATTCAGCCATATGTAATAGTCTCTCAGGACTGACTGATGCTACTGATGAAGAAATATTACTAAAACATTTTTCTGGTGGTGTGCATATTAGGATTCTGTAGCTTTATTGATTTCTTTCTTTAAACCAAATCCGAAGGCTGCACACTAGGCTGTCCTTGATCAAACTTTCTACAATTTTATTTTATTTTGGCTTCTTAACCATTTTAAATAGAATTGTTTGTCCAAGGCAAGTGCTCTACTCAACCATTAAAGTACTTGCAGCTGTATCTTAGTACTGATGATTTTACGTTATAAGCATTCTTCTTTCATGTCATTTATGAGACAAGCTGTTGGATTAGTTAACCTACTCATTTTGTATATAAAGTGTATAAGTTTGTGTTCTTGCACTAGCAATGTAACTAGCATACTAAAATTTTTCATTTTATTACCTCTTGGAAATCAGAGCATATGGTTTCAAGGCTACGACAATGAAGATAATATATGCTGATGCTTGTACAATGTTCTATAGACTTGTTATCTCTGCTTTATGAATAAGTTTCATTCAGTTACTTGTATTTATTTGCCCTGGAAATCATAGAACTATATGGCAACTATAATCTTTGTGGTTTTTTTTTTTTGCCCCTCCAAATGATTGAACAAAATGTCATAATTGACTAGTAGTGACCATATGCTTAATTATATGTGAGGAACCATTATCGTAAAGTAGTGCATTCACAGTTACTTGATAGATGGCAGTAATGTTTCAAAGCAAATAATGGATATGTTATATGTGAGTCTGGAATTGGTATTTCCTACATTTTGTTTCATATGCTGTTGAAACTCGAAAGCACTTTTTTCTGACGTCACTCTTGTAGTAATGCTACTTTAGTGGCATTGTTTGCATATAATTTTTTTTTTACCAATATTATTAGAAGAAACATTGAAATTATTTCCGTTCATCAGTTTTTTATTTAAAACAAAAACACCTTTTGCTCTTTTGAAAAACCTAGATTTCAGATCTTGAACTAATATCATACAAATTTTACATCCCACTTTTCAGCCATCAAAGGATGATTTAGGGGTTGCTGGCGTCCGTATGCTATATTAAACGATATGATCAATTAAAAAAAAATGCAAACATTGAATTTTATACAAAAATAATAAGTCAGTTAATCATAGCAGAAAAGCGAAATCAGGTATAATAAGCCTACAATTTTACATGTATTCAGGTTTCCCTCCTATTCCTAAACAGAAAAGTGAAAAATTTCCTATCAAAGTGAAAAATTTCGTACTGTGTCTAACAAAAAATCTGATTCGCTATCCAAAGATGGCAAGAAGAATCATGTATCTCTCACTCTAACCCTGCATGTTTACATGAAGGAATTACATCAGGCATCGGCAGGAATGGCAATGACAGAAGGCCGCTGCATTGCTGGACTTGAAGAAGCTTGTGTCTCTGCTTGAAACAAGTCATCATCTTCCACCGTGTCTCCAGCACAATCAAAATCTTCTTCTTCTGATGTAAAAGTAAAATTCGAATAATGTGAACTGCACTCCGAATCATAAGACAATGATTCTTCCGAAAATCCATCTTCCTCCTCCTCGTCTCCTTTGAATTCTACATCGTCTAATCCTTGCACAAACGGATGATTCAATAACATCTCAGCCGTCAATCTCATCTCAGGCTTCCTCACCAAACACCTCTTCAAGAAATCCCTCCCCTCTCTTGAAACCCCACTTGGAATTTCAGGCAACAAGTTGTGGTCGCTAATCATATCCAATACTTCTTTGTTGCTGAGTTTGTGTTGGTGTTTGGAAGTCCATGGTTTGTTGCCAGTTAGCATCTCAAAAACAACACACCCAAGAGACCAGACATCCGAGGGAAGTTCCTGAACATGACCAATCACAGTCTCGGGCGCCATATACATCGCAGTTCCTCTCAAATAAGAAGACCAGACCAACCTCCGTCTCTTGCTCTGTCTCCCTGATCTCCTCGCCAACCCAAAATCACCAAGTTTCGCCAAATACCCACAACTGTTTTTCTCAGGAAAAAGAAGAACGTTGTCCGGTTTCAAATCACAGTGCACGTAACCAGAATCGTGAATCTCACAAAGGCCTTGGAGAAGACACTTGGTGTAGCGCCGCACTTCAAGTTCCGGGAGGCCGGAGCCATTGGAATTCTTGATGGAATGAGCTAGGGTTCCGCCAGAGGCGTACTCCAAGAGGACGTTGTAAACCATGTCTCCGTTTGTGCCGAAAGTGGTCTCTTCTCCGAAGCACTGGACGACGTGAGGACAACCACGGAGGTTGCAGAGAACCTCCTTCTCCTTCTGGAGAGAATCGGAGGCGTCGAAGTGGGCCGATTTGACTGCCATTTTTGGCGGGAAGAAACGAATAGTCTTCCTTGAATGTGGGTATCTTGAAGTGGCCAAGAAAACTGACCCGAAAGCTCCTTTGCCGAGAATTGGACCTCTCAGCCATGAAACGCCGTCGGCATCCATACTTTCTTTCTTCGTTGATTCTTCAAATCATAAAATTCCTCTCTCGTTATTTTGATTAAAGATTTCGATTGATTGTGCCGCTATATCAACATGGGGAGGAAAAGTGGAGAGGACTCCTTCTTGGAGTCGACTAAGTAACGGGCAGTTTCTTGGAAAGTGACACATATACCTCTCGTATACTTCAATTAGGATGTGTCTGAGTTGACTGGGTATGCGTCAACCCCATCACCACCAATATTCAATTAAAGTTACTGAAGGCTTTTTTTTTTTTTTTGTCCTTTCTCTCTTTAAATAAAAAATAATTATTATTGATTTTTAAGGTTTTGTAGTTTAACAATTGATGTTCATAAGAAGGTTTTAGGGTTCATGATCAAACGTCAATTATGAATTTAAAAATTAACTGGGACATTAAGCTTTTAAATTGTTATAATTATTAAAAAATATAACTAACACATCTTAATTCATCCCAGAAAGATAAATTTATTATTCAAAATGATTATGTAAAATACAAAATTTTAATATACCTATTTCGAAAATAAGTTATTTTTCATATCTATCCATAATTCAATCGGTTATTAACTATTATATTTTTCCTTCATACCTGAAAGTGTTTAAGAGAAGTTTTATATTTATTTATAAAATTAGGGAAAACTTCATTTTAGTTCTTAAAGTTTTGAAAAAATTAGGTTTTTAAAGTTTTTTTGAAAACAGTTCTTTTCATTCTAACTTTTTAAAAACTCTTAAAAAGAATTTAAAACTGGTAGTCAATTGACGGTTAACATTAACATGATGCGTAAAAAAATATTTTTATTCTTGATGGTTGTTAGTTTCATTTAAATTACTAGATTATCATAATAAAATAATAAATTTACGAATGAAATTATTTAAAATTTTCTGAATTTAAGTTGTTAAAAATGGTCTAAAGTCACCATTGACTGTCAATTGACTAACGATTTGTACTTTTTTGAAGAATTTTGAAAAAGTTATGGATAAAAAAAATTATTTCCAAGAGAGTTTTACAAACTTCATATTTTTCAAAACCTTAAGGATTACAATAAATTTTCTCATAAAATTATAAAGTCTTAGCAACCCCCATCTCTTATAGCTGCAGTAAGAATTGTTTTTTGGATTGTATTTGTAACTATTGATTTCATCATATCTTAATAAATTTTTAACTCGACTATTGTTTAACATAGGAATTAAAAAAAAAAAGGAAATAAATAATTTTTTCTTGTACTTGAAGTTTTCATCACCTAAAGGCATTTATAATTTTAACATAATTAATTTAAAGTAGAATTTTGAATGTTTCTACTTAAATAGGTGTTGATTGTTATATTTTGTTTTTTCTTTTAAATGTTAAAAAATAATTGTGCTTTAGATAAAGAAGTTATCAAAAATATTATAAAAAAAAAAGAGGATTTTAATAAAAAAAATATCAAAATTGATTATATGGTTTTGTTTCTAGCCCAAGCCCAACACGAAGCCTAAAGTATCATAATAAATAAATAAATAAACATTAAATGAATAAGAGCAATTTATAATTTAGCTACTCAATTGAAATTGTAATTTAAATGGAGCAACTGTTTTAGTTTTATGAAACTATAATTTAAATAGAGCAACTGTTTTGGTTTTATTGCAATTGAACCCTTTGTAATTAGTGGATCTTCGTTAGAAGTAATCGATCGAGGCGCAAAATCATCTTTTGACTTTATTTTTATCTTTTTTTTTTAACATAAATTAAATAAATTTTTAATTAAATCAATCAAAAAATAAATAAATAAAAGCATCAAATTGAAACAATTGATGAAAAAGAATAACATTGTTCTTCTTTAATGAAAAAGAACAACACTATTCTTCAAACACCCCTCTTGTTCACATACAACCTTAAACAAAATCAAACATAACACAGAAGAAATCAAACACAACCTTAAACAAAATCAAACACAAACCCTTTTGTTTGCACCCATTCGCCAATTATTGCCCTTTCTTGTTCACAACCCTTGTTTCCCCAATAACCTTTTCTTATTCGCACCTCTTCGCCAATCATTAGTGATCTCCTTTCCCTAGCGACCTTTGCTTGTTTGCCAACCGTCACCATTCCAAAACCTCTAAAACTCATCCAGACCCAGTTACTTTCAAATGTCATTTTCATCCTTTGCCATCGTTGAAGATGCCATCTTCATCCTTTGGTTGATTTTGGAGTTGTGTTTTGTTTGAAAAGAAGAATAAAAGAGAGAGAGAGAGAGAGAGTGTGTGTGTGTGACGAACCTGGATTTGGGTTTGAAGAAAAAGAAGAAGAGAGAGTGTAAACCCTTAGTCTCGATTTTTAACCTCCTAGTGTTAGAAACTAGATTATGAAGTTAAAATAATAAATCTAGTTAACGTTAATCTAAATCAAGTCAGCGAAGAGCGAACGATCGTTCTAGAATTACACAATAATTACTTTAATAAGGAAAAAGTCAAGGAAGGGTAAGATAGTCCGTCCACAAATAAGAGATAATTTATAAAGAACAATATGATTAAGTTTACGAATGAGAATTATAAGATTTATTATTTAGAGTAAGTAGCTAATCACTAATTGAATTAAGTTAAAAAGGTTAGTAATGGTCAACTAGTCAAAAGGACATGGAAGTCATTTCGAGAGATGTTATTTATATATATAGCTAACACTTAAAGCAAAAATTGAAGGAAACAAAGAGAGCAATCGTGAGAAATCAAAGGGAGAGGGTGAGCTGCCGTGAAAAACGAAAATGAAAGGGAGAGAGTGAAGAGCTTGGACGGCAAAAAGAGACCAAGTGAGAAAAGTGGAAGATCAGGCAACTTTTAAGCCTCCAATCACCCATCTAAAGTGTCTCCAAGTTAGAACCACACAACCCAAGCAAGATAAAGGTTCAGAGCAAGCTAACAGAGCGAGGGAGACCCATTAGAGCCTGTTGGCGAGCGTGGATTTGAGGTGAGTATACTAACTCACATTGTATTCAATTGTGTTGATTATTGTAATTTTATCTATTCTCAAAAAGATTTATGTATAAATGTTAATATGTGTTCAAAATGTTTTGAAAGTAAAAGATCCTTGAGAAAGTGAGTTTAAAATGCTCTAAGTTTAAAAATTTCAAAAGATGAGTTAATTAGTGCTTCATGCACTTAGAAAATAAATTCAAAGAAAAAGGGGTTTTAGTGCTTAAAGCACTTAATAAGAAAAATGAGTTTTCAAAGCCATTCGTAGACCCTTAGCATCTCAAAGTATCTAGCACTACGTAGCGATGCAGAAAAATTCGCTCGTAATCGCTCAGAGTTACAGTTTAGCATAGCACTACGTATTACGATGCAGAAAATTCCGCAATCTAGTGCTTAGATTTGGTATAGTGTCTTGCACTACATTTGCGATGCAATAAATTCCGCACGTAGTCGCCAAGCCCATATAGTAGCTCGCACCACAATTTGCGATGCAGAAAATTCCGCACGTGGCTGCTGAGAAGTATTAGAAATGTCACGGTTGGTGTCCGCTAAGTCGCCTCGTGACATAACAATTAGGGAATACGAATGGTGCCTTTCAAAGTAAAAGAATTTCACGAAAAGCTTTAAAATTTTGAATAAGTTATGATTTCCAATAAGTTTATAAGCGACTGATTGTAAATTACCTAATGGTTGTGATTGTTTTAAATTCATATTATTGTTTTGTCGTATTCTATAAAACCTCGACAGGTACCTGTAAGGAAAACAACAATCAAAATCAAAATCGAAGAAATACTTTATCGAAATAGATGGGCATAAACTTAAAAAGGATGCATGATAGTAATTGTTTTGTATTTTGTGTAATTGAAGCAATACTAAGTACTTATAATGTTTTATATTTTGAACAACCATGTGGAAACTTGTAGTAATGTATTTTGTAATGTAACTAGTTGTAAATACTTTTGTGATATGGAAGTTTCATGGTCACTTATGGTTTCATGCACTTTATAAATTGATTTTTGAAATGCATGTTTGTGGAAGAAGTTGGATTGTGATGAAAATGTATGTTTGTGGATAAACGAAGTTGGGAGGAAATGAATATATAGTTGAAGTGTATTTTATTGCAGGTAAAAATTTTGGAAACCTTCAAAATACAGTCGTTTTGCTGTCGAAATTTTTATAAATCATTTTAAAAATAAAATCGCAAAAAAAAAAAAAAAAAAAAATTCCACCCAATTTATTTACAAAAGTAAAGAGTACAATTGAAGTAAGTTAAGAAAATCGAAAAATAATAAGGGGTTCGCTCTGCGGATCTCTCCATTCCGACAAGTCAGATTATGAGAAGTCCATTGAAGTGCCTGACAGGACCCTCCGGATAAGAAATTAGAAAGAGTCTAGGTTGGGTCTTGTCAGAGAGATACAGAGAACAATGAACTTACACAGATCTAAAGAAGAATGAGAAGAGAAAAAGAAGAAAAAGAAGAAGAAGAGAGAAATAGGGGGACATAGAGAGAGTGGCGAACCTATCAAATCTAAGCTTCTTTTTTGTTTTATTATTATTATTATTATTTTGGTTGATTTTGGGTTTTATTTTGGTGGGTTTTGTTAGACTATGGCTGTGTTATTTGATAATGGAGCTAATGTTAATTCAAGGAATTATTGTGGTCAAGTATTAGATTTGATGCTTTTCTCATTTGGTAGAAAATGATTTCCAATTGATGAAGATGATGAATGTGTTGATTTCTAGGTTGATGAAGTTGATGAAAACATTTCTTAAATTTTTTTATTTACTTTTTGAGTTTTTAATTATTTAATTGTTTTTTTATTTTTTTATTCCGTTGATTAGATCAATTTCAACTACTAAAGAAATTTTAGTCTTGTCACGACTTTGATATTGTTAATTGCCAAATGTAACAGAAAATTACTAACGACAAGAGGATCAATTGCAATAAAGTCGAAATAGTTGTTCCGTCTAAATTACGATTTTAATTGGGTAGTTTAATTGTAATTTGTTCAATAAATAAACATAAGGGCAAATTTGTCCCCTAAAGTTTGATATAATTTTACTTATATATAAACTTTGGTATTTATTGCACAAATATCGCCTAACGTTGATAGGGTGCCATTAACAAAGAAAGGATACACAAGTCCATTTACTTAAAAGAAAATTATTTTTATAGATGGATGAGAGATAGATTGCTCCATCTACTCGCCTCTATTGGAGATGCATCAAATGGTTCCCTTGCAAATTGAGTACTTCAATTGGATATGTTAAAGAAATAATTGCAAAAATGATCTCTTTTGAAGCTAGGAGTTGAAAAATAATCTTTTTTTTTTTAAATTACTTATTTCTAGCCCTTGTATTTAAGTCCAGAAACATATTTTAATACTATGTTTTTAAAAAAAGGTCAATGTTCAATTTGAATTTAAAAAAGAGGTTAGTTTTGAAAAAAAACCTATGTTAAATCTTTAAATAAGTTAGATATGAAATAGATGGACTATATTTCAGATGGAGATGGAGCCATCAAGCTCCATTAGATTTTGTTAATTTCTCTTTTCATTTTTGGTTGTTTATCGTTGGTTTTTTTATTTTTATTTTTTATGAGAATTGATTGGTATTAATTTGAAGAAGAATTACCATTGAAGAAAGAGACTTATGAGTTTGAGAAATGCAGATTTTGTTGAAGATTTACGGAAACTAGAAAAGAAAAATTATTTTATAGGTGTAGTCAATTGAAATAGTAGATGTGTGATTGTTAAATATTTGGTTTTGAAATCATAATAAAGAACGATTTTTTTAATCTTAATTTAATAATTAAAATAGGTGAAAATTAATCAAACAAGTATCAAGAGTATTTTACTTTCAAAAAAAAAAAGTATCAAGAGTATTTTCGATTTTTTGTGATAAAAAAAGAGGGAATTTTGGACGTTTTACATTGCCCACTAATGGAAGGAGTTATTCGTGATATAGCATAGATATGAAATTACATCAAGCTTTAGGGTCATTTGTGCAATTCTCGCTACACATTAATCGGAAAACGTCCAAAATTCCCTCTTTTTTTTTTTTTTTATCACAAAAAATCGAAAATACACTTGATACCTTTTGTTTTTAAAATAAAATACACTTGATACTTGTTTGATTAATTTTCACCTATTTTAATTATTAAATTAAGATTAAAAAAATCGTTCTTTATTATGATTTGATTTCAACTTGATCTTTGAGCTTTAATAGAAACAAAAAGGATATTTGGAAAAACCCCTCAAAAGTAAATTAATCGTGATTGAATTTTTTTTTTTTTTTTATTACGTGAATCTTCTATCGTCTAAAAAACATAACCACTATTATCAGAGCGCAAAATAGTAATCCAATAAAATAATTAAAATTTAAAAATAAGAAAAATGTATAAAAATTGTAAAAAAATTAAAAATAAAAAAATATTAATAATTTCCTCATAAAAATTAAATGATTTCCACTATCCAATAACATGATGAATGGTAAACATCTTTTGAAAACAATATTAAAAAATTAGGATAAGCATTAAATTCAAAATTATTTAAAATATTATTAAAATAAAGAAATTTCAAAAAATTTTAAAACAATATCATTAAAAAAATTAGATAGTAGAGATCCAATCTACCATCCATCAAAGATGATGGACGGTGGAGATCTAATCTCCACTATCTGATTCTTTATTAAAACCATCCACACTTCCTCCATCAACAGCAACCCAGAAATTCAACATCAATCAACCTTCTCATCAGTCATCTTCTTTATAGACAGTGACGCCTCCCTTAAGTCCTTTTTTCTCCAACCTCCACTTCACTTGCCACTACTACCACTGTTGCCATCGTTGCTGCCCTCTCATCAACAATACAAAAAACACAAAACACAAAAACCTCCAATTAAACCTACTTGCCTGCAACACCCAATTGCCTATCATTATTAACTTCAAACTTGTCAACGTTGTTTTCTGGTTGACGAGAGTCCAAAACCCAATATCTGTAATCAATGTGAAATAAAATAGAAAACAAGATAAAGTGACAGAGAATAAGAAGAACACACCAAGATTTTTAACGTGGTTAAGCCAATAAGTCTACGTCCACGACTGTCTCTCAATATTTTTGCAGAGTGACAATATAGTATTTTCTGTGTCTCTCTGTTACAATAAATTCAACCTCTATTTATAGAGAAAGAGGCGTTATAGTTTAGGTAGAGATAAAATAAGAAGAAAAACCTGAATTAATTACACTTCCTAATCAGTTAGAGTAAAATCAGGAAACTTCTTTGTAAAGCTCGGGATCATATTGACTTAGTTTAAATTTGAATTAACTCCCAATTCTGATGAGAGAATTACAATCAAATTGGGTCACTACCTTTTCTAGAATACTTCCTTTTCTAATTGTTCATTGTACGAGCTAGAGCCTGTCTTGGATGACCTCGAGCTAGACCCTGCTCTGAGTAACGAGCTAGATGCTGAGAAGCTAAGAGTTCCATCTTGCTAGCTGTGAGCTGGAGGTAGCTAGCTGCAAGCTACGAGCTGGGTTCAACGAGCTATAAGCTGGATGCTGAGATCTGAGAGCTGAGACCTAAAAGCTGGGAGCTCATCAGCGAGCTGAGACCTAAGAGTTGAGAGCTGAGAGCTCATCAGCGAGCTGAGACCTGAGAGCTGGGAGCTAAAAGCTCATCAGCGAGCTGAGACCTGAAATCTGGGAGCTAAGAGCTCATTAGCGAGCTAAGAGTTGAGACCTGAGAGCTCATCAACAAGCTGAGAGCTGGGTTCGTTTTTCAAATCTTAGGTTTTGTCTATTGAATCAACCCTCTGGGTCAATTCATTGGGCTTTTACCAGCCCATTAACACAGCCCAAATTATACCCACAACAAAAAAAAAAAAAAAAAAAAAAAAAATATTTGGGTTTGATGGAACCCATAAACCACAATTATACACCATCATCAACCTTCTCTGCTATCAACCTCAATCTTCCATCGTCCTGATTTTTTGATTTCACGTCGGCACAATCTCTGTAATTCCCGAGAGGCATACGGTGACGACCGTGCATTTAATACAATGAAGACTTTACATAAAGCATTTAATGCAAGCATGAACATGTAAGAATGATTAGTACAGTAGCAATAAATGCAATATGACATAAGTCAGATTATTTGGAAATAATGATGGCTTTTAACATGTAAAACACTCAATTGTAATCTCTCTCTATAAATAGGGGTGAATTTCATTGTAAAAAATAGGTCCAGACTAGTATTATCATCACTCTACCAAAATACATTCAGAGTGGCTCGTGGATATAGGTACACTTGCCGAACCACGTAAAAATCTTTGTTTCTGTTTTGTTCTCCTTCTTCCTTCTGTGTTCTTAATTGTTTTTTTACTACCTTCACTAACCTTAACCAACAATTAATCTTCTTTACTACCATTCACCAACCTTAAACATCATTTATTCTCATTTATTATCAGAGTCGTAGTCTAGGCCATTGAATCTCTAGGTCGACCAATTTTAAATGTCGACAACCTCCAATGAAACACCTACTTGCCTGCAACACCCAATCACCTATCATTATCAACTTTAACTCTGCCCTCACCCCTCCCCCCTCCCTCCCTCCTCGCAAAAAATAAAAATAAAAAAAATAAATCAAATATCTAGGTTCGATGGAACCCAGAAACCACCATTATACACTATCATCAACCTTCTTCGCTATCAACCTCAATCTTCCATCATTAACCTTCTCCATCCTCATCGACTCAAAAACCCACCATAACCGTCGCTCAATCCCACCATCTTCAACCAAAAAAAAAATAATAATAATAATCAAACATCTGGGTTTGATTAATCATTAACCTTCATATGAAGATGAAGATGACTTCTGCTAACATCATATGAAGATGAACCTTCATTTTGATGGACCCAGATGGATTATTATTTTGGCCAACAACCTAGATGAAGAAAATAAAATTTCAAAAGAAAAAATAAAGACAGAATTGGAAGAGGAGGAAATCGGCATTGTGTGTTGTTAATGATGATGATGAGAAAATGAGGAGAAGAAGAAGAAGAAGATGAAATTGGTGATGAGAAAGAATAAGAAGAAGAAGATGATGATGATGACGACGGTTCTACAACCTTAGATATTCCTTTTTAAAGTTGGGTTTTTAATTTTTAATTTTTAATTTTGTTTTTTAATAATATTATTAATTAATAATTTAAATGACATTTTAGTTTTTACATAAGTTTAAAGGGTATGATAGAGATCTTATAAGATCTTGATAAAAGTATTTTGATCATTTCACGTTTTTAGATGAAAAATGTTAATTTTTTGGATAAAAAGTTGACGGTAAGGGACGGTTCATCTAATAAGATAAAAGTCTGGGGTTAATCATGATTATTTTGCTTTTCAGGGTTTTTCATAATATCCCAAAACAAAACCCCGCTTACATATCCGCACAACCCTCATGTCACTTCACCCAATCCTCATCTCCACTCCAAAACCCTCGTCTCTCTCTCTCTCTCTCTCTCTCTCTCTCTCTCAACCAGCAATGGCTCAAACCCTAACACGCGCCGTGGCCACGCTTCCCACGCGCCACTCCAAACTCACTTTCCTGTTCGCCAAACGCCTCCTCTCTTCCACATCCACGACTACAACCATCACCGCTCCACCTCGTCTCCCCTCTCTCCTCTTCAGCCGCCGAGCCATCGCTCCTCTCTCTCACGCCGTCCAGTTGCTGTCACCCGCCGCCCGCTTCGCCTCAGTCCGGTGCAGAGTCAACCGCTCCGGAGGCGCTGCCTACTCGCCTCTCAACTCCGGCTCCAACTTCAGCGACCGGCCGCCCACCGAAATGGCCCCGCTCTTCCCTGGCTGCGACTACGAGCACTGGCTCATTGTCATGGACAAGCCCGGCGGTGAAAACGCCACTAAACAGCAAATGATTGACTGTTACATCAACACCCTAGCTCAAGTTGTTGGCAGGTAAATTAATCTAACCTAGCTTTTGTAAATCGACACTTGTATTTACATAAGTGGTTGCCATGACTGAGGTTCTTTTTTACTTCTGGTGTTGTTTATCAGTGTGGAGGAAGCGAAGAAGAAAATCTACAATGTGTCGTGTGAGAGGTACTTTGGATTTGGCTGTGAGATTGATGAGGAGACCTCCAACAAGCTAGAAAGTGTGTTTTCAATTGCTCAAAGTATTTATTTATTTTTTAAATTATTCAACTTTGTATTTTGTTAATGTGTTGATTTTGTTTGTTAACAGACCTACCTGGTGTTTTGTTTGTGCTCCCGGATTCTTATGTTGATCCTGAAAACAAAGATTATGGCGGTAAGACATTTTGGTTATTAATACATTATTGGTTATCATTTGATATTTAAGTTATGATGCATTATTGGTTGTGACTTGTTCAATTTTTTAGTGAGAAGTGATGTTTCGAAGTCCATCTTGGCAAAGCTAAGTAGTCTTGTTGGACAATGTTTAGTTTTGAATGCTAATGGACTTAAATCAAACGTTTCTCCTGACTGTTCTGCGCATTTATTTCATGATGCTGCAGATTAGTGGAGGAGAAACATTATACTAGAGCGTTTTGGATTATGTCTTGTTTATGTCAGATGGTTTTAAATGGATGTGCCTTTTTCAATTCTCATCGTTGATGGATTTGAAGTAATTATTATTTATGTTGCATTACATGTTGAGGAAGAGAGTTTATTTTCAGCATCGCATTACTGATCCTTTGTGGTTAACAGTTAAGGTTGGGATAGAGAGTCTATTTTAATGATTTCAGTGCTGATACTTAGTAAATGCTCACGGTGACTACTTTGTATTGTTATTTTTCCATCCCCAGTTCATCTTGGCAAAGCTAATAGCCTTAATTGGGTGATGCATAGTTTTGAATGCTAATGGACTAATATCGAGATTATCTCTTAACACGTTTTGTGCTTCTACACTGTGGAGTTTCAGAATAATTGGAGATGGTACATATAATTTTATTGATATCATTATCCCCATTTCTTTGTTATTGTTACAGAATCATTGTAATTATAACTATTGGTGGATTGCATGTTTGGGAAAGAGAATATATTTTGAGAACTGCTGTTCTAGTTCTTGATGTAGAAACACACAAGGTGACTAGGACACTAGGTTATATTGTTTACCTTCCTTCCCCAGTCCATCTTGGCAGAGCTAATAGCCTCAAGTTGGGCAGTGCCTAGCTTTGAATGCTAATGGACTCATATGAAAGTTCTCTGATTGCCTGTTCTGTGTTTCTACACCATGGAGTTTCAGAATAATTGGAGGTAACACATGATTTTGTGGACGTATATTTCTTATTAATAATTTAGTACTTGTTATAGATTTCTTGTTGCAACGAAATTCTTATTTATGTTCAATCAGTAAATGTCACAGCGCACAAGTTTCCAAAGGTTGAGAATGGTGCAGGAGTCCATCTTGGCAAAGCTAATAGCGACAAACTGGCAGTGCCTAGCTTTGAATGCTAATGGACTCACATCAAAGTTCTCACTTATTCCGTTCTGTGTTTCTATACTATTGAGTTTCAGAATCATTAGAGAGAATACATATAGTGTTGTGGATGTTTATTCCAAGTTATAGTTTAGTACATTTATAGATTTCTTATTGCAGCAAAAATATTTCTTTATTCCATGCATGTTTTTAAATGTTTTCAGTATGGTGCACGAGTCCATCCTGGCAAAGCTAATAGCCCCAAGTTGGTGTTGGGCATGCCTAGCTTTGAATGCTAATGGACTTCAATCATTACCTTTTCTGTGCTTTCTCTTTGTGGAGTTTCAGAATCATTAGAGATGATACATATAACTTTGTGTGTATTGTTTCTGGCTCATCGTTTGATATATTTCTTAGATTTTTATCTCCTTAAAGTTTTTTGTGGAGGTTGAATATGTAAACTCAGAGTTCCAGGTTCTCAACTGGTCTTCATTTAGTGCAGAATTGTTCTTTTCTTAAGCAGCGTTCCATATATAATGTGCAATTGATGCATACCCTTCTTTGTAGGTTCTAATGTATTCTATCACGCTTCATGAAGTAGGACCATGATATGCTCATTTCTTAATGTTTTATTCCTTAAAGACTTCCTTGACACTAGAATTTTATGATTACCATTATTAAATTTCCATTCCTTTCTTTTGTTACAGCTGAATTGTTTGTGAATGGAGAGATAGTTCAAAGATCACCTGAAAGACAGAGGAGGGTGGAACCACAGCCCCAGCGAGCTCAAGACAGACCAAGATATAATGACCGAACCCGATATGTGCGTCGTAGAGAAAACATGCGGTAAAACATTGAAGAGGAGAACAAGCGGGCTGTATAGTGATCCTGGAAGGAAGGAATGGGAGCTCCACTTATTGCATTTATTCCTGATAGATAATGCCTACCTACTTGTACTCTTGTCGAACTTGAAAAACATAAATAATTTGTGTTACTTAATGTTGCTCATTTCCTGAGTTTGATGGGGTCAAATGACTGTAAAACCTTTTGATTTGGTGGTGTCGAACTTGTTTTAGATAAATAGTAGACTTGTTAGCTTTAGCTTCTATTATTATTATTATTTTTTATTCCAGAGTTCGTTCTTAATACCATTTATGCCCAAAAGAAATGCATGTTTGTGGTGATACTGGGTACTTATGCCCAGTGTTGTAAAAATCGTCGGTTATTGACAATTTTTCGCCGATTATTCGCTGACCGGCACCCAGTCAGTCTAATAATCCCCAGATCGGAGACCCTAATTGTCGAAGGTAAGTAATCGACCGAGTTACCGAGTAATCAGTCCAACTCAACCAACTTGGCACAAAATCGGCCCCAAAAAAATCCAAAAACCACCAAAATTAAACAAAAATTAGAGCCAACAAAATCAAAACAACAAAACAAAATATAATTGTTAAATCAAAGACTAATATTTGCATTACAAAATCAAGCAAATGACTAGTGGAGGTGATGCTGTCATTGAAGAAATCATCCATCAAGAACAAGAGAGATCAGAGAAGGAGAGAGAGAGACTTGGTTGTGGACTTGTGGTCGTTGGCTCGCTGCATGGGTGGATGAGGTTGAGATCGTCTCCGCCGTTCATCGTCGTCATCCTCGCTGCTGGTCATCATCTCCAAATCTTACGGATGACTGGATGAGGTTACCGTCGCCAACACACACAAGATCGACAGGAGGAGAAGAAGAACGCAGATTGGAAGAAAAAGAAGAAGGCCAATTGGAAGAAGAAGAAGAAGAAGAAGAAAAAGAAAGAGAAGAGAGGAGAGTGGTGTGTTCGGCGGCTGTGAGACAATGAGAGTGGTGAGGGGTTTTGTGTGTGAATATATATGTTAGGGCAAATTACACAACGGACCCTCAAGTTTGATAAAATTATATCAATTTTGAATTTTGGCCCAGGTTTAAAAAAATATTGCTTCATTTCTCTAAATTTCAAAAAAATAAATAATTTTTTCCTAAAATAGTACTCCCTGATTAATCCCCAAGTAATCGATAAATCAGTAACCGTTGTGTCGCCGGTCGATTAACGAGTAGCGATTTCTGCAACATTGCTTATGCCTGATGTGGTTGTAATTGCTTAATCAACTTAGACAGATTTACCAGGGGCGCTTAATCTTGCTTGTGCATATTGTAAATTTAAGGTGTAGTTGTGGTTATGTTACTGTCAATATACTTGAAAGCCAATATCAATTCAAGATGTTATAGCCAATTATTCGGTCAAGTATGTTGCTCAATCTTCCAACAAACAAAAATATTTTAGAATTCGTGGAATATTTCATTATTTTGCAGATAGGTTTTATTTTAAGGGGCCAATTATAAGATATCGAAGATGCATGGAGGAAAGGGCAATTACGAACTTAGGGGTTATTTTCATAGGATTTAGTTTTCTTACCTAATCATTAATTTTATCTATCAATTAGAGTTTTTGAATTAGTTTTAATAATAACTTTTACAATTAATTCAAAGATAGGTGAGGTTAATGATTGGGTAAGGTGGTCAAACCGTTTTTCATAAATCATAATTCAAAATCATTAACTATCAATTTAAAATCTCTTTCTTCGGCTAATCACCAAATATTTAACAGTAAAAATAATAATAATAATAATAAACCAATTAAATGTTATAATTTTACTTTGTTGCCCTTTTTGAATGAAAAAAAACAAATATTTTATTAGAATCTATCCAACACAATATACCACTAACAAGCATGGTGTTACGAAGTTTCAAAAAACCAAAAAAAGAAAGTATGATGTTAAGAAAGGGTTAACGGTATCGGTTAATGATAAAAGCAAAATTGTTTATTTAACCTAATAATTCAAATCATCATAGAAAATAACTCATGCACAAGTTATTCTAATATAAACATTTATTGATACTATCACTTTGTAGGAATGATTGAACGTTTCTCTTGATCGTAAGAGGTCAAAGGTTTATTCCTCCCTTTTGACCTAAAACATAAATGGTGGATAGTTTTCAATTAATTTAATTTCTCTCTCCAGTATAAAAAATAAGAGAAAGAAATATTATAATTAAATCCTAAATCATATATTAGGTAAATTTGCCTCCCAAAAAAAAGAAATTGAGTTGGTAATTAATACGATTCTTCATCTAATATAAACTATAAATATTCTCGAAGATATCACCATCATAGTTCACAACAATTGCTTTGGTTAGCTCTTTAATTGAATTTGGCCATAATGGATATTCCAAGACAGGAAAAACATATTCAAAAAAATTGAAAAAAAAAATAATAATAAGGGAGTGGAGGAGCAACCGGAAATGGTAGGTCATGAGAAGGTAACATAAGCATAACAAAAATGCGTCGTTGTCGCAGCTGCAGCCGCAGCGAATAACGATACTCTAATCATTATCATTCTCTTCGCTTTTCCACTTGCAGGTCTCTGGCATTTCTCTCCCTTGTAAGTTACTCACTCATTTCAACTTATTTTTTATATTGTCATCACTTGGGTTTCCTTTTAGGGTTTTGGATTCCTTTCTATTGCCTTGTGTTTGTTGCCTTTAATTTGGGCCGAAAACGAATACCTAATTGTTTGCATTGGTGGATACTAAGATAAGTCCAAATTTGAAGTTGAAGATTGAGTCTTTACACTCGGCTGTTGTGCATAGCTTTGTTTTGTGATGTTTGAAATTTAGCATGGCAATGTATGTATAAATGGAGTTTTCGAATTTTCATATAATATTCATAGTACTCTGCCTGTCCAAAAAATGATTGACAAGACATGGTACTGTGATATTATTTTTAAATTGAGCTGATTGTGTTGATGCTGCTGTGTTTTCCAATTTCTTTTATGTTGTGTTTTTACCTGATACTGAATCAAATGCATGTTTCATTTTTGTTAGGTGCAGTGATGTGGTTTGAATAACAATTAGGCTTCCTCTCTATTGTCTTTAATGCTTTCTGTAGTCTAGTGTAGGTATTTTGTGCAAGATGAGCCAATCTGGTCAGAAAAAAGACAAGTATGTGAAAAGTGGTGGAATTTCTATAGACAACTCTGATCAAGGAACTGCAGCTCGGACAAGGCCTCTTAGTTTTGATGAGATCATGATTAGAAGGAAAAACAAAAAATTGTCTGATGTTGAAGAGGGAGCTAAAGAAGTAGGGAATGTATTGGGGGATAACAGTAATACTATTGAGAATGTTTCTGATCACCGTAAATCTGAAAGGCATCATGGTTACAAGAAGGATTCTTCCCCTGGTGCTGAAAAACACTTTCCTGAGGAATTTTCGAAGGTATATACCAGGAAGAAAAAAGACGGCACTCACAGAAAGGATGACGATTCAGCAAGACAGAAGGATAGACAAAGCTATGATGCAGAAATCAAAATTAAGGATGAAAATTTGGCTAAAGCTAAACATAGAGAAAATCGTGATTCCGAAATCAGATTAAAGGAGGGGAGTGTCGCTAAACAAACAGGTAGAGAAGGTCATGGGTCAGAACACAAGTTGAAAACTGATATGAAAAAAGATCAGTTCTCTAAGGCTAAACGCAAGGTTGAGAAACAAGATCCGGGCCGTGGGAAAAATTATGAGCGGTCACGTTATGATGTTGAAGATCAAGCTGTGAAGAAGCATTCAAGAGATTCAATGGGGAAGCAGAGACATGTGGAGAGAAGTGGGGGGAAGTCTGAAAGAGAAAGCAAGAGAAAATATCGAAATGAAGATGGTGAGAGAAATAGGAACAAGACTGATGCAAAGAAACATGATATTGGTAAAGGGTGTGATTTAGAAATTACTGAGAGAAAGGAAGGAAAAGAATCACCAAAATCCCATTATGGGGAATCAAAGCTGAAAAGGAGGCGATCAAGGAGTCGAGAGCGTGAGGAGAGAAACAGAAAGTCCATCTCTCTCTCACCTAGGGCGAACAAGCGCACATCACATTACGAAAGAGAGCATGAAGATATGTCCTTACAGTCTTTCAAAGGGAAGTCTGGAAGGCAACATTCTGATATTGACAGGAGCAGAGTAGCCAGTAACGGTTCAAGTAGTCACTACAGGTGGCATGGTGGATCCATGAGTGGCCTTGGTGGCTATTCACCTAGGAAGAGAAAAACTGAGGCTGCTGTTAAGACTCCTTCTCCAATTAACCGTTCTCCAGAGAAGAAAAGTGCTAAGTGGGATGTTGCACCTGTGGAAGCAGACATCTGTTCTGCTAGATCTGTTCCCTCTAATACACGGACCTCAAATCAAACTGCATCATCGAATATACTTGAAGGGGTCAGCTCCAATCATGTTACTTCGACTGTGGTGAATCCCCTCACTGGGGTTTCATATAATGCTTCTTTGACAAAGCAGAATGTCTCCATTGACTCTGTTCAGCTAACACAAGCTACCCGGCCTATGAGGACACTTTATGTAGAAAACATTCCAGCCTCAGCCTCTGAGAAAGATGTGATGGAATTTCTTAATAACGTTTTGCTCTCTTCAGGGGCTAATTATGTTCATGGATCCCTGCCATGTATTAGCTGTCATGTAAGTCTCAAATGTGTAATTGAGAATCGTTTTGTTTTTTGTCATGGATATTAGAACAATCTGCTGTTTGGCTCATCTTACAATGCCCTTTTCTGCAGATCCAGAAAGAGAAAGGTCAAGGTGTTGTGGAATTTCTTACACCTGAGGATGCATCAGCAGCTCTTTCTTGTGATGGCTGTTCCTTCTCAGGCTGCATTCTGAGAATCAAGCGCCCGAAAGACTTTATTAATGTGGCAGTAAGAATGACAATCTTATCAACTTTTTCACTCTTCGTTTTTTTTTATTTTTATTCTGTACTTTTTACTCTTGTTTTCTTTTTTAAATTTATGCAGTTTATTATGTATGCTTTGTTATTTTATGGTATTTATCGCATATCAAGATATTCACAGTGGCCTAGATGTTTAGAAATGGATTTAAGCTTGTCAAAATCTGCTTCCTTATCCTTTAATTTCTCATAACATATGGAAAGTACTGTATGTCTGGTGCATGAATGTAGGAGCATATAAAGCATCTTTCCTTGTATTGCTTAGTAAAGTGTCATAAATTGTATATCCTATGCAATAATTTTTGTATATTGAGCCTCTAGACAATATTAAATCTTTTTTTTTTTTTTTTTTTTTTTTTGGTGGTTAAATTTTAGTTAGATCTAGTATTAGAAAGTAGAAATGCTATCTCAATCTAACTGCAAATGACACTGATCTAATAATTTTGAACAACTAATTTTTAATCATTGTATATTTGTCTATTAGAAAATGGGTTTTGATATTTGCTTCGGTTTCTTTTTCCTTTGTTATGAGATCAAGTGGCAGTAGTTTATTGTATGGCCTTGATTAAATCAGTTTTTTTGAGGTGTGAACTTCAAATGGACCATTCTTTAAAATTTATCAGTAATCATATTGTAATTGAGAATAAAATAAACTTGTTTATAATTAGGGTGGATTTTATGGTAAATTGAATGTGATGCCACAATTATTGATGGTTTGTTTCCCTCTGTCTTCTTCTTCAAGCTCTAAACTAAGTTTAACTATGGAAAAATTGAATAAGATGTGAATTTTCTGTGTCAAATTTACATTATCATTATTAGAATGCTAGTCCATTGAGTTTTGTGACTACTGATTGGGGGTCTATAGAGCTACTTTCTAGTCAATCATGAAATCAAGAGAGATATGCTCTCTTGTGCAGATCTGTTTCTTGTTGTGCTACAAAAACTTTAGCATTTTGAAAGTCAATACTCCTTTTGTTACTTGGAAATCTGCCACACTTACATCTTAGAATTTTAGAATATGAAAATAGTTTGGTTGTAATCTGAATGAGATTCTGTGTCATGGCGTTTTTTATTTTTATTTTGTTTTTTTTTTTTATATTTAATGTTTTGGGTACTATGGAAGCAAATTCAGCTTAAACATTAAATTAAAAAGTTTTAGGGTCTTTCTTCTGTAGCTTAAAAGCTTTCTGCTGCATATAGAATGATCTTTTTGTCATATTATATGAGATATATTTTGACTGGCATGTAGGAATCTCTTAAATTGGGTTTTTATGTTGGGTGTGTCATGATTCACATTCAGGACGGAGATGAAGCTGTCTCCTAAATAAAAAGATTTCCAGGTGTAGTGACAAGTTTAATGCACTTTAAGCTTATTTTTGTTGTACTGGTTTTGGGTCATCAATCTAGGCAATTAAACCATAATTGTTTGTGACAGTTTTTGTGATGTTATCACCATCTTTAATGTTTAGCTTTTCAATTGCTTGGAGATATTTCGGGATTTTGTATGCCACTCTCCTGTAGTCTGAATTTTAGTGGGTCAGTTGACTCTACAGTTTTGCTTAATTGATATACCAATGGCTATCTTGTTCTGATACCTTCTCCTGATGACACTAGCATGTGGTTCCACCCATTTTTGTTAAAGTCGATCTCCCTCCTTAGCTCTCTTTAATTTTTAAATTTCTTATGATCACTATCCTTTGTTGAGTGACAACCAACATTACTAAAGCCATTCCTGTGTTCTAGGTCTGCTTTTATACAATAATTTACACCTTATGAAACAAAGTTCTAAAGGGAAAAAAATAATTGAAGGGATTGTTAGTTACCATCAGGCCTAAAAACTTAAGCTAATAAAAAATGATCCAACTATAACATTTAAGACTTGAGGTTGACAAGTGACATGTTCCCTCACGTGAAAAATGGACAGATGACAAATGTTGGACATATGCTAAACACTTTCTACCGTTACAACAAGTGTAACAAGAATTCGAGATAAAAGGAGGAGAGAGGATTTGGATCAAGTACCTCCCAGCTTTGATACTATGTTAGTTATCATCAGATCCAAAAACGTAAACTGATGGAAAATACTAACTATAGTATTTAAAACTTGAGGTTGATATGTGATAGGGATCAATAAGATTTGGAGAGGGCAGATTTACTGGTTCATATATGCATGATGATTTTCTATTGATTGTCAAGTTGAACATTGTAATTGGTAGAAATGATAGGGTTTACTCAACAAGGTTAACAGATTTAAAGTTGATCGTTTAGTTGAACGTTGTAATTGGTTAAACCGAATTAATGATAGGGTGTATTTAACAATGTTAACAGATTTAAGATAAACTTGCTGAAGCCATCCAAAATTTGGAATTAACTAAGCATTATCCTTTTTGTTTGGCCAAGCTGGGTTAAAACTTCTGGCATTTGACATTGTGTTGTGACTGTTCTTTTTTCTTGTGCTCTGTAGGCGTATTGTTGTTCAATCTTTTGGCATTCTTTTTGCTTAGCAATTATCTTGCTGTACCACTATCGTCCTTTTGCTGGTGTCAGCATCCAGCTTTTCAAGAATGTATTTGTTTTTTATTCTTTTTTTCCTGAAAGACAAAGTATATGACATTTGTTAAAAGTACTGCTTTGCCTTCCTTAATTGCTGCTCACATAATGAATTTGAGGAGGTGAAATTATTATTTTTTTTTACCCTAGATATGACTCCTTTTCTTTGCCTCAAAGTTCACAATGCTCTTTGGTCACTTGTCTTAAAATATCTGGTGCTAAGAGATTTTATCATTGTCCTAGCTTAGTGTTTTTTTTATTTTTATTTTTTTTCGCTTTTAATTCCAGTATTACAAACTAACCGCGAACAAATGACATACAAATTCTAGCTTAATATGCTTGCACTTTACTTTTATTATTCAAAATGAATTTGCAACAAATAGTTTAAAGTATCAGGTCAATTAGTTCATCTATTACACAAAATAATTGACTAACTGTTGCAGAACTTAAATTTTCTAATTAAAAACTGTACAAATATTGTCTTCACACTTATGAGAATAAGTCATGGTCTTCAAAGTCAGCTTGCAGAAGCATTATGGTAATCAGTCGCTGGCTTTCCAAAAAATGTTATGAAGAAAGGTGCTGTAAGCATGGGTAATTTTTACAAAGAGGCACATTGTTATATTTGTGCAGAGAAGTATTGTTTTTTTTTTAATGACATGTTAACTTGACGGTAAATATAAATAGATGTGTCACATTTGATATCAGTATTCATTTCAGTATTTTAATTAGTTGAGAATGTATCACATTAAACAATTTTAGGTTTGCAGCTACATGTATTATTGTTTGACCGATCCTTGCATCAGTGGGAAATGATGTGAAAGATTTAAGCTTGCTAAGTTCTCCATTTTCAGCATTTTGTGTTTTAAATTCATTCTGGTGAAAATGTGCCATTATATACAATGCTCCTTAAGTCATCAGTTTTTCATATTTAGAAATTAATATAATCTTAAATGACACTGAGTTTTTCTTATGTTTGTTGGGCAATGCTGGTATACATTGGATTTTTTTTTTTTTTTTTTTTTTTTTTTTCTGAAATGAGCTGACAAGGTACTGAGTAAAAATATTAGCATGTGCAAGTTTTTTCTGTACTGAGCTGATAAAGTACAGAGTAAAAAGATTAGCATGCACAGATTTGGATGGTATGCCTGGCCTCTTGGTTCTTTACAATGCCATTTTATTATTTGTGGCACCAGTGTTGATATTTTAACGTTTGATTTTCGTAAACATAAATTTATTCTGGTTAGATTTTACAATTTTGCTGCCTTGCACCTATCTTTCCAAATCTCTGTTGATTTACATGTTTTTTTGTTCTCTCATTAGGTTTTTCTATGTCATAATTAAAGCATTTCATTCAGCTAGTTCTTTCTATTGCTGCTTTGCTGCTTCTGAGGTATATTGTGGTTACTATCCATGTAGCAGGTTTTCAGACAGTTGCTATTTTCATGCAGAGTGGTGAAGCAAAGAAATCAGTGGCTGTGGTTGCTGCAATAAGTGATATTGTGAAGGATTCACCTCACAAGGTACGTATGTGAAGCAACATATAATAGGTGTAAAGCAACATTGTCATTTTAAGCCAAGCCTCTGCTACAATGATGGGCCCATATACTGTATTTACGTGACCATAGTTCCTAATATTTATTATACCGCTAATTGGTTTATCTACTCCTGTAATTGTGGATTAAATTGTATGTCTTTATGGTCAACCTTTGGCATTAAAGAAGAGATGAGATTCATTATACTGATTCCTTTTTTATCGTCTAGATCTGTCTTTGGATACTTGGTGGTATTAATTAGTGATTCTGTGTGGTAGGTTTATGAATTTTTTTCTTTAAACAAAAAATTGATTTGTTTGTTTCTATTGAAGAAAACTTATTATGTTTATGTTGGTTTGCATTCTCATTCCTGAGAGGTATATCCGGTATCCAGAGAAACTCTGCTGGCACAATCCAAGCAAGTAAGGGAGGCCTATCGTAGTTGAGTTAATGAACATAAGGGACGAGGGACAGAAAAATATGGAAAAAAAAATAGTGATAACCTAAAGATTATATAAAGTGCCATTTTATGGGGACATATGTTAGCCAAGATAGTGGAATGAAGGACAGTCTGAATGACTAAAAGTTGAATCAAAAGATGCTAATTTTTCAAGACTGCTAGTTTGTTTTATTTGGCAATTTTTATTTATCTTTTTCTTTTTCATATGAATTGTTGGTGCAGATCTTCATTGGCGGTATTTCAAAGACTTTTTCATCTAAAATGGTAATCAAATTTCCAATTTTTATATTTTTCGAGGCTTGTTTTCTTTATAATTATGTTTAGTGTTCTTACATTCCTGCCCGTACATCTTTCCTTCCCTCTCTAATTCCGGTTTTTCAGGTTATGGAGATTGTTTCTGCTTTCGGACCTTTGAAGTCGTATCATTTTGAGATCAATGATCGTGGAGATCCATGTGCTTTCCTGGAGGTAATAAAGCATCTTCTTTCTGCTGGGATTACGTTTGTTTTTGAGAATCCCTTCTTCTAAGTAATACATCAGTGTAGTCACTTTATTTGTATCAGTTTGGATGTCTCTTTTCCTTTTGGAGGGAAAGCCATTATGATGCATTGCCAGTGTGCTTGTGCACCCTAGTCTCTGGAGTGAGTGATTCATTGCACTCAACAATGTGTTACATAATTTATGTTTACCTATGATCATTATGAATGTGTGATTTTCTCTGCATACTTAATTTGATCCTTTGAAACTGTTCAGCAATGTATTTTGCAGTGCAAATCCTTGTTCAATGCTTTACCTCATATGAATATCTTGGCAATTAAATAATAGGTCAATCTGCTTGGACTTCACTTGTATGGTTTGGTTTGATATTTTTGTTTTCATCTTCACATTCTCCTAAGGATTATATTGGTGAGTCATACCTGGTCCACGTTTTTTCTTTGCCAATCTCCTTATGTGTGATGATTAAAGCATTTCATATTGCTTGAAAAGCTTCTATAACGCCTTTTTTTTCCTTGGTGGCATATCATGCAATATAAAAATTATTGTTTTAAAGGAGATGTGGGAGGAACTAATTATCAGGTTTAACATTTTGCATTGATCTCCCATAGAAAGTTAATTTTCTCTTCTGAAGTTTATTGGCTTCCTTACAGAGATTGTCAACAACATATGTTAATTAGATTTGTTAGCTTGAAATTGGCTGATTAAGCCAGTTGTAAACCTAACTCACTGTCCAATGCAATGCCATCTGAGCTAATGTGCAGCTACTTAAAGACAAAAATGGCTCTAGAGGGTTTAAATAAATAAAACTACTTTTTAAGAAACCTAGGGGACCATTCTATTGGTTCAATTCCACATGCTATTAATATAACTGTGGTTTGCTTCTTGTCCCTAATTAGCATGATATTTGAGACAAGTCTCAGAACCAAACTAATGCCAAATGTTGCTCATAATTTAATGTATTGGTGGTTTTGTTGATTTGTGAAACTATTAAAGTCTTGTTCTCTCTTTTATTTTTATTTTTTATATTATTCTTTTCTGTCTCGTCTCTTCATTATTTATTCCAGTCATTTTTCTATTTGCAAATCAATTTTATTTCTCTTCTGACCTTGAGCATCTGGCAATTTGTCGATGTTTTATAACTCAGTATGTGGACCAATCAGTTACTTTCAAAGCTTGTGCGGGGTTGAATGGCATGAAGTTGGGAGGGCAAGTTATAACTGTAGTTCAAGCTGTTCCTGATGGACCTATTATGGTACTTCATTAACATTTTCTCTGATTTTATTAGTGTTGGACCTGGAATGATTTCTTCTTCCTTATTTCACAAATTATACATTGTATGTGAGATGTGTACTAATGGAAAGCAACAACACAATCTAGGAAAATAGTGGAGACACTCCATTCTATGGGGTCCCAGAACATGCAATTCCACTTCTAAAGAAGCCCACTCAAGTGCTAAAGGTTAAAAATGTGGTATGTTATTTGCTGGTAATTGTCTATTGTTAGTTTTCTCTCAAATTTTGGTTAATTTGAACAAAATATTTAATACATTTTTTTTTTGTTTTGTCTCTTTCAATATCAATTAGTTCAATTCAGAAGGCATTTCATCTTTGACTGAACTGGAAGTGGAAGAAGTACTAGAAGATGTGCGGTTAGAGTGCGCAAGGTCTGTGAAAAAATCATCGTCCATAATATTTTATCGATGGTTTTTTAAACACCATTACTTAATATGGAAGTTAAGTTTATGCATCTGTGCTGCAGGTTTGGCACTGTTAAATCTATTAATGTTATCAAGTACAAAGACACTCACATCACTACCTCAGAATCATGTGAAGCCAATGACAATAAGGCTTCTGCTGGAGTTGAGCAAAACTTAAGATGTGATGCAACGAGTGAGAAAGCAGAGGCCTTAGGAAAAGTCATTGATCATCAGTCAAGAGGAACTACTGGATTAGAGTTTCTGAATGAGGCCAAAGAAGTCAAGGAAGTTGATGAAGTTAAGGAAAGCAACAGCATTGGTGAGGATAGGCCAACAGATGTAGTGGGGGATGAGGCAGTTCAACTTGGTAAACTTTATAGTAACAGGATTGAAGACTCAACTCGAGAGGGCCCATCTGAAACATTTTCCCAAGAAGTCCTCGAGCAGTCAAAGACCTTTAAGGTTGATTCATGTTGTCTTGATGATGAAGTTCCCGGCAACATTCAAACGGAGGACATGATTCCCAAGAACAAATTGTCTGCTGAAGAAGAGTTGAATATTGAGGAAGTCAATAGAAACATGCAGGAAGCTCTTACCGAATTGGATGATAGTATGGGAACACAAACAGTAGCTGTTGAGAAGGAGCAGGATGGTAATCTTACAGCCATTTTTGAGGTAGGCAGTGTTTTTGTGGAGTACAGGAGAACGGAAGCCTCTTGCATGGCAGCACATTGTCTGCATGGACGGCTATTTGATGATCGGATTGTGACAGTGGAGTATGTTCCTCTTGATCTCTACAAGGCTAAGTTTCCGAAGTAAATCAGTTGGAGATAGAACCATTGACTTAACGTCATGCGTGGGGTTCGTTTTACAGTCCCCTAATTTTGATCCTTTCAGTATGATCTTTCGTAGGAACATCAACTTGAATAGCTTCAGATTTGGAAATTATCACAATGAGTTTGTTTTATGTATAAATTAGAATCGAGTTAGGAGGCCTCCTCCATAACAATACACATAAGCTTTTAAACTGGAAGTGAGATGGGTTATCTTATTATGATCATATAATGTGATTCTTTTGTATAAACTTTCTTCGAAGAGCCCATTTTATTGCAGCTCATATTTGTAGTCGAAATATATAATCAAATTGAGGTTGTATTAACCGTGCTATTGATTTGGTATTCTGGTTGCACCATAAAAAGTATAGTACTGCAAGAAATCAGTTCTTTCAGATGAAAAACATTTGGAGTTTTTCTTTGAAGAAATATCTGGCATATATTTTCAAAGAAAGTTGTTCTTTTTCTGTCAGAAGATTTTTCTTTGATATCAGCTTCTTGTCGCATTTAGTTTCATTTATTATTATTATCATTTTTTTTTAAAAAAAAGAACCTCTGAACTGTAATCTATATACATATATATATTTGAAAACCTCTGAACTGTAATATAAATATTGATATATTTCTGAGATTAATCACATAAATATATACTTCCAGGATTCTGTGCAATATTAATCTTCTAACAATACCAGGGTGGTTACAAAAAATAATTTATATAAATTGGTGAATTGAAATATGATGGCTCGTAACTCACTCAGTAATTATACAAAAACCAAGCAGAAACCATTTTGGTTTGATTAATGGGCTTGTGTATAGAGCCCAGGCCCAAGCATAAACATTTCAAGCAAGCAAAGAAAAGAAGAGGTTTGAACGAAAAATTGAAAATAAAAATAGAGATCAGTGTCCACCACAAAGGAAGAAGAGATAACGTTAACAGGAAGAAGAAGAAGAAGAAGAGAGATGGCAACAGGAGTGTTGTTAGGAAGCAGTTGCAGTGCATGGTTTGGGCGACCGAAAACGAAGGGATTGTGTTCAGAAGTGGGTTTCCTGACATCCCAATTATGGGGCATCAAATTATCCCACAACCACTCTGACGTCGCCAAACCCATTGTTTCCTCCCCTTTCTCTCCCGCTCTTCAACCCCTCGCTCGTACGTCTATCTTCTTCTTGTTTTATTCATAATAATTACAAATTTGGGCTTTGATGTTCATAGTTCAATTGTAGCATTTCATTCTCTTATACTAACTTATGTTTGGATGTAATGGTATTGCTTGAGAATGTTACAGCAAGGATAGTTGTTAGTTACTTACTGACTGAACTTTGCTTAAATCATTATAATCTTTGAAACTATTCCATTTGCCCTTATCACAACACTTAAAAAATCAATTTATGGTTCATGTATTGTTGTTCAGGTAGAGTGTGTCCCTTAACTGGGAAGAAAGCAAACAAGGCCAACAAAGTTTCCTTCTCAAACCACAAGACCAAGAAATTGCAATTTGTCAACCTACAGTATAAGAGGGTTTGGTGGGAAGCTGGTAAGCGCTATGTCAAGCTGCGATTGTCGACCAAGGCCTTAAAGACTATAGAGAAGAATGGATTGGATGCTGTTGCTAAAAAGGCTGGCATAGATCTTCGCAAGGAGTGAATTCACTATTTTACCTTCATTTGTTGGTAAACTTTGTCTGCTTAGATTTTATCCTTTTTGTTGCTTTGCATTTCGTTTTACTTGTTCGTTTCGAAGGCATATATTAATCGTTAAAGCCTACAGGTTTTGTGAATTCGTTGTTTGCTTTTTATCGTTATGCTTTCTACTCTGTGCCTTTATCAGCGTAACATTATTTGAACATGTGTATCCTTTGGTAAGGTTTGCTTCAATTTTCTTGTGAATGACCAACACCAAGTTTGCAAAAAATTGAGAAATCACGAAAGAGAAAACGACATTGCACTAATATAATTGCTCTGTGTGCTTTTGATGCAAAAGCAATTTGCATTTGAGTAGTGGTCGTCCTAAAGTTGCATGAGATGATAACTTCATTTTCAATACCTTTTTTCTAAAGGGCAAACAGAAAATTTGTTTAATTTGTATGTTTAGAGAAGCTAAACAGCTTTTCAGTCATTGGTGACGATGATGTTATATTCCATCTCAGAGTTAGAGTCTGCCTGTATATGCATCTAGTTTTGCTTAATAATGGCTTTTCTACTTCTAATAGTAATAGGCATAAAACATGTTGAAGCCATCAGTCTTTAATCTTGACTTCACTATTCAGAAATCTTATGTGTATGAACTGAATGAACCTATCTCATAGGATCTAAGCGTTCATTGTGTTTCTTTGTGATGTTTCCTGGATAACAAATTCATTTTCTGGGGCAAAGGAGTTACCAAAGGCAAAATTCTAGTCATTCAAAATTTAGACTACTCTTTTCTTCTTCGGCAGGAATAAAGGCAAAAAGTTATTTTCCTTCGTTTTACATAAATATTATTTTCAGCTCAGTGAAAGAGCATAAGCAGCTTGCCAAAATGATTGGCTTTGATGCAGCCTTGTGGTTGTGGTGTGATGCACTGGGTAAGCATAACCAAAATTTTTCAAGATATAATTGGTAAAAGTAAAGTTACATCCTTACATTAGACTTTGATTCAATCGAATTTGTTCAGAAAAACATGATGAAGAATCACCTGTAAAATTTCCAGATTGTTGGGTTTTATGAATGAATTGATTCTGTGAATTGGATGGACAAATTATCGATGGAACTGTTTGTTTGACAACAACTATTGTCACAAAGAGATGTTCAAAACTAATTTAAATTCTTTAAATTGCCCGACTTTGTGGTGTAATTTCCATATGGAATCAAAACTGCAAGCTTGTAGAGTGATTATATGTTATCAGAATTAGGCAACTACAAAATTGCACATTTAGACTTCAAAAGTTTTGATGTTTTCTGTATTAAAGTAACAAAGATGAAGTCACACAGCAACTCTACGCTTGCTTGAAGCTGTATCCCCAACCATGAACAAAAGGGCTTGACATAGCCTAAATCAGTATTTGTTTGTTTAACATAAAAATTCTTTTCTCTGCTTCATTTTGTAATGACCACAGACCCTATACTGTTAGTTTTACCTAATTGTCTTCTCAGTCACTATATCTACTATCACCTTCCCTGAGCTATGCCTGCAAAGATGAGAAAAATTATATTAAATTTCGAGAACCACCCTTATCATGTAATTTATATGCATCACTTTTGTGGTAGCGCACATTTGGTAACAAGGATGGCTTCATTGATCACATTTGTTAACACAGAAAGCAGGAAACACGCTGCGTTAACAACTTTATACTTTGGATAAGAAAACTCACTTTCATGAGACAGGTTCCTGTGGAGTCAAATCATCAGGAGAATAATAATCAGCAATGAGCCGGTGAATGTAAGAGGGGTTATATGCTCCTCTGTGAAGAAAATAAAGATATATCAGAACATCATCCGACTATTATTGAAACGCTGGTACATTCAGTGATATGTTGATAAATTGAATGGTCAGATCATTTTGTTTCTGACTAGTTAAAACACCATGCATTAACCAAATTAAAAGTTTGAACTTCGTAATCCTGTAATGTGTATGGAATAGGCAAATGGTCGTTTTACCACTCTTGAAACAATTACTACGAATTTATCAAACTTCAAAGATAGTGGCCAGAATCATGATGCAAAGAAAACATGACTGATAATGCATCTACCCAGTTTGCTCTATAATTTTAGTATAGAAAGGGCTAGTAGCTGTATACTAGGAATTGATACAATGACAATTTACAAGAAATGGAGTCTTACGCATCAGTAACAAAAAGACCAACTAGCTCTGGAGGAATGTAATCAAACATAGGATTGACAACATGAAGTAGAGGAGAACTGCTGCCGATTCCATAATCCATACAATCTGAGAATTCCCCAAAATTCAACAATTCAGAAGGGGATCCTATTTCATTGAGTGAAACCTCCGGATTTTGGGGATACAAAGAACACAACTGTCAAAGAAGCAAGAACAGAGTTAAATAATAGGCATTCATTTAAGAGTCAAATAACTGAAAATTTGCTATGGTCATAGCTTCATAGGCATCCACAAATTTTAAAACCAAAGCTTGCTTATGTCTATAAAATACCATATAAAGTTATGTGGATCCCAATTCCATACAATCAAACCAAAAAATAAAAATACAAAACAAGTTGAATACATTGTGACCTAAGTTCATCCAAACTGAAAAGGACAACAAACTAACTTGTTGAAGAAGAATCTTGGGAGATCAGAAAAGATAGAATGCTATTGCATAATCCTTCCAACATAATGTTTGCATGGAGTCATTGTTGTGTCAACTTACCTCATGGACACCAGCAACCAGAACCAATGGAACAGCATGCTTTTTTGCAGCAAGGGCAACCATATTTGACCCAACTGGTGCTATGACACCACCATTGGCCATCACAGCATGAACACCGAGTACAACCTTCAGGAGAAGTTTCAAGCTTATGTAGAGAAAATCTTCCATCATATAAATAAATTCAAAAATAAAAGACATTCAAAATTTATAATTACCATGTTCACTCGAGAAATTATGGCGAAGACTGCTGAATCACTGATAACTGTAGTTTTTATTTTTTTTGCACTCAACTCCTTGGCAAGAATGTGTCCTTGATACCTATCCATGAAAATGAGCGAAACATTATTGAAAATAAAGGGACTACATTGTGTCCAAGCTATAAAAAGGGCAACTTTGGTTAGTCCCATATACATACTTTGGAGCACCCTCAGCAATAAAGACATGAAAAGATCGTTCTTTTTCCTTTGCAGCTTTCAAGAATTCCAACACGAATTTTGACCGACCTAACGTTAATATCACCTCACTGAAAACACCACTTAACTTAGTCAAAACCACTGAAACAATGAGCAATTTAGTAAGTATACATTTAGGAGTTGTGGAATCAAGAATGAATGAATTATGAAAGAAAGAGTCAGAAGAACGAAAATTAAGCCATCGACATGCTTTCTTCAATATTTTCCCTAGGAGCATTTAAGACTCTACAACTGACCTAATTTTATTCTAGTACTAAGCTGCAATATCATGTCTGAAGGACTACTTACAAATTATGAAAATACCAGAAAAGTTATTACATGTGCTAGTTAGTTAAGTTTGCGTTGAGATAGAGCAAATCCAATAGAATAAAGACTGATAAGATCATGCATACAGCTGTTAAACATTCAGCCACAACTGCCACTAAACTGATTTCACTACCTCAGTAGATTCTGGTCAGTTTTACTGTATGTGAAAACTAAAGACAGAGATTAATAAGTAATTACTTATGATGAATAAGCTCCACAGCTTGTTCTGCAATTGGTTCATGGCATGTATTTAGATCTTCAATGAGTTCACTGACTGCCTTTATCACATCATGCTTTAGTTTCCAGTTCCCTGCACTTTTCTCAGCTGCAGTCCATACTGAAAATAGTAAAAAGATTACCATGCTTTTTAATGGGGACAAATAACAATACTAGTGGGTACAACCCAGGTTCACAAACTTACCGATCAAATTTATATCCAAGGGCTTTTAATATTGCAATTCTACTATGAACTAAGGTACATGCTGTCAATTAGATTGAAAGAAGAAACAAAAACAATCACACCAACTGTCAAGATAAATCTACAATGATAGGTAACTTACATTTGCCTTTTCCTTCATAGACTCCCTCTGAAGCAGAAGTCTGGCAAGCAGTTGCAGAGTCAGGCAACTGGTCGAGAAGGGCATGCAGCAACAGTGGACGCAACAAGCATCCATCCTCTACGGCAGCAGTCGACACATTTTGCTGATTGTCTTCCTCAGATGTCTCATCGTCGTTAGCTTCAGCCGACAATTTCACAGCATCCGTCACAAGTGAAACATCCTCCTTCCTGATAATATGCAACACTTGCCTAACAATATTCCCAACTGCAAGCTCTGCAATCCCATCCGCTCAACAATTTATTATCACAAAGTGCTAACATAGTTTCAGCACAGAATCCAAATAACCAAAAACAACAACTACAATACGTATTTTCTCAAGGCCATATTGACCAAATATAAATCAAACGATGAAACATCAAATTACAATTTCATATTTTGCTTCAGAGCAAGTTGCTTGCATAACAAGTAACTGCAATTTCAAGAAGCCTAGTCATATAAAAATTCAACATTCGACTTGAAGGTAGTTGAAGAAACATACCAACAGGAGCGGCAGCAATGAGTTGCTCACCAACACTCTTCACAGCCTGAATCAAAGCCACTGCCTCGGACATAGTAGGCTGCTGTGATACCACTGAACGTAGCAACTCTGCTGTTAGTCTAGCAGCCACGTCTGAACCCTCAATTTTCCTGCCACCACAATTCAATCAAACACCAACTAAAATTAAAAAGACACATCAATTACAAGTATACAAAAGCACATGTATGCAAACTTTCAAAATTCACCGTTGTCTTAGCTTGGTAACCAAGTCATTGACTAGAACTTGAATGTCAAGCATATCCACACCTTCTATCTATATAAAAAATAAAAGTTGACAAACAAATACAAAATAATTGAAAACAATAATCATGAATTTGATGATTAGTTAATTGTTACAATATTACCTGAACAAAACTCTGATTGCAAAAATTGTAATGAACAAAGTTGAAGCGCCCAAAAATATGATAGAAAAGTGAAATTTTGAAGTGCGACAGCGAGGAGAAAAAAAAAAGCAGTAGCAATAGTGATTTAATTTTGAGCAGATTTATAGGGTTTATATAACTTTGTTTTTTTTTTTGAAAGTAGGGTTTATATAACTTTGTCACTGCAATTTTATTTTTCTTAATTGCCGGTCCCCACCCACGCCACCCCCCCCCCCCCCCCCCCCCCCGCCCTTTTTTATTTTTACATAATATAAAAAGTCTCCTTAATTTCCATTTGATTTTGCTCTTGAAATCGTCTAAATAATGCTAAATTCATATTATTTTAGTAGATTTTTTGTTTAATTTATTTGTACTTAAATGGGTTGATTCAATTTTAATAATGTGAATGATTTTTTTTTTTGGGGGGGGCGGGGGGCGGCGGGTGTTGTGGGGAGGGAGGGGAACACAAATTCTTATTTTAACTTAATTTAAAAGTGTATAAAATATGAGGTTACACATAAAGGTGGTGAATTGGAGTCATTACCTCTCCTTAAATTTCCAATTTAATGGTAATAATGAAAAAAAAGGAAAAATTAATTTTATTGTCTCATGTAAATTGAGTTGAGACAGTTCAAACCACCTAGCCATTAAAACTAAAATTTGTCTTGTTTTCTTGTTGATATAATTATAACATAATATGCTTAAGTATGATTTAAAAATCTATTTGTTATTTCCACTATTGAGAGTTTCACACTTAGTTGCCCGCTTTCCTCAAATAAAGTTTTGAGTTCTATTAAGTGAATTGGGGGCCTTTAAAGCACCAAGCCCTAATGGTTTCCATCCTGGTTTTTACCAAGCTAATTGGGATTTGTTGGTTTTTTTGTTACTAATATGGTTCAACTAGCTTTTCGCCAATGTGTTATAGATAAAAGGCTAAACGAGATTATCTTAATCCTTATTCCTAAAGTGGATTCTCCTAAGATGGTTTCTCGATTCAGACCAATTTCTCTCTACAATGTTGCTTTCAAGATAATCACTAAAGTCCTTACTCTTCGCTTGAAGTCGCTTATGCCTAAGCTTGTGTTGCCTTTCCAAATTGCTTTTGTTCTCAGAAGATATATCCAAGAGAATGTTGTGACTGCACAGGAGATTTTCATTATATGAGGAGTAGGAATTTGAGGGAGAATTTCATGGTTGTTACAATAGATTTGGAAAAGGTTTATGATAGATTGAGTTGGAATTTTATTAGGGAGACATTAGACCTTGCTGGAATTCCTATTCAAATTTCTTCTCTGATAATGGATTATATTTGCTCCACCTCTTTTCAAGTGCTTTGAAATGCTGCTAAGTCTGAGTCTTTTTCCACTACCCGTGGTAGTTGACATGGTGATCCTATCTCTCCTTATATTTTTGTTTTTTTATGCGGAGAGACTTATCCATTGTATTCTCAATGCTGTTAGTGATGGTTTATGGAAGCCTTTTGTGGTTGGTAAGGATGGTCTTCGAATTTCCCATCTTATATTTATTGATTATTTACTCCTTTTTGCTGAGGCAAAGTTTGATTAAGTGGATGTCATTAATAAGTGTTTAGACTCTCTTTGTGAAGTATCAGGGGAAAAGGTTAGTGAGCAAAAATCCATAATCTATTTTTCCAAGGGAGTCTAAGACCAATTCGCTTTAGAACTTATTGCTATAAGTGATTTTAAGACCACTAAAGATATTGGTATATATTTGAACACCCCTATTTGGTCAGATAGAATTACCAGACATACATATAGTTTTGTTTTAGAGAAAGCTCAATATTGACTTTCAAGTTGGAAAAGCCAAGTTCTTTCTATGGCGGGAAGAGCAACTCTGGTAAATTCTATTCTCTTTAGTTTGCCTCGATACATCATGCAATTGGCTTTAATTCCCAAGATTACCATTCTTGAGCTAAATTAATAAATAATTTCTGTGGGGTAATACTATTTCCAGTAGGAAGCTTCATGATATTGATTAGAGGAGTATTTGTCATCTGAAAGAGTTCGGTGGTTTCGATTTTAGATGACTTCATGGACTAAATTTGGCTTATCTTATGAAGCTAGTATCGGGAATTCTTACTGAGAATGTCTTTGGCAAGATGTAGTTATATCCAAGAACAGATCGAATTATAATATTGTTTAATTCATAGAAAGCGAAGACATCTGATTCAGCTCTATAGAAAGCTTTATGTTTTGTGTATCCTTTGGCTAAAAATAATGTTGTTTATCAGATTGGAAATAGAGAACATGTTAAGTTCTAGTCAAATAGGTGGGTGGCAAATATAAGACCTTTATTTAATTGGCATAATAGTGTTGTACCTCTTGACTTAATAAATGCTAAGGTGGCTAATTTGGTTAATGTAAATGGGGATTGAGATTGGTCTCGTTTAAGAAACTTTCTTTTTGATAGGCAATGCATTCTTGTTAGTGTTTCCCTTTTTCCTTATCAAGATGCAGGTGTTGATTGTTTTACCTTATGGATTTCTAGTGATGGTTGTTTTTCCTTAAAGTTTGCCTGTAACTCTCTTGTCAACAGCAGTTGGGGTCATAAGGATAGAGTTGGATTGTTTTGTGGAAGGTGAAAGTTCCCTAGAGGATGCAGCTCTCTCTTTGGTAGTTTAAGCATGTCAAACCTTTTACTAATGACAGAAAAGCTCGAATAAGTCTTACTACCTGTAGCTCTTGTTTCTTTTATGGTCACGTTTTGGAGAATGATATGCATATTTTAAAGAATTATTTATTTGCTTTTCAAATTTGGATGAAGCTTATACTTTACAAATGGAAGGATTGGTGTGTTAGAGTTGATAAAGATGAATGGATTCTAAAGAACCTTACTAGAAAAGGTGTCTGGCTTCATACTTTTATAGTCACTTGCTATTTCCTATAGTTTTAAAGGAACTAAGTATATGATTAAGACTTTATAAGACCTTTGAATGGAGTTTATTTTATTAACAAGCAAACTTCGCTTATTTGTGTTACTTGGATAGATTGTTATAGTAAGTTTTCTACTCTCATAGTTCCTGATTTTCTTACAACTGGAATCTTCTTCTTACTGGTTGAATCAAATTGAATATAGATAAAGCCTTGAATAGAGCTATTGGTAGAGCTGTGATTGAGCGTCTAATTCGTGATAATCAAGAGATTTTTAAGGAAGGTTTTATGTGCTTTCTTGGTGTATGCACAAGTTTGAAAGCTGAATTGAAGGCCATCTAAAGAGACCTTATTTTTACTTGGGATTTACTCTGTCTTGCTATATTAATAGAATTAGATAGTAAAAAGGTTATTGATTTAATTTTTCATTCGGATCTTGTTCCTATTTACTATGAATCTATAATATTAGATATTTGAAACATTATGAAGAAAGATTGACATGTTAAAATCCTTTTTGTGCCTCGAGATGCTAATAATGCTATTGACTGGTTGGCAAAAAGATCTCATGGAATGTTTGAGGATATTTCTTTGTTAAATGCAAACCCAAAGTTAAAGTATTTTCTCAATTTTGAAAGTCAAAGAATAGTCAAAGAATGCAAGCTCTCTATTAGTTTTTCTTTTCTCCTATGAGCGTATGCCCCGCTTTTCGTATAAAAAAAAAAAAAAAATCTATTTTTAAAACATTATAGGTCATATCTACTCCCATAAGAGAGAAAATTTTCTAGATATATTGATAAATACTAATGATGAAACTTAAACTTTGTCACGAATGTCAAAATGAAATACACTAATCATATGAGAAGTAACGAATAAAAAAATAAATAAAATTGTTTCAATGAATTATATGCTTATTTGTTGAAAATTGACATATTATTCTATTAATAATTATAAGATAATTGAAAATCTTTTAACACCTTCATAATAATCTAATAATGAATACAATTTGATTTTAATTAGAATTAATAATTTATGTACTTATATTTTTTCTTTTATATAGCTTGAACTATTTTCTTTGACATGCTACTAAAGTGTTCAACATAAGTAACCGTGCATGCACACGTTAAAGAAAGAAAAATCACATCTTAACACTTCTCTTTTTTTGGTTTTCTACCCTCTAATATCAAACTAAATACTTCTAAGTACTGCTGAATTTGACACATCACATAAATAATCTACGTTCACATATGGCTTACAATCTTACATGGACAAAATGTTAAGGAAGAAATTGGTCATCTAAAGGGTTCAACTGGAGCAGACTCTTCAAGAATTGCAGCAACCTCAAAGCATTCAACAGCCTCTTGCAGGGTTGCATTGACATCAGCTTTGTAGAGCAGCCCAAGATTGTACCAAGCTAAATGGTTTGTTTGGTCAATCCGAACTGCATCACGGAGGAAGCATCTTGCGGTTGTTGTTGATTCACCACTGATCTGTTTGAGGATACAAGCAACCGATATCAAGCTGGGGACATGGGTCGAATCAACGTCTAATGCTTTTCTAAATGATTGCAACGCTTCATGGTGAAGGCCCTTTGCTTCATGAAGTAAACCTACAAAAATGTCCAAGGTTTAAATACGTAATGCAGACTACAAAGAAAATTTAAAAACATCTTTATACCTGTAGAGTACCATCCGGAAGCAGAATAAGGATTGATAGCCTTGGCTTTTGAAAGACAGACTTCAGCATCTCGCCACTGGGACAAGCTTGTGTACACATTAGCAAGATCAAGCCACGTTTCCATCTCCAAACTTCTAACATGGTTTCCCCTATTCTGCAAGAGTACAAAATGAAGAAAGAGCTAATCTCTAATTCATTGCCTAGGAAGAAACTTTCTTTCTAATATTAATCATGAGCAGAGTTCAAGCTAAGCTTTAACAATCTTTGCCTCAGAATTGGCTTTGTTTTGGCCCCCAAGTGGCAGGATAAAAATAGACAAGACATCACATTACCATTCTAACAACAAAGAGATGCTACAATTCAAAGATGCTTTAACAAAACACGCAAGCTGTTAGCTAGGCACAATCCTAAACATGCTAACAAGCATTTGGTCTAATGAATTGTTAATATGATCATAAAAATCACAAGAATATACCTTCAGAAGCTTCTTCCCAGAACCGAAGCTTTTCATCTGAACTTGGAGAACGGCAAGAAGAAGTGTGTACGTTTCTATAGCGTCTTTTAATCGGCCCTGTGCAATTTGGAGTTTAGCTTTTGTTCGCAACAGTTCTCCCTGGTCCCACTTTCCTGTCTGATCTAGAGCAGCATTGATGACAATCTCTGCATCAACTAACCGTTTTTTAGCCGATAATATCCGAGCCAAAAGGATATACCCCTTGACATTAGATCCAGCCTCAAGTTTCAACAACTGTTTTGCATAATAAAATGCAACATCCAACTTCCTTTGCTCAGCACATTCTAGAGAGAGATGGAATACGATATAAGGATCTCTTTCGCTCATCATTTTCTCAGCAGTTCCCAGTGCCTCCAGTGCCTCAGACTGCTTTGTAGTCCTCTCAGAATTAGAAACAACTAATCTGGATTGAGCTGACAATAGAACACCTAGTAAACAGTTTGCAAGGCTAATCATCTGGTCACATCTCTGGTCTAATTGAGAAAGTGCTTTGTGAGCATAAGTCATTCCTTCTTGTATGCATATCATATTCTCTACACAAATCTTTGAAGCCAGCAATAATTCCAGCATGCCATATAAATTTTCTCTGCCGTTGAACAAATTCCTCAGAAGATTTAAAGCAACCATGTGCTCACCTTTTCCATAGTGACAAAGAGCTAGAGAGAAATATCTTTCATTTCTTTCCAAGACCCCCGGAAGCAACTCCTCAATCTGATAGGCCAGAGCCGACAATTCCCCCGAAAGAGATAGGGCAAATGAAAGATGATCCAGGATTGATGGGTCCCATCCAATTCTTTTGAGAATAAATTTTCTCATTAGAATCAATAGCAAGAGAACAGCCTCTTCTATATTGTTCCTTGGCACAAAAGAGCCTTCCATCTGTGAACGTAGATTCGGAGGGGATGCATCCGTGCCACTGTACAAAAGAAACACTGCAAACTCCTTTTCTATTTTCGCCGTAGTGTCTTCATCAAGATTCCAATAATATAGGAGGGCCCGCCGGTACGACAAAATAGTTTCCTGGGGAGCTCCAGCAAGTTTCCACAGTTCAGGCAACAATTCAACAGCTTTGTTTAGAGTCTCTTGTAATTTACAATCTACAGAATAGATTTCAGGAAGGCCTTCGGGTAATGCATTTTCAACAGTGTCCAAAATAACTTTGCATGATCTAGCAGCCTCTGAAATATAGGCCAGGAAAAAAAAATCAGGCATGCCGTAATGATCATTAATATTTTCTTTTAAGAACACTATGACTTTTTTCTGTTTCATCATAAGGATGATATACTGACGGAAGGAGAGGCGGAGAGTGCGCACAAATAAACTAGTCATGCAAAATTCAGAAGCAGTAATTCATGCGGGTTGATGATCACAAAACATATATAACTTGATGACATAAACATGATGTGGAGATTCACACTCGTATACTTCAAAGAACTTCATGCAGTGTATAAAAACAACATACCTTCGTACCTTCCAAGACCTTGCAATGATTTTGCTTTAAGAAAAATAGCTTCAAGGAGTAAAGCAACAGCATGCATAGACATGGGTGGGCCAGCTTCACTTTGTGACTGGCGCCGATTTTGCTCACATCTTCTAGAAAGGGTAACTTTAATCTTAGAAGTCACAGCTGCAACATCTATTCCTTCAAACACATGAAGTGCAGCCTCTATATTTCCTTTCTGAAACTCAAGCCTCCCTAATAATGCTCTAGCTTCCTTCAAATCAAGGAGAGGTCTTAACTTAATGACTTGTTGTGAATATAGTACATAAAATTTAAGTGGATCATGAATCGTGACAGAACAAACAAGCAGCATGGCAATCAGCCAAACTGTATATGAACAAAGTAAAGTAAATCCAAAGAAGCTATTACAAATGTTTAAATAAAAGATTTATTCATAGAGCCAAGCCTTATGCAATACTATTAAATAACCTTTTTTAATAGGAATATGTAAAATAACATCACACTATCAACCCCCATGTAAATCTTAATTGATAACTTGAGTTGTCTACCTTTTTGGCCTGACATGTAACAATGAATATAAAATAAGCAAATATAATTTAATGACAATATAATTTGAATTCAAATATAATCATGTGTGAGGAATCAAACTCAAGACTCCTTAGACAAACCAAACTCTAATATCATAACCATTAGATCCAAAAACTTAAGAATATGATATATATATACAAGGCTCTCTAACAAGTAGCAGTGAGCATCACCACTTTTATTCAGGGTCATTAAATGTAAAACACCTACGGTGTTTAGTTTTAACTAAGTGCTAAAACTCAAAGGTATTGTGCAACTATAAACAAGGAAGCTCCAGAATATAAACAGACCTATCGCGATATAGAAAACACTATTAATTTGCTTCAAAAAAAAAAGAACTAAATCCATAAGCGGCCATAGGAATTCTGCCAATGTACTAACAAATATATAGGAGAATGAACTTTGATAAAACGTGTTCAGCCTCTTTCCATATAATCTAGTTAACATCAGAAATAATGCCTCAGTGCAACCCACTGCTTGCCGAAAGCCAGAAACAATGCCCTTGTCCATATCGTCAACCATAAGATCCTTTCATAGCTGGAATCCACAAACAATGAGCCCTGTGATTTCATTATGGGTTGTTTCATTATAAAGAAAAGCAAGAGAGTGCAAGAAAAGACTCCCATAAGACCTTATTAAAATAGCCTTTAATTCACACCCAAATTTTAAAGATCACTTCTTTTCCTCCTTAAAATGTAGGGTAACTAAAAGCTGCATTTACAATATTCCCCACAATAACCTTTTCTTCATCCGTACAATTGCAGGAGAGAACCAGCCAGGACGGTGACTTATCCATCCTAGAGCCTCACAATTTCAACATAAAAGATTTGAGAAATGTTATTGGGAACATCTGATGAAGAAGTAAGACCAGTAATATTGAAAAAATCTATTTAAGAGAAAGATAAATCATAACAAATTTCTACCAGAAAACATTTGAAAGGATAAAGTTGATTGTTGAATCCATCTTTAACATTTTTTTAACATAATTTTCCGCCCTGAAAGATATATTCAATTTTTGTAAATTAACAGTGTCGCATGAGATATTGACAACAAGTTGCTGTAACATATATGCTCCAGACAAGCAACTTTGCCCAAAAATTCGTTGCGAAACAAATTAATAAGCCAGCTATACTCTTACACACATGTAAAACAGCATCTGATTTGCAATGTACAAAACCTCATCAGAAAATATGATACACATGATACTCGTGATTCTACCGCAACTAGCATCGAAGTTTTAGCTTTGAGGTTCTAGCTTTGCATAGCTTAAGGAATCAAGAGTATTTTCCCACTGTGTGCTATATCAGGATGTCATCTTTCTAACTCAATTAATCTAATAGACATACTTGTAAAACATAATTGAGGTACAAACGAGAGCAAAAACAAAAAAGCTAAACTGCAAGAGAAAACCAACATACCTCGTAGTTGAGATAACCACTTTCACGAAGAGACGACTCAGCTTCTTCAATGTTGCTGTTATCAAGCTTTGAGTCCATCTCGCCAGCTCGAGATGAATATCCACTTGCTGAATAATCCCGAGTCGCCAGGGACTCGGACGAAGCAATTAATTCATCAACTCTTAACTGCTCGCCTGACCAAATGCATTTTATCATCTTCCTGACCGTTGCTTGGATATCAAATTTTTGCTTGTCAATCCAATCCTTAATTCTCATTATCTATTATTACACTTGAAATCCTCCTACAAATACCATCAACACCAAACACACCAAAAATTAGTTACACCCTCTACAGATATTTCAACCACATAAACACAACTATAATGAATTCTCATTATTAGATCATGAACAAAACCAAACTGTCTAACTAGCAAAATCTTATACTCCAAAAATGGGGAAAATAATAAGATAAAATCAGAGTAAAAATTTGACCTTTGCTATTCTAGAAGACCAAAAACAATGACACAAGAAAGCTGCCTATTAAAACCCCAAGAAAAAAACCCAGGTGAATTCGGAGAATTTAACCACAAATCAGCAAAAGCAACATCATTTGAAGTGAAAAAAAGTTAACAGTAAAACAGGCCCATCACAAATCATTAAGGAAAAAAAAGAACAGAGAACAAATGAGATCAAAACAAAAGAAGTACCTTTTCATGATAAAAAGCATTGACTGAGCCCACAAGACGCCAACTTGAGTGTGCATCTCTCTAGTAGTAGAAAATTCAACAAATGAGAAGAAAAAGTCTCCTTGATTTTCTCTTGCTAACCCAGAATCCAATGCTTTATCATCAACTTAAACATCTCTCTCTCTCTCTCTCTCTCTCTCTCTCTCTCTCTCCGTGAAACAAACAGTTGAATCAATGTGTTTGAAATAGACTACACATTTATTGGTCTTCGAAGTCTTGTACAGTTTGAAACAGCTGATTTTTCAACAACGGAGAGACAAGAGACTGAGAAGAGACAGAGGACCGTGTCTGAATGTACTGCGTCGTGTGCGCATTAAATTGTGAAATCTAACACCGCTGAGTCTTGTCTGCAATGCGTGAGCTTTAAATTCGTTTTTTTTTCCCTCTTTTATTATTTAATTAAAAAAGAAAATGCACTGTCACTGACTCACTTCACCCCCATGTATTGATTATTATTAATTATTACAGTTCATTCAATTATGTGAACTTTGAAATGGTCTCTCCATTTATTTTAATATTTTATTTATGAATTTATTATCTCATTAATTAAATAATTTTATCCAATAATCACGGATTGATTGTAAAGAGATATTAAAATTAATCTAATAATTATAATTATTAAATAAGATAACCAAATCTTTTATTTTAATACAAAGGAATGTCCTCCCAAACCCACTTCCAAAATTATAAAATCTATCACTCCCGCTTCGGTCAACTCACATGTTTGGTTTCCTCATTTTTATTTGAACGTTTTAAACGAAATATTATTAAATTGAGTGGAGTATAACTCTGTCATTTGATAATTTTTTTAAATTATTTTATATGTTTAAGCTAATTTTATACAATTTAATAGCATGGGTGAGACCGTGAGAATGAGAGTAATCTCATCATGTCACTATTTTAATAATTATTTATGATTTCTTGGCTACGTAATTATAAAATTAATCTCATCAACTTTATCTATGTAACTATAAAATTAATTATCACATAACTAAAGGGGAGCTAGAGTAAAATATTCAATTTTAATCTTTAAAATTGTAATAGCTCAAAGTTAAAAAATCATTGCATTAGTTTGTGTTTATTTATCAAATAATTGTACATATACGAGACTTAAATCTATTTTATTTGCATTTTAATTTCATAATCATTGACTTATTCTATCAAATATATTACTTTGTTTTCATTTTTTTTTAAGTACAAGAATTATATATGGGACAGATCCAGAAAACTATCAGGACTAACCGAAATAAAACATTAATAGTGCGGTCTAGACAACTACTCCCAATTAAGAGGAATTTACCTACACGAAGATGGAATGAGACCCACATAAGGGTAGGAGATCAACTCATACAAATGTTGAGAGACCTATAATAATAATAATAATTATTATTATTATTATTATTATTAATAGTATAGGTATAATTATATTATATATATTTGGATTTTGCAGGAATGGAGTGTCGAACCCATGCTTGAGGCATGGGGGTTGCTGGCGCCAACCAACAGCGCCAGTAACCATTGACTTTATTTTTATTTTTTATTACAATATAAAATTTATACAAACATTTGTTTACAATTAAGGTGTCCAACCTGTCATTTGGTTGCTGGCGCAGTTGGTGGCGCCAGCAACCACCCATGCCTCCCTTTGCAAGAGGCATGGGTTCAACACCCGTCAGATCCAAAACTTCTCTATATAATATAATAATAATATAATATTATAATAATAATAATAATAATGATAATTAATCTTTTATTTCAGTATGGGTCTCTCCCTCATCTCCGTATGGGTGGATCCTTCTCAATTGGAAGTAGTCCTCTGGGTCGTGCCATCAGTGTCATATCTCGGTTAAAATATTCCGGATGCTTCCTGAATTTGTCCCAGATACAGTTGTTGTAAAAAAAAAAAAAAAAAAAAAAAAAAAGGTGTCCACCCAAACGAGAAGCTCAACCATCATTGACTATTCTAAAATCAATATACTAGTAGAAGCACTCAAAATACGTCAAATCTGACACTGCAAATTAAATTTATTGATTTATATTATACACTTAAAATTTAATAAATTATAGTGTCATACTTTCTTTTCTTTTCTTAAACCGATGCCCCGGATTCTGTGGCAAAGAAAAGTCATTGCATGTTTGAAATTTACCAATTTTGTTGCCAAGAATGGAATTAGATGCCAAAATTCTTTGTTTTCAAACTATTGCTGGGTTGGTAATAGGTAACATAGGTTTTTTCGTCAGTATTCAATCTAGAATTTGATGGATTTTTATTGAATAATGAAATTTGGTGGAATTAATTGACTCTATAGATTTTATATAAATTTTGTTAAAATTTTTTATAAGATCCAATAAAAATTTTAGGAATTGGACAACATTGTGATAGACTTCTTTATTCATAAATTATTTATTCAAATCTATCAAAATCTATTAAATTTCATCACTTCTATAAAATCTAAGAAATTAAATACACCTAAATTTATTTAAACTTTTTAAAAATATAAATTGAATTACCTGAATTTGTATGGATTCTATAGAATCCAAATAAATCTGATTTCATTAGAATAAAAAATATATATGAATTAAATACATATAGATTTATATGGATTTCAATAGATTTCATACAAATTTAAATGGAGTATACTTAGATTTTGATGGACTCTTTAAAAATTTTAATTGAATATATTCAGTTTTTTTAAATTCTTTGAATTTCAATGAAATCTTAAATTAAAAACTCCCTTGGTACAACATCATGGCCTTTCTTATAAATAGATGAATGTGTGAATTACAAATTGGTCTAAGGTTAATTACAAAATGAAAAAAAATGTATACACTAAAGAATACATTAGAAAAAACACCAAAGATATTAAATTTAAGTAATATATTATGCAATTAAAAATTCTGATAAAAAAGAAGCAAAGCGTGAAAAATTTAAGCAAAATTTCAAATATAATATATGAAACAAAATTTTTACATATGTAATATTTGAATAGAAATATAAATAAAACAAGAACATATAATAGGTTTGGAATAAATACATATTTGTTTTGATATTAAAAGAATTAATAAATGAAAATAATATGTTAAAATAAATATAATTTTATTATTATTATTATTTTAATGTGTGGTTTGATGATCCGTCCTATTTGTAAGTACCTATCATTTTAATTTTGAAGCATTGACATAGTAATACTTCGTTTGATACAGCTTCTCCAAATAGATTTTCTGAAAATAGATTTTTTAGAAGAAGTTGTTGATTGTTTGGTTATCAATTAAAAAATTATTGTTAAAGTACTTTTAGATTATAATTTACCAATAAGGACATGAGAGAAAGAAGTACTATATTCATTCTCGGAATATATTGTTTCAACCTCAACCATAAAAAATTAATCAATCGTAGTAGTAAGTATATATATACATATATATATCAATGAACCAATAACAAAAGGAATTGAAACAAAAAAACACACATAAAATATATATATATATATATATATATAGAAACTTATCGATTAAAGATGAGTTTTCAGGTATTTTTATGAAATAAAAAGTGAATAAAAGTAATAAGGTTATAAGAGCATGGAGATATTAACGGAATAAAATATGGATAGGTTAAACATTTTAATCTTTTAAAAAAGAGGAAATTACAAATTAGCTACACAGTTTAAATATTTTTACAAGTAAAATCAACTTTATATGTTTATTACAAATTACCCACCTACTGTTAGTGTGAGTTAGTCAATGGTTAGTCAACATTAATAAATCTGAGGGTATTTTTATCTTTTGACTATATTTTATAGTTAAATTAAAAATAATAAATAATAAATAATTAAAAAAAGACTTTTATGAAAATTAATTTGAAAAAAAAAATCAGGAATTGATTTCTGATTTTCGATCTTCAACCAAGCCCAAACATCATCTTCTTCAAACATATAGTAGAAACCCCAAACATCATCTTCAATCAACCCAAACATCAGCTTCTTTAAACATCATTTTCAATCAATCCCTAAAATCATCTTCAATCAAATCCAAAAAATAAAAACTCAACATCATCAAGACCCAACATTCTCAATCATCAAAAGGTAGCATCATCAAAACCCAACATCATCATCAAACAACAAAACAAATTCAGAATCTGAGTTCGCTGTGAACGAACCCAAAAATCTAGGTTCGTTCACAGCGAACCCAGAAATCTCTAGGTTTGTTCGAAGAAGAGGAATAAAAGAAGAGGAAACACTACCAGGAAGAGGAAGGGAGGTCGACGATGGGGAAGATGAGGAAGTGAAGGTCGGTAATGGTGGATGTGGAAGAAGAAGAGGAGGTCGGCAGAACGGAAGATGAAAAAGTGGAGTCGGCACTGGGAAGAAGTAGAGGAGGGGTTAAAAATAAAATTACTTTTTTAAGTTTATTTTTTTAATTAAGTTTATAAAAAATATTTCGATTTATTTTTTTAATATTATTTTTAATTCAAGGGCATTATAGTCATTTCATTATTTGATTAAAGTAACCGTTTTTGATTGGGAGTGGGTAGCTAAACTGTAATAAATAGATAAAATTGACTCCATCAATAAATTATTTCCAACAAAGTAGCTAATTTGTAATTTCTTTTTTAAAAAAAACTCAAAAAAATCTATTTAGAAAAACTCAAAATTTGAGATTCTTTAAGTAGATTTTTTTTTTCAGTTTTTTTTTTTTAAAATTCTACTAAAAAAAAAAAATAATGTAAAAAAAAATCAAATTTTAATATTAAAAAAATAATTTTGACTGGTAAATAAGTTGCATCAAATATATACTAAAGCAAACATTGCAATAATATACACGGCAAACACTAATTTAACTTATTTTTACTAAGACAAAGAAAAACATAACCTATATATATAAAATTTTTTCCAATGTGGGCTAGGCTAATTGAACATAACCTATATTTATAAATTTTTTTTCCAATGTGGGCTAGGCTAATTGTCTACCTTAGCACACACACTGCTACATCCCTATGTCGTATCATTTTATCATTTATCATTTGTATCTCGTATAACTGAATATATGTATGATAAATATTTATATTAAATACTTATAATATATTAATATGAGTCAGTTAAATGTATCTGCTCAATGTATTGAAGCATCATCTGTTTAGTAAAAATTAAAATACTTTGGTTGTATTTTTCCCTTCTTGGTTTTTCTTTTTATAAAAGAAGTTATGATATTAAAACAGCATGGCAACAAGTATAAGCACATTTACTTCTAGAAACTCACGCATTAAAGTAAACGAGAGTAATTATATGGCAACAACACTAATTGGAAGAGATTTTTTATTAAAAAAAGAGAGAGAGAAAGAGATTATTATTATGATTATTATTTGAACTAGATAGGAAGAGAATATTGCTAACATGAATCCTTAATAAAATACGTAGTTCACGCACTACTGTTTTAAATACACGACAATGTCATTTTTTTTTTTTTTTTGAAAAACATGACAATATCATTTTGATCGAAGAAAAAAGACACAAAGAATATAAACGTTTACACCTTCTCACAAGTCGTAAGTCTCAAATAAATTACCATGCACCGTCGTGCATGCATGCAACATGAAACTCAGTGGTGGTGTCCAATCCCACCATCGGCACCGCCACCAAATCCTCCACCACCACCTCCTCCTGCTCCGCCACCGAAACCCCCACCAAATCCACCTCCACCACCACCACCACCACCACCTCCTCCTATGCCTCCTCCAATTCCACTACCGATTCCACCCCCAAAGCCACCACCTTTTCCAATCCCACCTCCAATTCCGCCACCTTTGCCGATGCCACCGCCCAATCCACCACCTTTTCCTATCCCAACACCAAATCCCCCACCTTTTCCAATTCCTCCTCCTATTCCACCTCCTTTACCAATTCCTCCACCTATTCCACCTCCCTTTCCAATTCCTCCACCAATGCCGCCTCCCTTGCCAATCCCACCGCCAAGTCCTCCACCTTTGCCAATACCACCTCCAAGTCCTCCACCTTTGCCAATACCACCTCCAAGTCCTCCACCTTTGCCAATACCACCTCCAAGTCCTCCACCTTTGCCAATACCACCACCAAGTCCGCCACCTTTGCCAATACCGCCACCAAATCCGCCACCTTTGCCAATACCGCCACCAAATCCGCCACCTTTGCCAATACCACCACCAAGTCCTCCACCTTTGCCAATACCACCACCAAGTCCGCCACCTTTGCCAATACCGCCACCAAATCCGCCACCTTTGCCAATACCGCCACCAAATCCGCCACCTTTGCCTATACCACCACCAAGTCCTCCACCTTTGCCAATACCACCTCCAAGTCCTCCACCTTTGCCAATACCACTACCAATTCCACCACCACCACCCTTACCAATCCCACCACCAAAGCCATGACCACCTCCAAAACCTCCACCTCCACCGCCGCCACCTCCGCCACCACCACCACCACCACCAAAGCCACCTCCAAAGCCACTACCGAATCCACCTCCCTTCCCAATACCTTTGAATGTCTTCTCGTCATTGCCTACATTTACTACCTCCCTGGCAACCACACCCACTACAAGAACATGAAAACAAAACAAAGTTACTAAAGCAGCTCTCTTAGTTTCAAGCATCATCATTTTGCTAGAGTGTTTGAGGCGGGAGCTCTTGTTGATGAGAACTTCAAAATCACAACAGAGGGTTTTATAAGCCTTCCATATTAAATTATGACAACTACTAATTGTAACCGCTCACCTAATACATCACATAAATGCTTCCATAATAATGACCACTCTCTTTTCCTTCTTTAAATCTTGTTTCACATGATATATACAACATCTTAACTCTTCAGTTGTCAATAGTTGCATGGGGTGAGATCTGACAGTCAATGGCACCCACATGCACTACAAGTTCGCTTAGCTTTATACGAGTACCTTCTTTATCCGTGAAAACTTTTTGCTTGGAAGTTGAAACCAGTCACTGATTATTTATTTTTAAATGGTTGGGACTCTGAAACCTAGTTCCAATTCCAATTTGCCATAGACAAGAAATTGTCAAGTTGACTACAGTCGTCATTACCATTATTTCCTTATGCGGGATCTGAGATTAATACTCGATTAAACTCTACATGCAAGAATCGCGATTTTACATTTATTTAAGGTTAAAAAATTAAACTTCTATTGATGAGTTGTTTTATTAGAATCGGGAGCTGAATATATGGTTGATAGCATAGGTAGAATAGGAGGCACACATAGTCAAATCACACATAATATTCATGATATCATAACAGTTGGCCTTCAACTTCAGACTTCACATTTTTGTTTTTCTTCTCTTCTTTGCTTTGCTGGCCAGGAAATCAGTGCGTATGACATTCATTTATTTATCTAGAACTATTACAACTTGATCAATTTTGAAGATGAGAATATAATTCCAACCCTCCACCTCATTGAAGTCGGTATAAGAGACATTATAAAGTTAACATCCTTACACACACCTCTTCTATGCATAGGTGGTTATATGTACCTCTCCATCCTCTAAAAGATTGGAGATTCAATTCCCATTAAGTATATATTATAGTTTATGTAATAGTTTTTTCTCGTGTCATGAAAATCGTTGTCTCTCATTCATAAGAGTAAATATTTTGATCTTCTTATGAGAGTAATTGTTTTTGATTATTTAAATTGATATTCCAAATAATATCTTATCTCGATGAGTTCAAATAGAGCGTTAATTTATTCGGTGTCTTTTTTTTTTAATTATAAAAAAAAAAAAGTTAATAAGCCTCATTAATTTGTCACTAAAAATTATATATAAGTTACAAGCCAAGAGTGGTGTTGATTATATGTATATTATGAGGTACGATACAACTTAATAAAATATATTAACAATTGCGTCCCAAATTACTGACATGAAAGCTTATTATAACTTTCATTTCATTCATGCATCATTCCATTATTTAGACGCTAATTACAACTTACTCCTCAATGGTCATAATGTTATAATTGTAATAGTAAAGTTATTATTATTATTATTTATTTACACAGCAAATGTAATAATAGAGTTACTTAGAACCTTTTAGACGGGAAAAAAAAAAAATTTAAACTATTTTTTAATATCACTTCCTCTTTCACGTCTGCCTTAAGTGGACAACTCATTAGCTAGTTTTGTGATATTAAATTTATGCAATGTCGTAAAATTGGTAAAAGAACAGTATCGTGCATCTCAACGAGATTATTATTTGATTTAATATTTGAAATCTTTAGAGAAATTATAGCATGCATATGAGTTATAGCTAGCTAGGTTCTTGGTGCATCATACTATTAATCCATGTGCGTGGTAGATGGAGAATTAATTGCATTAGCGTATGCAGCAAGAAAAATTTTTCATCGTTGGAAATATATATTTTTTTTCCTTTTTCCCTTTTTTTGGTAATAAGAACATGTCATGTTTGTTGATCGAGATAATTAAACAGAAAACTTAGTAACTTTTCATTTCCATTTAAATCAATTTGTGACCAATCCAGCTGTTGGTACCGACAGTTTTAATGAGCACAACGACCTGAATATTATCTACGCATAGACTTTATAGTTAATAATTGAAGCAATGCCTTGTCTCAGTCAAAGTTACACTGTAAAATTTTACATCTTAATTAATTAAATTTAAAGTTAATTTTAATTTTTCATATTTACTGTTAAACAATCAATATTAAAAGCTAATAGCAATTAGAACATAAGAAAACCGTTGTTTATGTACTTACAATGTAAAGTATTTAATCGTAGCCAGACAATAATCTCGTTGGTTTAACACACTATCCCCCGCGTTATGATGTACAGGTTCTACACCATAGGTTTGAGATAGTATAGAGCGGAGTGTAAAATAAAGTATCGTGGATGTATGTCCTTTTTGAATCATAAATAAATGGGCAAGGTGACGTTCTCATGATTTGAACCAAAAACTTATTAATATTTTGGTTACAAACTTGATACCACCAACGCAATCAAAATACTTACAAATTTTTAGTTTAAACCTTGTAAAAACTACATTGCTCATTTATTTATGGTTTAAGAGAAACATCCTCCATCACACTTTACGTTTCGCTCTGTGTTGTCTTAGACCTGAGGTTCAAGGAGGACCAACGCCCGCTACATGAGCAATCAAAATACCACCAACGCAATCAAAATGACCATGAAAGGTGCCTTCATGAGCATTTGTCCACTGTAGTGACCAAAAGATCACTATAAAATTCAAACATATTTCATGCCAGCTATATTCATTATGTTTCACGCTAGTTAAAATTAATGCCGTCTCAAGCCAAGTACTCGCAACTTGTTACACACCATAAATTTACAGATTTGATGTAAACACCTACAACTTTCGAAAATCAAACTAATTTGTAACTTTTCAGTTATATGTGACAGGTAAAGCAATGGATGAAATTAGAATGACTAATACAGTGGATGATGGGTGGAACATAATTACGAGGGTACTGACTTGGAGATGTTCGCGAGGCTGATCGACTATTTTTTTTGTATTACGTACTATTATTTTCCTGATTTTTTAATATTTCTTGCGTCAAATAAATAGTATGAATTTACTAACCACTGAACGTTGAGAACAAGCAATTGGCTCTAGTGACAATTTTAGTTAGTTAAAAGAGTATAACAATACATCTTCAAAAATTTGAATTTTCGAAATTAGATTGGTATAGTAATTCTCATACAACTTTCATAATATTTCATAATTTACATTTTATGTATATTATTTGAAATGAGAATTTTGATATAAAAATTGAATAAAATCTTCAATTAAAAGATAAATAGGTATACAGTTGGAGTCAAAAGTGCAATACAAATGTCAAAAAAAGAAGCTAGTGGTTATGCCAATTGCTAGGCCTAGTAATTGTACGTATTAGGCAATAGCTGGCTTCAAATAGCATTTTTCAAAATTAAGACGTATACAGTCCAAGCGGTGGTGTCACTCTCTAGGTTCAGGTACCAACAATGTAAATAAATATCCCATCTTGTTTGGATAGCTATGTCTTCATGCTCTCTAGAGTTCTATCAGGATTGATTTCAGAAAAATTTTGACACTGACGAAGTGTCAATAATAAAAAATATGAGACATGTACATTAATTGGGTTGGTTAGCATAAGCAGGTGTCAGTGATTAGAAAAAGGACAAAAAAAGGACATGTATATTAATTAGGTTAGTTAGCATATTAATATGATTATGACAACGGATAAAAATTGAATTAATCTATGTTAAAAAAAAAAAGAATAAATCTTCGATTAAAAGATAAATGGGTAATGGAGTTAAGTGAAAGACGAATGTCAAAAAAGAAGCGAGTGGTTAGGCTAACTGCTGGGCCTAGCAATTGTACGTACTAGGAAATAGCTGACTTCAAATAGCATTTTTCAAAATTAAGACCTGTACATTAATTAGGTTAGTTAGCCTATTAATATGTTTGTGGTATCTGAACCAACCCATTACAATACAAGAACTTATATAGATGAGAAAATAATGAATATGATCAGTTTTATGATTTGTCTTTTTTTAAAAAAAAAAAATATAATTACAATACAATTGAAAATTTACTAACACTAATTATATGAGATCTTTCAAAATCTGCCTGAGTTTAAACATCAAGCATGATCCAAAATTTTACTCCCGTAATTTTAAAAAAAAAATATACTTCAACGATAATGAAAGAAAGAAAACTCACCATATATTAATAAATGTTTAAGATGAGATTAATTCCCTGATTATGTATATATAAAAGCAAAGGCCACTTTTAGTTTGAATTAAGAGTGGATATGCATTATGTAAAGTTTTTAAAAGTTCAATAAAATCTTACATGAAATTTGTGAAAGACACTTTGTATATGCAAGGTTATCACTTATTAATGGAATAATTTATTTGTTAGCTAAAAATGTAATTACTAACTAGGGTGTAAGGCAAGACAGGCACGTAAAATCTTTTATGTGCACAAAGATCCTTGACTTTATGCATAATATTAAAGTGACAAATTGTCCAAATTGACACAAACCTCCCCTAATTAATATCGGGTAACAATTGACTAACCGTTTAATTAAACTTATAATATGAAATATCTAAATACCTTAACTTGGTTATTTTATTGATTAACAATTTTTTGAACCTTTTCACCCTAATTTTATTATAAAAATAATTAATAAAAAATTCAAAAATCAATATAAATTTTTCTTAAAAAAAAGAGAGCGAGGTGTAGATCTCATATTTCCTTCTCATGAAGGAGATTCCTCCATGAGGAGGAGATATGCGATCTATATGTGTCCTCCCATAGAGGAGACCTGCAGACCGTATAACTCCTCTAATGAGGAGATTGCTGGTCTCCTCGATTGCAAAAAAAACCGATGATCTCATCCCATGGAGGAGATCATGGGTCTCTTTTATTTCCAAAGAGATCTATCCTATTTTTTACTTCTAGAAATAATGTCCTTGTTAATGTTTGCACACTCCTCTCTAGTTTTTTGTCATGTTTCCTTTGTGGATTGAATGTGAACGAAGATAAATTGACAATGGTGATTGAGTGAAAAAGTTTGGATTGTCTAATTTATAAGAATTTACAGCCAAAACTGGAAAAAAAGAAAGTAAAAAACTTTTTTGGTTTGGTTGGTAAGAAAATACAGTAGATAGTGGAGAAAATGGAAGTGAAATTTTTGTTTGTTTGGTTGATTAGAAAATATAGTAAGAAGTGGGGAAAAGAAAGTGAAAAAAAATATGTATATATATAGTTGTTTGGTTGATGCAAACTACAATCGAACTGGAAGTGAAAAATTGTGTTTTGCAATTAAATGGAGTTGAACCGAGTTTGCGTTCATCAACAGATTTTAGAAGTCGAAGTTGCACGAAATGGTGAAAAAGGGTTTTGGTTGCCTTTATAATTTTCTAACTTTTGGGTCTCTTTATAAATTGTGCTTTTATTTAGAGAAGTGTTTCGTATTGTTTTATAATTTTAACTATTTGTGGTTGTGTGAAAAAGACATTTTTCCCTCTAAATGCATAAGTCAATGGTTAGTCAAATAGTTGGTCTACCGGTCAGTGTTGGGCAGTGCTGGTTTCTGTCATTTTGGCATAATTTATCGCTACATAGAATTATGCATAAAGTCAAGGCTCTTAATGCAACTATCCCTATTTTTTAAAATATTAAACATCAATGATCAAAGTTTTACTAGGAACCGTCAAAATTAACATTACCCTGTAAGCTTGAAAATCTAGTTGTATAATATATGATGGGCGAAAATTTCTCACATATTAGTACAGATCTGCCAATATTTGTCAGATTTAAACATGAACTTGCGGCCTTTGAGATTAGAGAGAGAAAATTCTCTACATTTAATAGTAAATATACATAATGAGTTTTGAACCATTATTATAAATGTGAAAGAAACGTATGTGAACCATTTAAGCTATGAGTGGGTGTGCACAAAAAAAGTAAGGGGTTATTTGTTTTTATTATTTTTCATTTAATGATCCTGAATTACATCTATTAAGTGAATTTTATTTGTTTTTAATCAGTCAAACTATTTAAAACATTCAAAAATCATTAAAAAAAATTACAATTTCTAACTTTTAACTAAATATCAAATCACTTAATGGTTTTTTACATATATTATTCCAAATCTATCGTTCTCAAAATAACATATTTCTAAATTTGTCATAATTTTATATTATTTAAATTTTTTTAAATGTAATTAATAAAATATTGTAATAACTAAAATATATATTATTTTACAATTTCAACTTTTGTTGTAACAGTAATTCAATTTAAGAATATTCTATTTATTTTTATTTAAATATATAAATTTAATTTACTCTGCTATATAGTTTATTTATGTATATATAATGTTTTTAAAAAAATACTTTACTATAAAAATTAATCACATTTTAATTATGGAAAAAATATTATTAATATATAAATAAAAGTATTTTAATATTTGTTAAATAATTTATTATAATATTTTTATTATATTAAATGAAGTTAAAAAACAAGTAATAAAAAAAAATATATAAAAATTTCAAATTATTAGTTTTCAGATAATTGTAACTTAAAAAAGCAAACAAAATTACTATGCATTCAGATGTAAGAAAAAAAACTAACATGTCATTCACATTTTAAGTTTCATTTATTATTTAGTTTTCAGTTTTTAACAGTATTGTTCAGCCTTCAGACAAAAAAAGGCAAACGACCCCTAAATATGACACTGTTAATCGGGTCAAGAATATGTTAGAACTTAACGAGATTAATTAGAACAAACATGATTAGAAATACAACTCCCTCTAAAGAACAATGATCTTCCCATACTTTAGAGTTTAATGTTCAAAGACGATACTTAAACCTTAATCACATATACAGAAGAAGAATATGATAATAATTGGAATTATGAATGGATGAGCTGAGAGATAGTAATATAATCATCGCCTTTTGATTTTGAAGAAACTTCGTTTTAGCTCCTAAATTTTTCAAAATTTATATCTTTTTAAGCTTGTTTCCACCAATAACTCTAAGGGTCCCTAAAATTTTAAAAACTCATCCATTGGGTCTCTTTGGCTGGATTTTTAACATTTGACCATGACAAAGATTGCAAAATAACTTTGCCCCTTGATATTTTATAAATTAAGATAAAACTACCGTTTTATCCTCTAACTTTTGAATTATTTACACTAACAAATATATTTATTTAAAATAAAAATTTTAATAAAAATTTGGTTGATTTCCATTATTGATGGAGATGGATAGTGGATTATTTTTTTGAAATTAAAAAAAAGGGAGAAGTTATGGTGGATCTCCATTAGAAGATTCAATCATTTCATGGCCTTTAATGTCTATCGCCCGTCGCCTTTTAGATCTAGAAACACTTAGATAGTGATATAAATTCACGCAATTTGGGTTTCTATGAAAATTTTGATAATCAATCTGATTTCTATATACAATATTGAAACTAGATCGACCATATATCAATGAACGATATGGTTCAAACTAGATTGCTGACATTGACGATCAGGATCCAAGATAGAACCAATTGTCAACCGTCAAATCTAACAGGATGACCGACGATGATCTGGTTTCAACTTGGAACTAGATCATTTTTGTTTTTTGTTTTTTGTTTTTTTTAACTTTTTCAAGAACAAGCTCCTTCTTCATGCTCCATCTATTGGGTTTCCACTAGATTTTTTTTATTATTTAATTTTTTTCTTTTTTAGAATCTTGTTTATCTAATTTGGACCTCTCCACCATCCCCCATGCATCTTCTATTTTTATTTTATTCTTTATTTATTTTTATTTTTTATCTTATTTTAATTAGTTAGATCTCCACCATCAATCTTCAAGATGGATGAATAGTGAAAATCCATACTTTTTTTTCTTAATTTTATTTTAATTAAAATTAAAATTTTCTATTGGAATGGTCAAAACACCCCTCTTTCCATTAGGTCTGACCACCTTTGACTAATGATAGGGACCAAATTGATGTGTTAATTCTTTAAAAATTTAGAGATCCTAAGAGTTAATAGTGGAAACAAGCTTAAAAAATTGAAAATTTAGGGACAAAAATGAATTCCTATAACTTTTCATACATATTCTATTCAAGTTACCTTTTTTATTTAATAAATAAAAAAAAAAGTTACCTTTTTAATTTCAACAAAATTATTGATTCAAATAAGAACAATAAAAAGATGGCATGGTCAGCGTCTCGATGGTGAAAGGCACTGTCACCCATGACCTTAACATAGTCAGGGGTTCTATCAAGTTACCTTTTTTATTTAATAAATAAAAAAAGTTACCTTTTAATTTCAACAAAATTATTGATTCAAATGAGAACAATCAGAAGGTGGCTTCGTCAGTGTCTTAGTGGTAAAAGTCACTATCACCCATGACCTTAACACGGTCAGGGTTCTACACATGCGAGCAATGTTCTTCCCGTTGCTTCCTCTTGTATGAGAGTTGCTTATTGAGTTATATCACCCATGTTCTATCCCATTTGGTTTTTATTGTTTTTTGGATAAGTAACAATAATTAAAAAAAAAAAAAATTCATAGTCTTATATGATACAAGTTATGATTACTGTTCTGTTGCACTAACATAACTATATTCTATTTGACGTTTAGTGAAATTCAAAAAGTGGCTTGACTTCTTTTTTTTTTTTCAGAAAAATAATTTTAAAGCAAAGAAAGTTTATTTTAATGAGGGGAAGGGGTGGTAGCCTATCGTTGACGATCATTGATTATTCGTATACTATTAATTGTGAACTTTAGGATATGTTTAATAATAATATTTAAAAAAAAATGAAAGAAAGAAAGAAGAAAGAAAGAAAGAAAGAAATATAGCATATACAAAATGAGAATCATGATATTTATTTTCAACTTGACTCATTTGCTAACATAATAATTAGATTAGATTAGAACAACTGAAGAACCTCCTGTCTTTGACCATTTAATATTCATTCATTTCTATATTATATACTGAAGAGTTGTTGGATCCAAATATTCATCTCAAATACCGAATTAAAGATACAAACTAAGGAGGTGTTTCTTTTTCTATCTGAAGTCCGAATAGTCTTGAATACTACTGAAAATAGAATAATGATTGAAATCTGAAACTTATATGACATTTTTTTACCCTTCTAATGTCTTAATATGCTACGTTTATATCCTTATAAATAATGATCATTATGTACTTTTAAAAAAAAAAAAATTATATGTGTAGCTAAAAACATATCATTTAATAAATTTTAGCCAAATTTATTTATATATTTTTAATTTTACATAAATTAATTTTTTATTGATATTAATAAAAATGTATTATTTTAAACAATGATAGTTGAAGAAAAGTTTAATTTCACATAATTTATATATTCTTCTTAAGTTATAAAATATAAGTTATTAAAATTGCTATACAAATGTAAAGATTCAAATTATTGGTAATATATGAAAAATAATAATTTGTAGGATATTAATGAAAATAAAATTGGAAATATGTATCCTTTATAATGATAGTTATGGAAGAAAGTATTTTAATTATGTTAAGTAAGTAGGTTTTAAGTGATAAGTTATTTTATTTTATCAACTTTAAGTTATGTAAAACAAAAAAAAAAGACTTAATAAATCCAATTTAGACTTGTAAAATGATAAATTAGAAAAACAAACAATCTCTAATATTTACTAAGAAACCACTTGAAATTCAATATTTTATATTCTTCTTCTTCTTCTTCTTTTTTTTGTTTTACATTTTATGAATTAGGATTTCAATGACATAGAAATTTCTTTTACTTCTTAAAAATATTAGTACCAAGATGCTCTAACTATTTGTAAACAATATCTTTTAAGACATAAAATTCTTTTTCACATTCTCCTAGCAAAGGTGGTTGTGCACCTATGTATCTACTATTCTAATGTTTGAGATTCAAGTCACTCATTAAGTATAATTCAACAAATATGCATATGGAGGTTCTTTTTTTTTTTTTTTTTTTTTAAAAAAAAAAATGGAAATATATATCTTTCGGTTATGAGCAAGTGTTTAGATCTTAGTGATCGATTTTGATATATTCTGATAGGTTTTGATCCGTTCAAAGTCAGCTCATAGACTTCAAAATTATTGAAGTGTTTTTAGTATGGCTCAAGAAATCATTATGGCGCTTGGCCAGGGACAAAAACCAATTGAGCCAGGCCACGGCTTCAGGGCCAAATAATTTTAATAACATTAGTTTTGGAATAACACACATTAGTTTAAAATTTTAACTTGCATTTAAAACTTCTATGACCTATACTTGCTCAATCTTGTGGTGGGAAAGAACAATTAAAATAAAATAGATGAAAATATTTGGATTGAGAGCAAATTCATATATAGATGTTAAAGTTACAATTTTAAAATAAAATTTAGGTTGATATTAATCTAACTATCATGAATAGTCATGCCTAAAAATTTAAACTAATATATAGTATTTAAAATATAGGCACTTTAAAATACTATTTTATGTGTAGTAAGGTATGATAGATCTCGAACACTTTTTGGAAATTCCTTACTGTATAACATATGTACAAGCCAAAAAATAAATCCAACAAAAGAGGAGAGAGAGGATCCAACCTAGAGAAGTTTTAGCTCAAATACCATGTCAATCCTGATAATAGGAATGGGCCCTGCTTAATCACAAGCCCATTTCGTCAATATTTGAATTTAGGGCTTTGTTTTCTTATATTAATTGCACGGCTTCACTCGTATGAAATTTCTATCAAATTTCTACATTTGTGATTTTTTATATATATTTTTTGGAGGAGTAGTGTATATATTTGTTAAAAACTTTACAATAAAAAAGACTAATCTATTGCATTGTGGCATCTATTATACATAATATTTTCTTAGTTTTATATTTTCAATTTGTGAGTCATCGCTTCTTTTTTTTTTTTTTTTTCACATATAGCAGTTTCTAACGAATACTAATTGACCTATAAAACTATCAATGCAAATTTGGAAACTGAATTTTGTATCCAAGTTTTCATCTGATGGAAGCTGAATTTTTTTAGTGATTGTAGGAGTACATGTTTGAAACGACTTTTCAAACTGAGTCTCTGGGAGTTGATTTTTTACTAGGAGAGCTTCTATGTAAAATCCATATGTTGTTTCGCATATGTTTAATTGTGTATTAAAGAGATTTAATAGTAATGATATAAAAATAAATAAACTAATAAGTTTCTTAATGTAAAAGGGACTGATTAGAAATTTAAAATATTACAAGCCATTCAAATCAATTTGTTTCTTAAAAAGAAAAAACAATTAAAAAAGAGTTTCTTGGAGAAGATAGAACTTTGAATCTCTTTCCATACACGTAAACAAATTGCTTTTGCATATTAAAAGCCAAAAGAGTTGGCTTCTAAAAGCTATGCCAAACAAGTTCATAGCTTTTTTATCGGTAGAGAAATCGTATAAACGCACTCCCTTTAACAACAATAATGTTCAACTAGAGCTTCTTAAATAGAGCTTTTCCAAGGATCTATTGTATGGAATTTTTAGAAGTAGATTTTTTACAAATTAAGTCTTTAGAAAAAAAAAAGTTGTCAGTCGTTTGATTGTCAATTAAAATAACCCTTTTAAATGATAAATCATTTAGTTGTATTAATTTGAGAAGCTTCGTTAAATTTTAAGATTATCAAAGAGGACTTTTTTTTTTTTAAAAAAAAAAGTAAAATATTAACATCACACTGTTTAAAAATATTATTTTCTTATTTTTTTAAAGAATATAAAATATTATAAATAAGTATGAAATCACCAATTTCAAAATAAATATAAAAAATTAAAAATATAACAAAGCATTTATGCATCTACTTAAATGTAATATTCAGCAGTGAAAAGAAATTCGAATGGCAAAAAAAAAATTGAAAGCACATGAAATATTTATGAACCGATTAAAGATGAATTTTTAATAATTTTGTTAAAAAACATGAAAAAAAGTGAAGTGTTTACATCATGTTAAAGAAAGAATTTGTTTAGGGTTTTAAGTTAGAAAAGTATAGTGAAATTATAAAATATTATAGAGTTATATCAGACATATCTATTTTTCAGAAGCCCAAAATTTAATGTAATAGACACGGCTTTTTTAATTATAAAAAACCTTCAATTGAATGATAAGTACCAAAAGATACAATTGGAAAAACTTTTAGGATTAAAAAAATTTATTTGCTTAATAGACAAGCTCTACAAATAAATATACACTAAACAAACTTCCAACCAACCTATATAAGTAAAATCCTCAGGGTTTCAAAACTCAATAACTAACTATTCTTAAAGTTTATCAAGGTCTCTCTGTCCAAAAATCGTTACATATGGTTGTATATCTACAAATCTACTTTAACAATAACAACTTAAGTCACACCAATTGAATTTTACAAATTTTATGTGGGTGGTTTTCTCTTTTTGTTAGAAGAGTAGTAAATAGTCGAATTATATGAATATTGATTGATCTCAACAAATGTAATAGATCTTAGTTTTAGAAAAAAGAAAAAAAAAAATCACTACTTACATTTAGTGATATTAATACTTCCAAAAAGTGAAATGTATAATTTGACAGTTTTCTTAGCAATGTTACTTTTATTCCTTCTCTTGTATGTATATACAAAAGCTTAAAGAAATCATTACTTACATTTAATGATATTAATACTTCCAAAAAGTGGAATGTATAATTTGAAAGTTTTCTTAGTAATGTGACTTTTGTATATACATAAAAGCTGTAACGTCCCGATATTTACTTCTGTATAAGTAATATTATTAAATCTAGAATATAATTGTATTAAATGTGATTAAAATTTAGTTTATTTATAATTAATATAATTAGTGAAATAATAGAGTTAATTGTTAGAAAATTTAATAGTTTCTTTAATAATTTATTTTGAAAGTAATTTTTTTTGAAAAATGATTTAATTGGGAATTTAATGGAAAAGATTTGATGATGGAAATTTGTCATTGGTGGGTTAATTGAGTGTATTTACATTTAGAATGCATTTCATTGAAAATTTTCTTAAATCAATCACCAATTGACATTTAAAAGTAAGATTTGTGAAATCCAATAGAAATTAAGCAAGTGTGCGGTTGAAAAGTGAGTGAAATGATGAGTTGTATTGATTATCCAATAGAAAAGGGGCATGTGTAAAGGTTTTTGGACTTAAATAGCATTTTAAAAAGGTATGAGGTCAAAGTATAATTTTAGAAAGTAGTATAGTATAAATAGAGGTCAAAAATTGAAAAATTCAATTTCTCTCTTCTTCTCCACTGTTGCCGGTCAGATTTCTTGCTCTTTCTCTCCATTTTTTTTCTTCTTTCAAGCATCAAAACTCACCAATCTTTTTGCTTTTATGTTCTCTACCCATTTATAACTCAATTTCTTGTAAAAATCCCCTAGAAACCAAGTTGTATTTTCAGGTATCAAGGGGTAACGTAAGGTATAGGTTTTTTTTTGGTTTCTCTTATGTTTAAATAGATTAGTAAGCATGTAAATGCATCCATAGATATGAGTAGTTAGTGGGTTTTGCATTTAATTAAGTTGTTTTGTTTTTTATGGCTTTAAAGCGTGATTTTGACACCATAGGTGACCAATTAGAGCGTGAGGAGTCTAGTAAAGATAAAAAGAAACTTTAAGCTTCTAATTGGAGTGCTAGAGAGTGTGGGTGAAGGCTCAAAGAGGTTGGTATACATTTAATTTCGAATTTGAATTTTTTTAGTAGTTAAAAATTTAATATTTTGTTTCAAAACTTTGCAATGATGTGATTTTTATGTGATAAGTTGTTATTTATGATATGTGTGTGTTGGTTGGATGTTAATGAAGGGATTTTATGGGTCAAAACCAAGTGAAATAATTTTTTTCGCATAAAAACCTCCTTATGACCGAATTTGAATTAAATAGGGATCTAGACGTATTTGCGTCATTTTAAGCTCATTTATGTGTCTAACGACATTGAAGTGATTTGTGACATGACTTTTGAAGACGAAATTAATTTTCGAAAAATATACCCCTTGACCGAATTGAAGACATAGGGAAATCAAGGGGCATTTTTGTCATTTAGTTTATATTTACATGCTATTTCCATCGGGCTGTGATGAGATGTGTGATGAATAATAATTTTGAAGAGAAAATTCGAAAACCATCTCTTGAAGCCAAGTGAAAATATGAAATGAATGTAATTATATAATAAAGTTTTTATTATGAAGCCAAGGGCGGAATAGTCATTTGGTAAAGGCCAAGAGGGAGATTTCAAAATATTTCGAAAAGCGAAAATAAATGAAAATGTTTGATAGTTATGTGATTTATAAAAATTTAATCAAAAATGATATTTTCGTTATTAATAAAATTATAGAGAGCCTGAGTAAACTTATACATTGGTAGGTGGAGATTGGTGTTTGACATGCCAATAGAATATTATTAGCAATACTGCGCCGTTACGCATGGATATATTGATGTGATTAACGGACCTTCAGAGGCACCGAGTGTCCGGTCCAAAATGTGATACGAATATGATGTTGAGCTTCGACGGGTAAACACCGAGTGTCCGATGCCGGAGAGAAATGTGAAAATCCGTTACCGATCCATGATATTGTGACAGTATTTACGAAAGGTTTTTATGATATAATAATAATCGATAATGAACTTGCATTAAATGTATATATATGTATGTTGAAAAACATTTAATAAAGTTTTCGAAAAGTTATTGGAAATTATGTTATGTTGATTGTTAAATTTTTATGAAATGATATCTTTAATTGTTATGTTTGTGAGATTTGATATCATATGTGTATACCAATTGAGCTATTTTTGCTTAGCGTGTTGGATTTTTCATGTGCAGGTAGTTGAGGGGAGTTGAGTTTTTTAACAGAGTCAGTTGGGAAGATAGTCCCCAGTGCGATCCGCGAGTCACAACTATTCTCCGATCTTTTTGATAGGCATATTTGAGGTGTATATATATTTTGTAGAAAAAAAAAATATATATATAGTTTCCGAAATTATATTTTGTATTTGCATTTGCATGTTTATGGGAGGTTTGGAAAAGTTTAAATGTATATGTTTTGTATTATGTTTTAAATGTTTTCTCAAAGAGTGTGAAAACTAGAAATTATTATACTTTAAAGTAATTATGTTTTTTTTTTTTTTTGTTTTGAAATTGTATGTGAGGAAAATGTATGCTTACTTTAAATTTGTGTGTTGAAGTGATTTGAGGACGAGCGAAGTGTCTAATTATGGAAGTTGAGAAAATGAAAAATATATTTGGAGTGTTTCTTTGATTATGCAGGTTTTAAAAATTTTGGGTTTCTCAATAAAATAGAGGAAACTCTGCCGGATTTTCAATAAATTATATTAAATTAGTAAATAGATTTTCATAAATAAGTAATGAAAATATTGTAATGTCCTCCGCCTCGATTTTCAGTGTCTGAGATGCCGAGGATCGAGAGAAGGGTGTTAGAAAAGCCTTAAAAAAAAAAAAAAATCATTACTTACATTGATGTTAATCTAATTAACTATATATAAAAAATGGAAGTAGGTGGTGTAAAATTCCACACCCAACATTTGTTTGAAAATAAAATTACTTTGTTATCCTCACATACTAATCTATTTGCATTTGTTTGAAAAGGTAGAGAAGTAATTAAAACGTTTAATAGTTATTTGTAGAAGTGGAGGTCGGATGAAGAGAAGTGAAGAGATAAAAAAAGTAAGATAGGTGTAGTGATGAATCTGACAGTGGCAGAAGTATGGTGATGAGATGGGATTTTAAAGGGAGTCAAAGATTTTTCTTCATTTTCGCTACCACCACCCCAACTGTCTCTTCCTTCTCTCTTTCTTCCTCCACATTTTCCATTTTCGTCACTGCACAAAGCGGCGGCAGTTGCCGCGCTTTTCCTCTCTTCTCCAGCCCTAATGAATTTCGGCGCCGCTAGGACTACTCCGTCGACGAAATTTCATACGATATTGATGACATCAGGTCGGATAATATGAGGCTCATTGATGCATAGTAGAATGTGGTTAGTTTGTTAGTTAGTTACTACAACTTTTATGTTTAATTTCACCCTTATTAGTTATTAAAGTATGAGTTGTTTGAAGAGGTCGGCAATGAGATGTATAAGAAGGGCAATTTTGTTGACGCTCTCAAGTTGTATGACAAGGCGATTTCTATGTCATCGAAAAACGCAGCGTATTGGAGCAATCGAGTGGCGGCTTTGACGACGATGTGGAGGTTGAGGGAGGTTGTGTTGGAGTTTGAGAAGACTGTTAGTTTAGACCCTGGCTATGGTAGGGTTCATTAGAGGTTGACTTCTCTTTATCTCAGGATAGTGACTTTTTTATTTTGTTTTAATTATTTTTTATATAAGAATGTGTGTGACTTTTGTTTATGTGTTTGATGCTTTCTTGAAAAAATTATCATGTTTTATGTTATTTTGTTTGTTCACATGAATTTCTGTCTTGTGTTTTTTACTGGTTTTTGATTTTGTTCACAATGACAATTTTGTTTTTGGGGCAAGTTTTAGTTTAGTTAGTTCTTACTTTTTGTGGCGTGACTTTTTGCATTGTTTATTATTTGAAGTTTTGGGTGATTTGATGGTTCAGAATATGTTTTTGTTACTAACTTATGATTGTATGTGCGAAATTTGGAGATGGGTATTTTTCGGATTCTTGACATATTATGCTTTTGAATATTTATGTATGGTTGATAATCATCTGTTGATTTTGTGTTGTAATTGTGCAGAGTTAATTTGCATGAGATAGGAAAACGATGGAGGGTTGGAGGCTTTTGTTGTTGCTGCTTTGTTTGAATGTGGTGTCTTCTTTGGTGGTAAACAAGCAAACTTTGGTGTACAACTATTAATATTTATTTGTTTTTGTATGTGTTTCATGGGTATTATGTAAATTTAGAGTTGGATTGTGTATTTTTGACTTGTATTTTCGATTACAATGTGCAGGTTACTTCTCCACTGGCATGCCCTGCTGATCTCAACACCAAATGTGTTGATTCCGATGAATGTGAAAGGGAATTCTTCTCAGGCATCCCTACCATTAAATGTGAGGTAAAAAGCCTAATAACACGCCTTTTTTTTTTTTTTTTTCATTTTTTTCCCGTTTGTGGATTTTTATTTCCTATGAAAATGCTATTGCACGATTGTGTTAGCTTTTGTATATCAATAGGTTGTAAAGTTATGAGTTTTGTGTATATGTGTGTACATGTCTGTGCTTTTCTGTTGGTGTTTATTAGTGTACTAAATATTCACATGCTGAATTTTAGTGTTTGTGATTATGGTCCAGAATTTTTCATAATAATAGTCTCTTTTTCAATATTTTACATGGTCCATCTAGCAAAAATCTACTTTCCTTCAAACGGTATAATGCTGAAGAAGAAATTATGGGGAAGAAAATGAAGGTTGGTATCTTTGCGTTATTCTATTTTCAATTTTATGAAGGTGAGCTCATATTGAGATGGCACTGAGAAGATGAGCTCTAAACTATGATATTCAAATTCAATTTTTTTTTTTTTTTAATTTGGTGAGTGAGAATGGATAATAGATGTGTTGCATATATGAGAATGCAGTTTCAACAGTAGAGAATGCTGGTCTTATTGATTACAGTAATGTAGAAATTGCAATGGTGTTAAATAATGTGACTTAAAAAGAGTAGAATGAAAAACATTGCATTTTATTCGTATACAAGCAAAGCATGTCCTCTGACAAAAGCATTTGGGCTTTTGTTTTGAATCTTTTGAATAATATTTTTGAAGCTTAAGAATCTAAAAAACTATAATGTATATATAAACTTTTAGATATTGTGGATGTTACCTATATGTATAGTTATATATTTTCTTCCTTTTATGATATAATGTAAATAAGGTTTCTCTTTGTCATATTTATTTATTTAATTACTCCCTTCGAAATACGAAACATTAGATGTAATTCTTATGATTAGATGAAATGTTATTAATCTATAGGATAAAAATATATTGAATCTTCATTTTTGTTTCTTAACTAAACTAAATGTATTATAAACATATTATTAATCTAGTAGTTAAATATGAATACACATTCAGCATAAATTATAAATAATAATAATATTTAATTAATAATTTTTTTTAATCTTAAAACTTATCTAATAAAAAATCGAATGTAAATTTAAGCACGTGCCGTATATGTGCAGTCAAAACTGGTACTTCTAAAAAGTGGAATATATTTATAATTTGACTATTTTCTTAGCAATGTGACTTTTTTTTTTTTTTTCTTGAAATTTATTACCATTCATTTACAAGCACCCAATCAAAGTTAGGAAAGCAGAAATTACATCCACATAAATTACATCTAGAGGAAGCCCATAAATATCCTCAAGAGAGAAGAAAGTTGCATCGGTCAGATGGTATGTCAGACGATTCTCAAATCTAGAAATGGTTTCACAACTTTGAAATCCAACCAACCTATAGAGAAATTTAATAGCATCCACTAACACAAAAGCATTAATACAAAAGAAATTGCTAGAGTTAAAGTCTCCTTATAACGATTACAACTTCAATTTCTAATACAACTACCAAAATCTGGAAATTGCAAGCAGGAAAAAGACCTTCTCTTAAAGCAATTAGATCAACTATTTCTGGTGAAAGGTTACCTTTCACAAGCTAAAGCCCTCAAGATCCCTAACTGCTGCGCCAAATCAAAATGATTTTTTCCAGATCTTATTGCTACATCTGGGCTAAACTTCAAAGAACTTGGGATTGTAGGATGACATGACCCTGTTATTTGCATAGATTGAGAAGGAACATTCATAAAAGAAATTGAAATGGCTACTAATATTCACTCAAAAATAAAACATCGGAAATCAACTCCTGTAAAAAACAAATTGGTTTTTAAGGGATAGATCTAGATATCATCTAGATCCAACCATTAAAAACTTAAAACCCATAGAAAAAGATGAAAAAAGGAAGAGAAGGAGAAGAAAATTGATCTCTCTTGCTTTAAGTGACCCTGGCTTTCTAGAAAAAAATACAAATTTCTACAGTGTTTCTTTCTCTAAAGACTTCTCTAAAAGGAAAACACAAGAATACCGTAAAGAAATAATTAAACAGGTATCTAACTTAAGATTTAGCCATGTAACTTTTGTTCTCTTTTATGTGTGTGTATGTGTGTGTGTGTGTGAACCACAAGTCTTAAGTACTATAGTTGAGCTCTTTCCTATAAGTTTAAACTTTTGAGTCTAATGGTAGTTAATTTAGTTTTAGAGTTTGAAGGTCCCTAATTTAAATTCTCTCTTTTTTTTCTTTGAAAATTTTCTTGTTATACATATTATATAGTAAGATGTATTTAACAAATGTCCGTCATCTATCTACATTACACATGAGAGACATTTCACATATCAATATCAAGTCTTAAATATTATAGTTGGATATTTTTGTATCAACTTAAATTTTTAGGTTTAATGGTAACTAACAATGTATATTTAAGGGAGCTTATAATTTTTTTTTTTGAAAAAATAAATGTATTTAGTTTTAATAAAATTTGCTAAAAGAGTTAGTATCAAGATGGTATAGACTAGAAAATTTTAGGTATATACAATTTAATCTCGAAATTTCATAGTAAACTATAGTTTGTAAGATACTTTATTATAGTCACTCATTATTATAAGCCTCTTTCCCATAAAGTCAAAAAATGTATGTTATAATTTATTAATTGTGGGGACCGAACATTGCTAATCCTGGTACGGATGTGGACGGCCCAACCATTTATAACCACCCTTTATTTTCAAAATTTTATCTTATGGCGGTGGGGAAAAGAACTTGGAATGTGACTATTGACATCAACCCATCAATATTTATTAACTAATATTCTATCTTAAGACTCGCGACAAATTACAAGCTCAGTAATTATTTAGGATCAAGTAGAATTTGACTTTGAATCATAGTCTCGAGAATAGCTCTCATACAGAGATGGAGCATCTCACATATAAATGTAAGAGAGGTTCACACAAGATGAGAGGATAACATATACAATTATTTGGTTTGAGAGAGGTTGTGTAGTGTGAAAGCGTGCACTAGGACAAGGGGTGTAGCCATGGATTTGACAATTATGGATAACCAAAATAATGATGATGATGATGATGGATTTCTTATAACTCTATTTTATTTTGGTATTTATAAGGACATCAAAAGTCGTTTATATATTTAACTTATCACTTAATGAGTCTGAATTAAATTCATTAAGTTATTTTTATTTTTTTTTAAAATGATTTCTAAAAGATACATATCTTCATTAATATCATACAAATTCCCATTTTTCAAATATTACTAGCAATATGAATTTTTATATTTATATAGTAATTTTAACATCATATATTTTATAACTTAAAATAATGTATAAGCTACATGAACTTAATATTTTCTAAATTATTATTTAAAATAATATATATTATCAATAAAAAATTAATTTAATGTAAAATTTGAAATATATATAGATAAGTTTGATTAAAAATTATTGAATGATTTGTTTTTAGCTACATGTAAAATAAAAATAATTAATGATTATTAGTTATAAGGATATACACATTAAAATATTTGCTTTCATATGTTTTTTCTCTTAAACAAACAAACGATTAACATATATATATATATAGACATTAGAAGAAAAATATTCAAATTTCAATAACTGTCCAGTACTCAATAATATTTATAATTATTTAGTCTTTAGATAAATTAAAAAAAAAAACCATAATATTGTGCTGCCGTGATGTTTATGACCAACAATAATATTTTCAGTATTCAGTAATATTCATAAGTATTTAGTCTTTAGATTAATAAAAAAAAAAAACATAATATTGTGCTGCAGTGATGTTTGTTACCAACATTCAAGATAAGATAATATTTTATTTAAAAAAATTATTACTTTTTATTATAAAAAGCTATTAAAATTTTAAATTAAATAATTGAATGAAGGGTTGTAGTTAAAATTACTAATTTAAGTAAATATTTTCACTTAATATAGCTTGATCCTATTAAAAAATTTTACTATTTTGTAATGTTATGTAGTTCAATGTAATAATTTTAAATACATCTCTTTTTGTGAAAAATAAAAATATGATAAATAGATTTGGCTAAAAATTGTTGAAAATTATTTAAAACTTCTATTGTTGGAAAAAACTATTAAGAGTGTGTATATATATATATATATGACTTCTATAGCATATAATTCATAACTTTAAAAAATTCGAACAAATCATTCAAATTCATTCATTACATTTTTTTTTCTAAAATAAACTCTCTCTCTCTCTCTTTCAATTTAAATGTAATTTATGAATTTAATTGATTCTTTCTAACTTTTTAAAGTTAGAAGATATTAACCACAGTAGTTATAAATATATATACATATATATATAGAGAGAGAGAGAGAGAGAATAAGTGATTCTACTATTAATACCTTCTAATTTTAAAAAATTAGAACAAACTAATCAAATTCATCTATTACATTCTTTCTCTTAAAATAGATTCTTTCTCTTATTTAATTCAAATGCAATAAATATATTTGATTGGTTCGTCCTAATTTTTTAAATTTATGAGGTACTAATATAAAATAGAATTATTGTATATATATATATATTTATATATTTTTTTCTAATGTGCATGGTTTCTTTCTTTTCTAGATGATTCCTTCTTTAAGAAGAAATTGATTTCAAGTTATGACTAGATATTTTTTTAGAAGTAATAGTAAACATTACATAATTTATCCGAAATTTTTTTATATGGGTTAAGTAATTACAATTTTTGTCACATAAATTTTATACACTTTTTTTTTTTTTTTAAATTTTAAAAATCACGGTATAACCACTCAAATTAAACCTGATTCATTATAGGGATGAATAAGAGTTCTCTATTTTGAGGCTACATCGGAGGTACATCGAATCCATATTAATGGTTTGATTCCGAATGCAACGGTGAGAGAGTCCTAATTCCCAAGTTCTTAAGATATGTGCTAGATTGTTTATTTTTAAAATATCTCCTTAATACAATATTTACACATAAATAAATTCTCTCAAAATTTAATATGAATTAGATTTGATTTTAAAAAATTTTCAAACGATAATGAACTTTATAAACCAAACTAGCTGGTCCTTATAAGTTTTCTTTTTCTCTTCCTTTCTATAGTCTTATACATTATTAAAATGAAACCTTTGGATGAAATATCTATCCATATATTTTGGGAAGGGGATTAAAAAAAAAAAAAACTGTAGTCCGAGTAAATGTTGAAATCAACTTTCTTAATCCCTAAATCCTTGAAATATAGAGATTGCATTATAAACTTCTGTCTTATAATCATCTTCCACTTCCTCATCACTCAACAGACCATCACATGCTCATACTGCAAGTTTCATGTGGGTTAAATTTTATTTGATTCTGCTGATGATTTCTTGGTGCATTATTCACAGATTAGTCCTTCAAAAGTATTGTTTTTGGTTAGCTATATAGGCTTAGGCATATTTCACAAGGGAATATCGAAGTAGATAAACAAAAAAAAAAAAAAAAGGAATTTAATTTTTACATATGTTTCTACTTGTAGCAATGTGAATGCCAGAAAACTTGTCTTCAAATTGACGTGAGTCAAAAGAACTAGAAAATGGTCTTTGTCATGATCAAATATTCCCCATCCTGTAATTAATATTAGCATCTCTTAAAAGTTTAATGCTGAAATCACCGTTGATCGATATCCCAATCATAAAAAAGGAGTCTATTGTGATTTAGTACTTTAAATAAGCTTCCATAAAGCTGAGGCAAGTTGTCTAACTTTAAAGTGATTTGTGATTTATTGTAATATTAATATTACAATATTAATATTGTAATTAATATTGGGTCAGGACTTTATATGCCTTTTGTTATGAATATAACTTTAGCATGAATCTTCCCTTATAAAAGGCAAGTTGTCTCAAACCCACTTCATTTTCCTCCCTCAAATCATCATTTATATAATTTAAATCTATTGTCAAGTAAACGCTTTGCCCAAATAGTTCAATCCTATCAAGTAGAAATTTTGAGATACACCCCCTTATGTTAAAACAACTGATAGTATATTTATCCAATTTTCAGGATATTAGAGGTTTAATTCCACCCAACATATAATATAGTTTGTGTAAACAGTTTTCTTGGTTTATTGTGGAATTAGTTGTCTTCTACTTATGAGAGAAGATATATGAACCATTCAAATAATATATATTTTGATATGTAAACAGATCTTTAACCCATTTAGTATCATATATATATATATATATATATATGTTTTAAGAAAAATATATATTTTGAGTTTGACACAATTGTTGTTCGCCTTTAAATTTACTTAAACTATATACTTCAAATAAGGTCTTTTTATAACTTCAGAATAAGTCTATTTTATTAAAAGAACTCAGATTTATATATTAATTCAGCATCGCTCATGCTTATTAACAATGTTAAATGTGACAAATAATAATTAGACTAACCCTTCAACAATGCATAATGCATTACGATTTGTGAAGACTTCTTAACTTGATTCATTTATGGTTTGATGAATACTCATGCTCTGTATCATCCACAATTTAAACACTTCTCTCTCTTCCTCATCTCTTCAGTTTCAAAATGCTAGAATATCTTTTGATGATTTATTTGGTTAACATAATCACATAATTAATCTCAAATCTAATCAATTGCAATTCTTAATTCATTATGTAATAATTTTTGTTTCAAAAAGCATCATAATTTTCCATTTCAATTTCTCTAATATTAAATCCAACTTTTAATTAATGAGAAAACTAATCTTCCCTTCCACGTGGATTGCTGCCATTGGTGACTTGAGCATAGTTCAACTCAGCCGACCTGTGCTTTCGAAACAGAAGATGCTGTAGGGTACAAGTGCCTCCTCATAGTGCCAACAACATATGCATGATTTAGCGCCTGATTATAGAGGGTTCAGATTTTGCAACGTGTCAGGCCTTAAATAGAGACAGACGGGCTTCCTCATATGGTGCGTCGCCACCATCCCAGGAATTCTTCCTTTCTTTCTTCTCCACACACGCGCACATCGCTCCCAAATGACCAAAAGGACCCTCAATATCTTTCCTAATTTGCAGTTTTAACCCTTGTTATCAAATTGCGTATTTTTATCAAGTGGAGCGTGGAGGGAGAGAAGTTCAAATTTTTATCATAATGATCATTTTGGTCGAGTGATTATTGTAAACATGATTAGCTTCACATTCATGAGAATATTTAAATGCACAATAGAGTTATCATTTTATAAGTTTACTCACACTTTGTGTTTTGATGATAAATGTGAGACGTACGGGTCATTTGTTTTTTTATCTGAAAATTAAACAGTACTATTAAAAACTAAAGACTGAACAACAATTGAAATCTTATATCTGAAAACATGTTTGTTTGTTTGTTTGTTTGTTTTTCCCTTACCTCTGAATGTATAGTAATCTTATTTATTTTTTTAATATTAAAATTATTTGAAAATTAATAATTTGAATATGACATTTATATACTTTTATTATTAGTTGTTATATAATTTTATTTAATATAATACAAATAATTACAATAAAATATTTAACAAATACTAAAACACTTATATATATAATATTTGTATTCATAATTAAAATATAATTAATTATTATAATAGAGTCAATTAAATTTATATATTTAAATAAAAATAAATAAAATAATCTTAAGTTGAATTACTATTATAACAAAAGTTGAAATTATAAAATAATATATATTTTCTACTAAACTTTATACCTTACAAAAACATAAAGACCTGATGATATATCTAAGGGCACCCAATTACAATTGATTGAATAGTGTCGAGTTTTGTAGTGTTCCCATTAATAAAACTTTGAGATAAAAAAATCAAAAGAAGAAACAAATTTTATAACAAATTCAATATACAGAAAAGGAGAAACTTTAAGAGCTCTACCACTATCATATATAAATAAACATCATCGTCATATACAAATTCAATATATAGAAAAGGAGAAACTTTGAGAACTTCACTGCTGTCGCATATAAATAAACACCACTGTCATATACAAATTTAATATACACAAGCAAATTCTCATCAATATACATAAACCAACAATATCAACACCAAAAACTTAATAGTAGAAACAAATAAACACAATATATTGGGCAAACAGTGAAGTTTTAATAAATAAACATAATATGAGTTATTTCATAAGTAGTTTAATAAAGAAAATAAATAAAGATTCGTATAGAAATTTGATCAAAAAATGTAGCAATATAACTATAAAAAAATTTGATGTTAAGAAGTTTAGAGTTTTTATTTTTCAACGTTCATTAAAAGAAACTTGTATCATGTAAAACCATAATAAACTTGAAAATATGTTATTTTAGGAATGATAAAATTGATATAACATATTTACAAAATCATTAAGCGTTTTGGTATTCAATGAAAAGTTAGAAAATGTAGCTTTTTATTTTCAGTGATTTTTTTGTGGTTTTAAGTGGTTTGATTACTTAAAAAAAAAAAAAAAATCACTGAATTGATCTAATTCAGCACTATTAAGTGTTAAGTGCAAAAAACAAACGATCCCTCAAACTCTTAACATTTTAGGATCAAGGGAAATATTCAACCACTCATACTAAACTAAAGTAAAGAGTTACTATTTTACCTTAAGAACATATATAACTTACATTTTATGATGATTTCAAATAGATAATAAAATGCATAAATTGTAATCTCCTATTGATTTTTTTTTCCTTTAAATCTAACAAAAAATAGATTAGTGGTATATTGCATATGCTAAGATCAAACATTATATATGTTCAAATATCTATTTATACATTATGTTTTAGAACTAGAGTGAAAATGAACCCTTAATCTCTAAGAATCAAGGAAATTGCTTAATCACTTCTATTAAGAGATGGTGTGTGTATCCTCATGTATATTTATAAAACGAATATGATAGAACTTGAATCTCCATCAGAAATAAGATAGGGTTGATGCATACCACTTAACTAAAAGAGAATGCGCAAGATTTAATTTGTAATGTTGTTGACAATTGGGTATCACTATATCCATCCAAAATAAAATTTTGTATTGTCATTACAATTTGATTCATCTCAATTATTATGGTATGTAATTAAATTAGCATCAATACAAAGTCTATCAATTCGATTAAGTTAAACCATAATAACGTGGATGTTAAACCATAATAGCGTGGATTTATTATTCTTTTCATCAATGAGTTCACTATTTTCATTGTTTGATTAATCTAGCTTGTTATGGTATGTAATTCAATTGGCACCATTACATAATCTATCAACTTGATCGATTAAGTTAAAATATAACTAATATTGATGTATTATTCTTTTCATCAATAACGATACTATTTTCATTATTATCTAATTCAATCCCATTATTATGACATTTAATTAAATTAGTTAGCACCGTTATATAATTTGTCAATTCGATTAACTTAAAACATAAATAATATCGATGTATTATTCTTTTAATCAATGACTTCACCATTCTCATTATCATCTTATTTATCCTAATTATTACGGTATGTAATTAAATTAATATGGTTGTATAATCTAACAAATTAATTAAGTTTAAACATATATAATATTGATGTATTATTCTTTTCATTGATGATTTCACTTGTTTAATTAAACATAAAATAGTTTATGTTGATTTTTGATGAAATTTAAAAGATAAAGAAAATTTTGTTAAATTTCGAAACCTTTCCAGTACTTTTACTAAACTTCAATTCGAAGAAATGCCACCTATGATATTTCTCTTTCATTGCTTTATTTTCTTAGCACTCCTACACTAGTTAAGGTACATAATGGACTATTAGTGTCTCCCATATGTAGTTATGTAATGATAACATGATAATCATGATTTATGTAATGAAATGTAAAAATAAAACAAACAATTAATTGGTATGTAGTAATCATGGTCATGCTTTCATATGCTTGTATAGTAAAACCCTATTTGCTGAACTAACTAATGAAAAAAATATATATATATATTTATATTTATATTATAGTAGCAGTTGGACATGTGTCACAGTGAAATATTTTTATTTTATCTTATATGATAGATATAATTTTTTCAATAAGTCCCTTTATTTTTATTTTTTCAAATTAAGTCTTAATTAATTATTTTTCAATGAGTCCCTCAATATGTTAGCTTAATTATTAAGACCACATAAATTATAAATTATGATAATTAATAGAAATTATTAGATAAATATCTTCTCCCATTATATATTTATTTTTTATATTTAAAGTAAGAGACAAAATCTAGCTCTTTTAATAGTTAGTTTCCTATTAATACACATATTACTATTTAGTTTAGATTATATTTTTAGTTTGAAATAAGTGTTAGTTATATTTGTTTTTGAAACTTATTTTGTAAATTTATAATCTAATTATTTATTTATAAAGTTGTTTCATGTTATTATATCTTAATATGGTTGAATGTGAATACGATAAAAATTAATTACCAAATATATGTAAGTAATCTAGATTATATGTTGCAAGAACGGTGTTTGTCAAGCCCACCCACCACTTATCTTAAAGTTATGAGTTTAATTCACTAAAATACCATTAATATGTAGGTAATTTTCTTACTTTTGTGTGAGTAGCTCTTTTCGAGTAGGGATCTGAGCTACTTTTCAAAGTCTCATTTCAATTGGTCTTGATAGTAATTTGACCAAGTACTAATAAGTTAAAGAAAAGGTGTTTATACTTATTCATCCCGTATTAATGGCTACTACAAAAAGATTGTTTTTAATTATGTGTATGGTTAAAAATAGGCTTCATAACAAGATGGAAAGATGACTTTCTTATAAATTCTCTGATTGTGTATGTTGAAAGAGAAATTATGAAGAAATTTGATGTATATTCTAATGTAGATTATTTTTCATATTTGAAAGAATGACAAGTTCCATTTTGATTTACAAAATTAGGATTCATATAATTTATTAATTTAGTTTTTTCAATAAGAATGGTATTGCTGTTAGGAGTAATTTGTTTTTATCATTTTTTATTCAATAGGTCTGAATTACATCTATTAAATGATTTTTTTTTTTTTAAATAGTGAAATGACTTAAAACCACTTAAAAATTACTGAAAAAATACAATTTTTAACTTTTATCTAAATGTCAAATAACTTAATGGTTTTTTTTTTTTAAATATATTATTTCAAATTTAACCTTCCCAAAATAATATATTTCTAAATTTGTTATAATTTTACAGTATATAGATTCATTTTAAATGTAATTAATGAAATATTGCAATGACCAAAATATATATTACTTTATAATTTTAAATTTTGTTGCAATAGTAATTCATCTTAAAAACATTGTGTTTATTTTTATTTAAATATATAAATTTAATTACTTTATATTATACCAATTTCCTCGTCCTTCGCCTAAGTGGGCCAGTACAGGCCCCAAACGTTTGAACAGGAGTAAAGGCCCAGAAGGCTCATGATCAAGACCAGCAGCTTGGAGCCTAGCTCGTGAGGCCGCCCAGGCCGCGAGCTCGCAACAACTACCAGATCTTCTGAGCATGCATCCTACCCACATCGCAGTTCGTCGAGCTCATGAGTCCACCCAGGTCGCGAGGTCGCGGAAGCCTCCAGATCGTCTGAACCTCCTCTCCTGACCATGTTGGCCTACCCCCAGCACGCATCATCTGACTAGCCGAAGAGCTTACTTAAGGGATATCTTGTACAACAAGTTGTCAGAATTACCAACTCTCATGATTTCCCACCGGAAACAGCTTGTACCATTACCCAGAAACATTTAATAAAGTAAAGACCTCTCCTGGTATATTAAATGCAGACGTGTGCAGGAAGAGAACAATCATTACCTTTACAATTAATGTAGCATGACAATGTCAGGATTAGTAGAAACTAGCCGTTACCAGTGACGTGTGTAACTTTCTTTTGTATTTTCTATTGTCATCTCCCCTTCTTTATAAATATGAGAGACATTTTACTGTACCAACAAGTTGAACATACTAAAGAACTGTCACTCTGTCGAAATTACTCCAGAGTAGCCGTGGATGTAGGTGCAGTCACCGAACCACGTAAAATCCTTATGTTTCTTCACTCTTCTCTCTCTCTTTCTCTTTAATTCCTCATTGATCACCTCATTAAATCCAACCAACCTACAAGACCGACATTCCTTCACCTGAATTAATCACCACCAACCTTGAACTTTATTAATTGCCCATTTACTATCCTTCCATCAGTACGATAAGAACCTTTAATTACCAAACTCGCTGTTTGGGCCCCAAAATCTCTGGTTGACCGTTTCCGAACGTCAACATCTTTTGGTGCTAGAAAAAGGGCCCAACAGTGATTTGGTAATCTCCATCTAATCACTATTTCACATTCACTTATATTTGTCTGTCATGGCTAGGATCAAGGCAACAAGGAGTGTCGGAGTGGCAGAAGAACGACATGAAATTTGAGAAGAACAGAGCGCCTCACCTTCTGGAAACGAGGTCGCTCAGGAATGGCAACAGCGCCAGCGAGCTCTAGAAGATACAGTAAGGGAGTTAACGACGACAGTCAGGGCGTTGATGGAAGTCCAAGCCCGTACAGTGCAAAGACAGGTGGAGGTCGCACCACCAGGCAGAACTCGCCGTCGACCTTCGGAAGAAATCCCAACTCCAGAGGGGGTAGCCGCTAGGGAAAGGTCGCTGACCGAAGGATCAGCCCGCTCCTCGAACTTACACCCAAGAAGAGCCAGGGGGCGGAACCGAGAGCGGGAGATCTCACCTCTCCTGAACGGGATAAGGGCAAGGGTGAGCATCGAAGGCGCCAGGCGCAAAGAGGGTAGTCGTGGGCTAGAACGAGTCCGCGGATACCGTGCAGGTTATGAGCCCGAGCTGCAGAGGGCCCCAGACACGTAGAAGCTTTCGGCGAAGAGGGCAGGTCGCAGAACCGTCACTTTGGGGAGCAGGAGAGTACCAGTAGATGGAACCCCAGTCGACGATCTCTAACCCAGGACCCAGTAGTAGATTGTTACAGAGGGTCCAGCAATTGGAAGCTCGACCTGGAGGCCAGACCGGGGAAGAGCGGGAGAATCGCAGGGTACCATTCACCCGGGAGATCGAGACAGTACCCTTACTAGCGAAGTTTAAACTCCCCAATATCCCTCCATACGGCGGCAGGACAGATCCTTACGACCATCTGGACGCTTTCAATGTATAGATGGATCTTCAGACAGATGACCCGCTGGTAAAGTGCTGAGTATTCCCAGCTACTCTAGGGGATGCTTCGCGAGCTTGGTTCAAAGGCCTTCCAACCCGCAGCATCGGAAGCTGGAGAGAATGTCAGAAGAGGTTCCTGAACCAATATAAGGCCTTGAGGAAGCAACTCGCGCCAGCCTGTCACCTCGCTACTATCTTTCAGAGACAAAACGAATCCCTGAAAGATTATATCACTCGGTTCAGAGAGGAGGTGAGTAATGTGGAAACGCCCTCTAACGAGAGTATTTTAACAGCTATTTCTGCAGGGCTCAGGAAGGATGGGAAGCTATACGAAAGCATTTACAAATCCCCAATGAAGGATCTGGGGGAGTTTTATGAAAGGGCTGCTAAAGAGATCAGATGGGAAGAAGCCTTCGGGGCTAAGAAACCCGGCAGTCAGCGGGGTGAAGCGAGCGGTTCCCACCGCGAGAAGAGGAAGAACCATGGCAGTGATAGGCCAGGGGAGCCGAGACACCAAACCGCCAATGTTGTGGCGAAGCGAGCTAGACCAGGGCCGAGGGTGGAGCGACCCTGGCGTCCGAACCGATATGAAAGCTATAGTGTGTTATCGGACAGGCAAGACAGGATCTTCGCCGCAAAAAGAAACAGGGAGAACTTCGGGAAGCCACCCCCGACTAGACCCCCTAATCGACGTCGGGACCCGAGGAAATACTGTGCCTACCATAATGAGAACGGGCACAATACCTCAGACTGCTGGCAGTTGAAAGATGTCATTGAAGAACTCATAAGGCGGGGCCGCCTAGGAGAGTATGTAGTATAGCCCGCTGACAGGCGACCTCAGCACCAACGACCTTAGGGACAAGACCAACAGCCCGAGCAACAGCAGCTTCAGCAAGCTCAGGAACCCGAGCGCGAGCCCGCTGTAAGGACAATCTTTACTATTTATAATGGACCTCATGTGGCAGGTACATCAAACAGGTCGCACCAGAGGTACGTGCGAGAAGCCAACCATACCCTGCTGGCAGAATATGGAGGAGTCGAGGGACCCACCAAAAGGGCAAAGGCGTTCTCAGGCAGTATTGTATTCACGGAGGAGGACGAGAGGGGAGTACGCTGGCCCCACAACAACGTGATTGTGATCCGGGCCCAGATCAGTAACGTCGAAGTACGAAGGATAATGATCGACACTGGCAGCTCAGTCAATGTCATGTATAAAGACTGTTATGACCTGATGGGGTTAGGAACTGAGCAGTTAACACCCTCACCAGAGCCCCTTTAAGGATTTACGGAGATGCAGTGATACCGATAGGCCAGATCAAATTGCCTCTCACCCTCGGAGAACCAGGCCGACAAGCTACAGTTCTTACAGACTTCCTGATTATCAACAGTCCTTCAGCATACAACGTGGTCTTGGGGCGATCTTCGATGAATGAGCTAGACATAGTCACCTCTACTAGAACACTGACGGTCAAATTCCCAACCCCCAATGGAGTAGGTTGTGTTAAGGGAGAACAGCAGTTGGCCAGGCGACAGTGAAGATAGGAGTTCGAGGAAAGAAAGTAAACGTGGTTTCGGGTGGCCAACCACGAGTTATCTCTAAAGCTGGGGTGAGCGACGACCTCGACCTTCGCGAGGTGGATGCAAACAGGGCCACGGGACCAATTGAAGAGCTAGAGGATGTGCAGGTCAGTGAAGTAGACTCGGAGAGATGTGTGAAGGTAGGAAGAGACCTGCTACCAGAAGTGAAGACCGAGCTCATAAAATTCTTGAAGATGAACCTTGACGTCTTCGCCTGGAACCACGAAGACATGGTGGGGATAGATCCCGATGTTATGTGTCACAGACTGAACATAGATCCCCAGCACAGGCCAGTCCGCCAGAAGAGGAGGTCGATGACCCCGGAACGTTATGCAGCTCTGAAGGAGGAGGTCGAGAAGCTGCTAGCTAACAGGTTCATCAGAGAGGCCCGTTATCCTGTCTGGGTCGCAAATTCGGTCATCGTGAAGAAGAAGAACGGGAAGTGGAGGACTTACATTGACTTCACCGACTTGAACAAAGATTGCCCGAAAGACAGCTTCCCATTACTCAAGATTGATTAGCTAGTAAATGCGATAGCTGGGCACCAACTCTTGAGTTTCATGGATGCCTACTCAGGATACAACCAAATCCCCATGAGCCCGCAGGATGAAGAACACACCTCTTTTGTCACTGATAGGGGGTTATACTGTTACAGGGTGATGCCATTCGGACTGAAGAACGCAGGAGCGACCTATCAGCGACTGGTTAACACCATGTTCTAAGAGCAGATTGGGAAGACCATGGAGGTTTATGTAGATGACATGCTGGTAAAGTCTCAGAAAGCGGCAGATCACGTTCGCGACTTGGATGAGACGTTCAAAGTCCTCAGAAATTACCGGATGAAATTAAACCCCCTGAAGTGTGCCTTTGGGGTAGCGTCTGGTAAGTTCCTCGGATTTATGGTAAACAGCAGAGGAATAGAGGCCAACCCGGAGAAGATCAGGGCGCTTGTGGAAATGAGGTCCCCCTCCAAAATCAAGGATGTGCAGAGTCTTAATGGCCAGGTCACGGCTCTCAGCCGGTTCATCTCGAAAGCTACTAACAAGTGCGTGCCATTCTTCGAAGCTATAAAGAAGGCCAAGAACTTTGAATGGAATGAGCATTGTGAAGAAGCATTTCAGAGGCTGAAGGAGTATATAGGCCAGGCCCCCCTTTTGTCCAAACCAAAGGATGGGGAGAAGCTATTCCTGTACTTAGGTGTTTCTGAACACGCCCTGAGCGCAGCCTTGGTGAGAGAAGAAGGGAAGATGCAGCTGCCCGTGTATTACATCAGTAAAAGCTGGTTGATGCGGAGACCCGATACTCACAAATGGAGAAACTCGCATATTGCCTGGTAACCGCCTCCAGGAAGCTACGTCCCTACTTCCAAGCTCATCAGATAGAGGTCCTCACGCAGTACCCTCTCAGGCAAGTCCTCCAGAAAGCAGACACTTCAGGCAGGCTCCTCAAGTGGGTCATCGAGCTCGCTCAGCTCGATATAGAGTTTAAGCCTAGGACAGCATTCAAGGCCCAGGCGCTTGCAGATTTTATTATAGAATTCACAGGGCCAGTACCGGAGCAGGGGGAACTAGCCGGTGATCAAACTTGGGAACTTTATGTGGATGGATCTTCTAACGAGCAAAGCTCAGGAGCTGGAATAATGTTGATCAGTCCAAAAGGCCACAAGATCCTGAGTGCCTTAAGGTTCGGATTCCGAGCGACCAACAATGAGGCCGAGTATGAGGCGTTGCTTGCCGGACTCCGCCTGGCAAAGGAGGTACGAGCTGAGCAGGTAAAGGTCTTCAGTGATTCTCAACTTATTGTTTGCCATGTCAGGGGAGAATATCAGACCAAGGGAATGAGGATGTCGAAATACTTCCAAAAGGTTAAGGAATTACTGGGGGCTTTCAAGGGTTTGAAGTGAACCAGATCCCCAGGGCACAGAACTTTAACGCAGACGCCCTGGCCCGCTTAGCGACCTCCCAAGATGCAGATCTCCTTAAGTCTATCCCTGTGGAATTCCTACCGACTCCGAGCATCGAGGACAAAGATGCAATGATGTTCATACAGGTTCGGCCTAACTCCTAGATGAGCTCGTTATTGGGCTACTTGCAGGAAGGGAAGCTGCCAGAGGACAAGCTGGAAGCTCGCCGCATACGAGCTAGAGCAGCCCAATACTGCATTTATGATGACAGATTATACAAGAAGGGATTCTCAACCCCGCTACTACGATGTATAGATGGTGAGGATTGCGAGGTAGTATTGAACGACATTCATGATGGTCACTGTGGGAACCACGCAGGAGCATTATCCTTGGCCCAGAAGGCCCTCAGACAGAGGTTCTACTGGCCGACTATGAAGCAGGATGCCATGGATCTGGTGAAGAAGTGTGATAAGTGCCAGAGATTTGCTAAGGTCCCGTGAGCTCCCCCAGCCTACCTCAGCAGATGGTGAGTCCATGGCCTTTCACAATCTGGGGGATGGACCTCATCGGACCCTTGCCCACAGCTCGAGGAAGTTGCAAGCATGCTGTGGTTGCTGTGGATTACTTCACCAAATGGGCTGAAGCTAAGGAACTAGCAGAAATCTCCACAGCGAAGATAGAAAAGTTTGTGTGGGACAACATCATCTGCAGGTTCGGAATCCCTCAGCAGCTCGTCACAGACAATGGGACTCAGTTCACCAGCGAGCAATTCATAGACTTCTGCAACAAGCTCGGAATCGTGAAGAGCTTCTCGGCTGTGGACCACCCTCAGGCCAATGGTCAAGTCGAGGCTATGAACAAGATCATCAAGCAGACTTTGAAGACCAGGTTAGAGGCAAGAAAGGGGGCTTGGGCTGACGAGCTGCAGAAAGTCCTCTGGGCATACAGGACCACAGCCCGTAGCTCGACATGTGAAACCCCATTTTCCATGGTCTATGGAACGGAGGCCATGATACCGGCAGAATTCGAAGTCACCAGCCAACGAAGGACCTCGTTCCGACCTGAGGACAATAACCAGCTGCTCGCAGCCAATTTAGACTTAACTGAGGAAACAAGAGAGGTAGCTCGCTTGAGGGTAGCGGTGTACCGGCAGAGAGTTGCCAGGTATTATAACAAGAAAGTGCGAGCTCGAAGCTACAAAGCCGGGGACCTCGTTCTCAGGATAGTCCTTCCCGAGGCTCGCAAGGCAAGCGATGGGGTGCTCAGACCCAACTGGGAGGGGCCGTACCTCATCAAGCAGAATCTGAAGAATGGAGCCTATCACTTGGCCAGCATGGATGGATCGGAGCTACCCCGAGCCTGGAATGCTGAACACCTGCGGTCGTACTACACATAAGAACTGTCAGCTCGCTCTAACTTTGTACATGATTCTTTTTGACGATTGTCTGTAAACATGCTTTCACTTGTTTTCTGTTGTATGTGTCATACTTGATGTAGAAAGCAAACTGGTTGAACCAGCAAATGTACATACTAAAAAGGGCAAAGCTAATGAAATCTCTTTATCAAGAAAACGAGCTGCAGTTTATCATCATATATGCATATATATATATATATTACTCCTTGAAGATATCTGTGCAAATGTCCAAGGAACCATTTGTAATTAAAACGCTGGCATAAAATTGCTGGCCAAAGCTACGAGCATATTCTGACAAGAAGTACACACAAACCTCTTTCGAGGATTCCTCGACACTTAATGCTCGGCCAACCCATATTATCCTCACTAACGGAGGTTTACGTCGGCAAGTGTCAAGATCATCTCTTAGTTCGTAGCCGTTATGCCCGCGGACTCGCGAATCATTGCCCCGCGACCTCAAGGGAGGGGGTAAGGCCACGCCTCTCAAATATAAAGCTGTCCGCTGACTCGCGAATCATTGCCCCGCGACCTCACGGGAGGGGGTAAGGCCACGCCTCTCAAATATAAAGCTGCCCGCGGACTCGCGAATCATTACCCCGCGACCTCGCGGGAGGGGGTAAGGCCACGCCTCTCAAATATAAAGACTGCCTGCGGACTCACGAAAAGGACTCACCTTTGAACTACGAGTGCTGCCACAGGCTGGGATCTCAAAATTCGGGAAAATGCTGCCGTCAAGCGCACTCAACGTCATTGAAACATATGGGTTAAGGAAACTCCGAGCCCCTCACTAACTGTAAGTTCCTGCCAATTCTTTAAGGCTTACCCAACTATATTACCTGCAGGATCAAATACTTTGCTCGATCGAGCTATTTGCCGAATTCAAATTCTTACGAGCTAACATATTATTATTATCACCGACTGCAGCTAGCGGGTTCGTAAGTTAGCATGGTTTTCACGATTGTGATTTACTTAACAAATTTTAACACTTATAAGGGTGTGTTTATTGTCTGCTAATTGCCTATCATATAAGTAAAATATGCATATCTACACTTGGACAAAGTATTGAAATTGTGCAGGGAATCCAATATTATAATTTCGAGCTTCAAGCTCGTTGTTTGAGTTCCAACAAATAAAAAGTTACAAGGAATAAAACAAACAAATGAAATTAAAATGCCCTAGACACCAGCTGGTTCGTCCGAGGGAGCAAGATCAACAGGGGCCTCTACTGGGGGCTCTGACGCAGGGACATGTTCAGGAGCTGAGAGATCAGGAAGGGCCTCCACTGAGGGCTCAGGCATCGGAGGACCTTCGGGAGCTGAAGGTACCTTGGGGACTTGTTCTGGCAGAGGGATTGAGACAGCAGATAGATCAACCGGGGGAACAGAGGAAGTATCCACATGTTGCGCACCCTGAGCACCTGCAGCGAGCTCCACGAACTCCCGGATCATTTGGACCCCGGCTGACCCAAAGAAGGAGTAGTCCAAGTCCGGGTAGCGCTCCCACATGCTGAACAGAAACGCCCTTTCGACCTCTTCCTCGACCCTATCCTACTCCAGAGCTAACTTGGTCTTAATGTCCGCCTCGGTCTGAGCCAACTTCCCCTCTGCCTGAGCCAGTTTCCCTTCTACCTCAGCCAGCTTCTCCTCGACCCCCACAAGCTTCTCTTTGGCTGAAGCTAAGTCCTGCTGCTGCTGACTTATTTTATTCTCAACAACCTCTGCCTTTTTTCGTGTAGCACTTAGCTCGCTCTTCACCTGTTTCAGTTCGCTATGGGCCTTGCTGACTTCAGAAGTAGCAGCCTCCCTACGAGCAGTCTCTTGTGACAGGGCTGCGTCAGCATCTCGAAGCTTGGCGGAAAGCTCTCCATGTTCCTTTTGGAGGAGATTGACTTCGTCCTGCAGTATTCTCCTCTCCTCCTCGAACTGCACCTAGGACACCCTAAAGGCCTCCCTCTCACCAAGCTGATCATCTACCTCCCTTATCAACTTCACTGACGCCATACCGAGCTGAAAAAGCAGAAGAAATGGTAAAAGATTTTTTGAAAAGAAGAAAATCAAAGTATAGAGGGATTTAAACCTTACCAACGCAGCATGACGAGCTACATAGCCTACGAGGTTCCGGCCTGAGAGCTCAGTTTTCTGTAGCTTCGGGTTGCGCCTTCCCATTACGCCAAGCGCGAGCTCCATGAAGCTGTTTAAGTACTCCATCTCCTTCGCCGCATCAGAGCACGGCTCGAAATCTTCCTGTGACCCTTTCACGGGCCTCGCAGGTCGTCCAGGTGTCTCAGTGCCCCGCTCCCTGCTAATAACAACTGCCCCGACCTTACGCACCTCAATGGCGCCCTTCTGCTTTGGGGCCGGGGGCTCAGCTATGGCTTTCCCTTTTCTTTTCCTGATCAGGGCCTCAGGCTCCGGCTCTACAAGTGAGCCCGCCTCGACAGAGACCTCGGCCCTTTTTGTTGGGGAAGGACTTTGCCCTCCAGATGGGGCAGCCCGCTTTTGAGGAGTCACAGATGACCTAGTCGGAGAAGGAGCAGCTGCAGCAGGTTGAGAGGGCGCTCTTTGTGAGCGATCTGATGAAGTGTCATCCACCTCGACGACCTCGGTCGGCTCGGCAGGTGGAACCGACCTAAGAGGAGGAACGGACATCGTAAGCCTTCCCATGTTGCCCGAAGATATGCTGGTGGAGAAGCTCATGCTCGGGGACCTTCGTTGCAGGGGCTGTGGATCTGACTCGGATTGTGCAGGAGCAGCAAGGACAGAATGAACCTCGCACGTTTCCCCCCTTATTCCCAAGTGCTGGACTATGTTCAAAAGAGGACCTGTGGCAGATGGTGCGAGGCCCCGCTCTACCAGCTCGCTATCGGAAGGGAAAGAAATCCTCGTTTGGCCTCTTGGCCGCTGCATAAGCATCCAGGATAGTGAGCTCGTCCTCTCTAAGTTTATACTTAGGAGCAGCGACACCTACAAAGCAAAAGCTAGCTCGTTAAAAAAAAAAAAAAAAAAAAAAGGAGGGGGGGGGTGTCTATTGTTCAGGTGCCATTATCTTTATATGCTACCAGGTTCCAGTACGAAGCTTCTATTGTTCAGCCTAGCAAGCGAAGTGCACGTGACCAGGGCCCAATTTGACTTATATTCTCCCACGTTGGACTTAGTGCAACTCTGAGGTAAATATGCCTTGTAAAGGGAGTGTTGGCGAGGCGTGGCGTAGTAAAGTCCGTCCTTCCCGAAGATCCCTTAAAGCTGAAAACACTGCGGAGGATGCGAGGTGTAGGGAGCCCGAGTCCGTGCTTAACGAACGCCGCAGCTAGGGTGGTTATGTAGGCATACGAATTCGGGGTTAATTGGAACGGGGCGAGCTTCAGGTCGTTCAGGAGGTTCTTAAGATAGCCAGGAACGGGGAACCTAAAGCCGAGCTCTATATGCTCGTGGCTGATCGCCACAAAGCCCGCGGGAGGATAAGCGGCTCGATCACTGGCCGCGGGGACGTTAGCTCGACACCCCAAGGGGAAGTTGAATTCCCGAGCCCAAGCCTCCAGCTTCGAAAGAGTAATGAGTGAAGGCGTGTGTTTGAAAGGATAGGGGTCTGCCCTCTCGGCGACCTCGTCCCCTCCTGCGACCTCCTCAGTGGACACGCTAGCTCGCGAGGTCGTAGCCTCGGCTTCACTAGTCTGGCGCCCTGCCTGCCTCCTAGAAGCAAAAGCCCTGCCTCGACCAGTACGTGAGCGACCTGACATCTACAGCACAAAAGGAACGACATTAGAACGCTTACAGCATGCTGAGCCTAGCAAGACACAGAAAAAGAATTCCTGGAGCTATTGTCCTATACGTCAGGTCGCACACTTAGCCGCCAAAGGCAATGGAAGGCCCAGGGACATGGGCCCGTCAGGTACTATATCACCCTAAATATGTGTGTTGCTAACCCTATGTTTACAGGTACCCTATCAGGCAGCGCAGGGACATTCTCATCGAAATACCTAAGCAACATCAACAAAAGGCATGAGAAGCCCAGAAACAGACTTCAACGATACGGGAGACACAGGCTGACAGTCAGGTCACCCCTAGTGAACAACAGGCACTCGAACGACCAACACAACAAACTTCTAAAAGGAAAGACAGATATGCATTGATTCACAGACACAGTACGAGTACAGAAGCTAGTCTTACGAACTAGAAACAAATCTTCAAAAAAGCAAGAAAGACCGGGGTCAGAGTAAGATTACCTTGCTCGAGCTGAAGATGGTTTGCTGAAAATGATGGATGATGCCTGAAACGGCGGAGTCTGAAGAAGTTGTCGAATAGAGAAGAGAGGAAGCACGGAAAAAGAAATGGTGAGAAATGAGTATTAGAATTGTATCAGACAAACAAAAAGAGGGAATGGAAAAGACCTTTGAGTTATATAGGCCAGGACGTCCATCCCCAGCCGTCCAATCTGACACCGAGGCATAATCGTCAAAAAATCCAACGACCCAGCATCAATCCTGGTCATGTGTCGTCATGCATGTTAGTTACAAGACGTGTGCATTAAATGCGTACGGTTCCGAGGCACGTTTGTGGATCCAACGCTTGGATGAACGCCGCGTGTCAACGGTTACAGTGCGGAGATTGAAACGACACCAGAAGGTTCGAAAATGGGCGCCAATCGCTCGTTTGAATCAGCTCCCAGTCCGCAAAACGCATAGAGAGCTGAGGGGTTTGATGTTATACCCATTTCCTCGTCCTCCGTCTAAGTGGGCCAATACAGGCCCCAAACGTTTGAACAAGAGAAAAGGCCCAGAAGGCCCATGATCAAGACCAGTAGCTTGGAGCCTAGCTCGTGAGGCCGCCCAGGCCGCGAGCTCGCAGCAACTACCAGACCTTCCGAGCATGCATCCTACCCACATCGCAGTTCGTAGAGCTCGTGAGTCCACCCAGGTCACGAGGTCGCGGAAGCCTCCAGATCGTTTGAACCTCCTCTCCTGACCATGTCGGCCTACCCCTAGCACACATCATCTGACTAGCCGAAGAGCTTATTTAGGGGATATCTTGTACATCAAGTTGTCAGAATTACCAACTCTCATGATTTCCTGCCGGAAACTGCCTGTACCATTACCCAGAAATATTTAATGAAGTAAAAACCTCTCCTGGTATATTAAATGCAGACGTGTGCAGGAAGAGAACAATCATTACCTTTACAATTAATGCAGCATAGCAATGTCAGGATTAGTAGAAACTAGCCGTTGCCAGTGACGTGTGTAACTTTCTTTTGTATTTTCTATTGTCATATCCCCTTCTCTATAAATATGGGAGACATTTTATTGTACCAACAAGTTGAACATACTAGAGAACTGTCACTCTGTCGGAATTACTCCAGAGTGACCGTGGATGTAGGTGCAGTCACCGAACCACGTAAAAATCCTTATGTTTCTTCACTCTTCTCTCTCTCTTTCTCTTTAATTCCTCATTGATCACCTCATTAAATTCAACCAACCTACAAGACCGACATTCCTTCACCTGAATTAATCACCACCAACTTTGAACTTTATTAATTGCCCATTTACTATCCTTCCATCAGTACGATCAGAACCTTTAGTTACCAAGCTCGCCGTCTGGGCCCCAGAATCTCTGGTTGACCGTTTCCGAACGTCAACACTTTACTATAATAATTTATATATGTATATATAATTTTCCAAAAAAAATAATTTACTATAATAATTAATCATATTTTAATTATGAATAAAAATATTATTAATATATACATAAAAGTATTTTAGTATTTGTTAAATAATTTATTATAATTATTTGTATTATATTAAATGAAATTACATAACAATTAATAGTAAAAGGATATAAATGTCAAAATACTAGTTGTCAGACAATTTTAACTTTAAAAAACAAACAAGATTATTATATATTTAGATGTAAGAAAAAAATATAATTCAAATTTTAGGTTTCGGTTATTATTCAATTTTCAATTTTCAGCAGCACTGTTTAGCTTAAAAAAAAAAAAAACACCTCGTTAGTTTTTCTATAATTATTTTTAGATATTAGTATTTTTTTTGGGCCAATTTGATTTTATATTTTTTACTTGGCCCTTCTAAGACAAAAGTCTTATCTCTACCCTATATAGTAGTCAATCCAGTAATTTAAAATTACAAAAGACTGGTTGGAGAATGCCTTTATGTTTTATGTTTTTGTTTTTGTTTTTTTTTTTGAAACAAATATTTTTTTTTTTTTTTTTTTGTAGGTTATATAAGGTTGTTGGTCAAACCTAATATATCATTGAAAAAGAAAAAAGTTCAAAAAAAGAAAAGGCAAAAAGTCAAAACAAAAATGAAAACCATCTTAAGAGGATAAGAAATCGACCATAGGAAGAGAAAGATAGCAAAAGATTTAGTCGAAAGTAAAACTTGGCAATCAATCTCTATAGTAAACCTTATTAAAAAACTTATCAAAAAAAACTTAATAGAAAAAACCCAATAAAGAAAAAAAAGTGCCCTCTCCCCAAAGTTTAAACTAACAAAATTAATATTGATGTTTGTCAAGAAGATCATCAGAAAGATAAGGATGCAAAAAGTCAAGAGATGTCCACCACAATTGAAACAAACAAGAGAAGGAGAACAAGAAGCAAGTGCATCCATAACAGAATTTCCCTCACGATAAATATGTGTCATTATGAAATTCATACTTTACAAATAGTGAAGACACTTCTCCCAAGCTGGTTGCTAGTACTAGAGAACTTTATAAGAACGAGCAAGAAAAAGAGAAATCACATAACTAGAATTATTTTGTAACTAAAGCTTTGTCAAATAATAATTTCAAGTATACTGAATGACATAAATAACTATTATTAACTTCATCTCAAAAGCATAATAAATTCCTGATGAAATAGCGAAAACACATTTAAAGAACTCACACGAGGTCCAAAAAATTTCAATAGATCTAGCTAAACTAGGAGCTACAAAGGCAGAACCATCAGTATTAACCTTGATCTATCCTAAGAAAAGAAGAGGCCAAACTATCTCTGTAATGCATAGAGTCTTAGGAGGACGAGTTGAATCATGGAGCTTATATAAAGCTAATAAGTCATCCACCAAATTCCGCATAACTCCTAAACTAAGAGAATCTGTCTCTCGAATGGAATGTCAGACAAAAGATCGAGCCTCATGAAAGAATGAACACTTACCCTCAAAAGTAACAAAATTTCTAATAACTAAATAATCCAAAAAACTGCAAAGATACCAACCTTCTAAAGATGTTGGAGTTAAGAACAAAAGGTAGTAGATATAATAGCTTACCACAAATCTGTAACGGTCCCAGATAAAGAAATAATATGATCAAACACTGAAAGCAAAAGTGCCAAAGACCTAATGCAAATGGGCATTTGAGAAATAGATACTCCAAACTTTCCTCCGCAAACCAGCATACAACAGGAAGGCAATATATACCCACAGTGCTATAAAGACAAATAAGTGGGCAATCTATCATACATAATTCGTCAAACCAGCATAGATTTTAAAGGAAGAATAAAAGCCGTCTAAATATGTTTTGTCCAATGAAGTTGGGGATGCGATGGAGATAAGGAATACTTGGGAAGAAGAAGAGATAATCAGTAATACTTGGGAAGTCCCAAAAAGTACACGTGGTCCCAAATGGTATAAAGCATGAAGTCGCTCATTTCAAGTTTTAAATCACAAGCATGATATATATATGCTCTCTGCAAGTTTCATTTTACTTTAAATGATCAGTTCCTGCATCATGAGTGATTTTCTGTACCTTTCTTCCATTATTAAAATTCTTTTAATGAAATCTTACTTGATATCACAGTGACATGTAAAAAAAATAAAATGAAATGGATAACACAACTAAAACCAAAACCAAATTAAAGCTATAAATTAAAGATAGAATTAGCAAAATTTGATACCACAAAATATATTTTCAAGAGTTATTATCAACTAAGCTACCAGTTACTAAAACTTTTACTAACATGATCAAAACATTGAGGCAATGGAGAATATGATAAATCAAAACATGTCAATTGGGATGCAAATGCAATTAACAGTGAACAACATTAAGATTAAACAAACCAAGCATTTACTGCATTATTATATTTTTTTTGTGTTAATAAATAACTTAAATTTCTCTCTACTAGACCAGTACAAGAATTCAAAATTTTTTACACAATTCCAAGAGATCAGAGATAAAAGACCTTGTCAAATAAACTAGCTAATAGTGCATTATTTGGCGGGCATTGTTCTCAAAAGTATGCAAGTTAAAGTTGTTTCATTTTATCCTTCATAGTGATAGGAAAAAGATCTCCCTTACAGCTATAAATGTATTGTTTTTTAAATTAATATTATTTGCTTAATGACAGGTATTATGCAAATTAATCAAGCAATAATTATAAAATAGTTATAATCTATTTTTACATATTATTTTATCTTTATGTTTTAAATTCCTTATTATTTCAGCTGTTAGGTTGAAATCCAATAAATTAAGAAGAAAATTAAAAAATTAAGACATCTCTATATAAACCAATTATTTTATTCATATGCATAACAAATTACAACCAATTATCAACCCTAACCCATAAGAATAAATAAATTTACCTTGACTAAACATGTGTGATAAATGATTACACACTATTTATGGATGTTAATGCAGAACTTGACACTAATTATATGGTTTTTTTAATTAAATTAGAAATTGTTAATGATTAATTTGCTTTTTCTTTTTATGGCCATACCATACCAGCTCAAGCCAGGTCTTCCCAAAAATGGAATTATATTTATGTTTGACCAATAACAATAAATTACAACCACATGTAAGCTCAAAAGAAAACCAAGCATGAGATTGGCAAATTGAAATTCTTTTTAGGGAAACAAATTTCAGATAAATTTAATAATCAAATCATCAATTGATATATAATAAGATTGGATACCATTACTTTCCTAAATAATAATAATACTAATAATAATGGATCCCATTTACATTTTGGTACTTAAATTTTATTTGATGTGAGCACTCTAAACCAAATTAAATTATTAAAGAAATATATTTAAAAATATATATGTGTGTGAGTGTGATAGAATGTAATAACATTGGTGTACAAAGTATTAGTAGATATACATTATACAATCAATTACATATACTATTATTGTGGTAACAGATATAATTTGGTGTTAACCACACATTTATTTTAATAAAAATTTTACATTCATGATTCAAAATAATAATAATAATAATGTTAGGATCGAAAATTGAAATTGTTCTTGCCCCAAATATAAATAGATACTGTCATTTAACATCATAATGATAAATAGATACTGTCATTTAACATCATAATGATAAATAAAGATTAATCTTGTAAACTAGTTTATTCCATTTAAAGTTAAAAATCATAGCTTTTTTTTTTTTAAAAAAAAGAGAACATTATTTAAAAAATTAAAAAGAAAGAGATAAACAGTTTCATGTTACTTTTACATCATTTTCACAACCAAATACAATAGCTTCTATTTAAAGTAATGTGTTTTGAGATAATGATGTAATAGACAAATTTAAATATAAATTATCTTCACTAATTGATGTTTTCCTGTTCACAATGCAATTAGCAAAGTCTATATTCGGTATCGACTTTTTTTTAAAAAAAAAAAATTTTGAAGCAAATGTACGCTTTATAACCTCACAGAAACCGCAAGAGGCAAGACAATAGGCATTTATCTAAGAAGGAATTGCACAATACTCCCCCGTGGTTTGCCTAAAAACAGATGAAAATATAGTTACATTTTTATTACACAAAACCCCCATACCATCAGTTGTTTTTTGTCAACGTTAACGGAGGAAGGCTATTTTCGTCCATTCGTCTGGGATTAGTGGAATGGTGACATCAGTACATTAAATGAAAAGAAAATAAAATATAAAAAATTCTGATTGGGTAAAATCAATCAGAAAGCATTAAATGAAAAATTAATAAAAAAATACAATCATCCCCTTGCAAGACACGAGAAGGATTTCTTCTGCAACACACCATTTTCATTTTTAAATGTTAAAACTTTACACCTCCCTCACTCTCTCCCTTACTCTCTGTGTCTGTCTTTCAATCGCCCGAAGCACTCTCTGAAATGGGTGTATTGGGTCACGGATTTGAAGTTGGGTGTGAATAGATCGTGGTTCGTGGGTCTCTCACTTTTATGGTCGCCTGTTCGTCGTCGTCGTCGTCCCCAACTAGTTTTGGTCGTCAGCCGATCCTCTTTTGTCATCGTCGACGGTGGTAAGATGAAAAGGGGAGTAAGAGTGAGTCATCGTCGCGGGTCGTGGGTTCCGGTACACGTTGGTTGGAGAGTGAGTTGTCGTTCGTCCGCCATTGGTGCATCGCCGTCGGTTGATGTCAGTCGTCGTTCATCGTGCTTGCTGTGCTGTCATCATCAAAGATTGCTTGAGTGGAGATCGTCACTGGTAGAGGAGAATGGAGAGTGAGTCTGATTCGGGTACACTGTTGGTTGGAGAGTGACTCGCCGTTTGTTCGTCGTTGGTGCATCACCGTTGGTTGTCGCCGATCGTCATTGTAATTGACAGAAGATGGTGATGGTTTAGAGGGTTGTGATTAGAGACAGTGTTGCTTGGTTTTCTTACATTTATACATTATCACTATAACCATTTATTGAATCTTTTAACTTGTGTTATTGCTTGATTTCCTTTGTCATTTGGTGTTCAGAATGAGTGGTATTTACAATTTTCTTGTTCGTAACTTAAAAATGGTTTATGAGGAATTTTTTCTTTTGTGATTTTGAAATTTCTATAGACGTTTTTTTTTTTTTACAAAAACATTGCTTATTAATTTTTAAACTTGATAATTCTTACATTTATCTCACTATGGCTTTCATAAGAGATTATTATTAAATAAGAAGAATACAAATGTAAGAAATAAGAATAGAAAAAAAAAAAGAAATAAAGTATTGCAGAACAAATAAGAGTAGAAAAATGATCAGAAATAAGAATCGATAAAATAAACAGTGAAAATGGAAGAATATTGTATTATTTTCTTTTTGTCTTATTCATGGGCAATTGGGTAACTTTACATTGTCAAGGGTATTTTAGACTTTCAATCAAAATTTCTGGTCAACGGTTAAAGTTGACGGAAGTCAACTAACGGTATGGGGGTTTTGTGTAATAAAAGGGTAACTATATTTTCATCTGTTTTTAGGCAAACCACAGGGGGGTATTGTGCAATTCCTTCTTTATCTAAAACAAAGACACAAAAACGCATTAGGAACTATTATTTTGCATAAATACAAAAATATGTTGTGTTATTTTTTTAGTCACGTTTTTCAAGGCATAATGTCTTTGTTCCTTAGAGTTCGAATTTTATCAGTTCCATTCTTGATTTTTAAAAATTCAATTTTTAATATATCATATTTTAACACATATGATTGTGTATCTTTTCATTCACTAAAGTGTTTGAATTCAATTCTCATCAAGTGCATTTGCAAATTTTTTGTAATTATTATTATTATTTTTCTAATCATATGAGTAGATATCTTTCAAATGTTGAAATAGATAGTTATTCTATCACTGATCTTAATAAATCTTAATAAAATTTTGACTCATATAATGTCATTTTTTTAATAAAACAAAATTCATTTAATAAGAACACATCTTCCTATTTTAAGATTAGTAAGAACTATTTTAACAAAGTCCGACAAAATATGGACTTGTTCAGTAATTATAGAAAAAATTCCAAACAGGGAATAAAAGAAACAAAACTTAAATGCTTGGGATCCTTGAGCTATTTTTCACTCTTCACCAACCATTCATAGATTTTATTTTATTTTTAAATAAAATAAACAAAAAATAGGTGAAATGAAATGAAAATTGAGTCATTTATAGAAAAAAATTAAATAAATTTCCACAAACCACGGCTGTGGCTAAGAAGAATGAGCATAAAATGGACCCCCAACCCAATAAAAGTATTATTGTAAAATCCCCTCCAACGTCCATTTTGAGTTACAAGAGATAAAGCCATTCGAGGGCATAACCGTCAATTTTAGCTAACCATATCTGAAACTGAAAGTTCACAAGAGGACATATACAAAAGTGAAGAAAAACGTTGTCATTGACATATTACAAAACCAAGGACATTCTCGTCATTCCACTATTCAATGGCATTGCGGTAGTTTTCGTGCAAAATCAGGGGCATTTGCAAGCTGGCCACCAGATATATTAACCGACCACGCCTCATTCCTTTCTCTGCTCTGTAAAATCAATCCTTCCTTTCCTCTCTCTCCTCTCCTCTCCCTCAGTCTCCCTTTCTCTATATCTCTCTCTGTTTCTATTGTCTACTCTCTTAATTAACTCAGTTTTCCGCAGCCAATCACAGGCGGCGCCACCTATCTCACGGCCGTCCGTACATCTAGATCCGGTTATCTTTCCGGTTGCCGGTCACCTCTGTTCGGATCCCGATTTTCCTTGGAAGTCACAAACCTAACCACCTCTCTCTTTCTCTCTATCTCTGTCTGTCGTTTTTCATTGAAACATTTCGAACATTTTAATATTCTTTTTTCACCTTTTCTGATTCAGCTTTTTTTTTTTTAATGTTTTAAAATTTTTGTTGTCATTTTACGGTTCTACCCTTCGACTTGACGGTGTTTACTTTCACCGTTTGTTTTTTAGTTTTAACGGGAGCGGTTAATTTGGGGCTTTGCTTTTGAACCCACGTTAAATCGTTTTAGTCCACTCCTATTGTGGATTAAAAGATGATTTGACGCTTTTGTCCGTTAGAAAAATCAGTATTTTGTCAATTTGACGGTTTTGCCCGGGTTTCTGATTTTACGCTTGTGTCCTTTTTTTTTTTTTTTTTGAAATAATTGTGTCCTTTTATTGGGGAGTAGAAAAAAAGAAAAAAATATTTGGGTGGAAATTGTATGCTGACGTGGCTATGATGAGTCATCACCCGCGAAGGATTTTGACGCCTGGGGGGTCGAGAAAGCGCAAAGAGAGAGAAGCCTTTTACTCATATAACCTGCCGGCTTCGGCTTCGGCTCAACCGGCGGCTAAAACAACAGCCTCAAGAGCCTGTAAACCGGGCCCGGTTTGTTCGAATGGGATATTGGCCGGGTATATGGCGTTTGAGTACTTGACTAACGGGACACTGTTAGGGGAGAAGTACGATCCGAGTCGAGCTGTGGCAGGGGACGTGGTAGGCTCATCGCCAGCCGAGCCGAGCGTGAAGGAGGAGCAGAAGAGTTTTGCTGAGGTGGCAAACATTTTAAAGAGTGATGGGGCCCACATTCCCGGGATAGTTAATCCAACTCAACTGGGACGGTGGATCGAGATGTGACGTGGAAGAGTACGATTGGACACAGACCTCGTGTCCACGTGCAGTCTCGCGTTGATGATCGTGTCTCTCTCTCTCTCTCTCTCTCTCTCGATCGTTGGAGGTGGTGAGACTCCGTCTCGTAACCTAGAAGAAGCATTCGAGAGCGTCTGTTTATCTCAAAGAATGTTGAATCGCCGCAAATGACGAGAAACCCTCTTCTCTCTAATCGATTATATGTGTGTTTGCTTTTTTACTTTTCGTTTTTGTTAATGTTGTTTTAGGACTCCAATCGATAATCCTAGTTTATAAATGTAATGATTTTCGTTTCACCTTCTGGTTTTGATTTTTGTGTTCATGTTTGTGTTTTGCATCGCATGCATTACATACATTTACTTGCATACATGTGCGTATACATATTCATATACATACACTTGTGTAGTTGTGTTTTGCTTTGAAGTAGTTGATGATGCATTGGTGGCAGCATGCATGTTGAATCTATGATATAAGAATGTTTGGCGTTGTTGATACATGTAAGAATGATTGTGGATTATAACGAAATTAGTTTGTAATTTTGTAATAAACGTGACTTTGAAGTGTTGTTTGTCTCGATATTTTTACGCTCTTCCTTTGCTATGAACAACAAATTAATATACGTTTGTCTATTAAAATAATAATTAAAAAATTAGAAAAAGTTGTTCTAGTAGTTTGAGTGGTTTGGTTGGAAGAATTAGAATGTGAAAATTTATTGAAAGCGTTGACTAAGTGAAGTTGTTATGAGAAATAGAAGTCAAGTCCTGGAACATGCATTGCGTTCTCGCCAGGAAAGTAAATAAAGAATGAACTAATAAAAACGTAGCTCATGAATCATGGTATTGTCAAAGCCGTAGTATAGATTCCACGATAATTTAGAGACTACTAGAAGCATATATATATGATATTTCTTCAGAATTACTTACTGGTACTGCGTCTCTGCATGGACAGGCCAACATTTTTATTGTATATGTTTCAATTTGTACTTGAAGCACTGAACGACACATCTTCAGATGTTTTATTGAAAATATAGTAAGCAGAAGTTTCGTAGGTGTTTTGAGTTATTTGAGCTTGACCCACTTATATATCAAACGTTTGTTGTTGTTGTTGTTGAATGATATATATATATGGTCCGCTCTTTCCTTGTGATTTCCCATGTCATCCCAGACCCCACTGCCAATAATGTTTGTCTCACCGTTATTATTACTCTTCTCTTATGATCTCCATTTTCATTTTATGATGGTGAGCTCGAAGTCGAGCAAGATCTCTCAACAAGTGGAGCCAAAATCATTCTTGTTTTGTGATGTTGAAATTTGAGTACTCTCTCGTATTTCAGAAGTATATGGTTACAAATGGTTTTCCTCGTTTAATTTCTTAGTAAAGATTTTTATAAGATGTTGTTAATTGGGTCTAAAATCACTTGACCTCTCCATCACCAATGTTTACTGTTGGTCAATGCTGTCCCCAAGTCACTTAATCAGATAAATTAATATACCAATGTTGTATAAGATAATGCTAGTTTATAATAATACACTAGATCACAAGCTCGATTTCTTACCTGGAATGATGAATCTTCTCATTTTATGTCTGATTATCAAAACGTAGTATGGATATAATAAGGATATTATTATTTACCATAACTGAATGATGTGTTGTAAAAGATCTTATTGTTTTTTAATTAGGATAAAATGTTTAGAACAACCTTCATAACTAGATTTCAATCCTAGTACTTTAGGGTTGTGTATCTTCTTGTAGTCTCAGGACAAAACTTTTAAAACAATATTCATAACTAAATCTCGATCATATTACTTTCAGGTTGTGTATTTAATTATTCTGAAGATAACTTTTAAAAACGACATTAATAATGAAATCTCAATCATATTATTTAAGATTCACCATATCATTTTAAGATTATGTATTTTAATATTATAACGACAAAACTTTTAAAACAACATTTATAATTCAATCTCAACCATATTACTCTTAGATATAACGACTTTTCAAATTTTAGGGTTAAAATCGTTTATTAGTAGAGCTTTATGTGATAAATTATTTAACAAAGTACTTTTAGGTTAATAGATTGTTTAACAATATGTAATAAGGTAGCAATGATTTATTCATACGTTAAAAAAAAAAAAAAAAAAACAAATAATTAGAATTTCAAAAAAAAATGCATGTGGTGAAATCTCTAAAATATTGTGGGAGCATTTAAAAAAGGTGGACACTCAAAAAAACTTTCTTAGAGAAGTTCAAATCGAGCTCTCCCAATCAATGTAAAACATTTTTTTTTTTTTTTGTGTTGATATTGAAAGGAAAAATAAACTCTTCTTGAATTGATGACAAATTGAAAAAAAAAAAAAAAGAAGAAAGAAAATCAATGGAGCTTTTTGGTTTTCTAAAGAATTTTCTTTTCTCTTCTAAAGTCAAAAAAAATAAAAAAAAAAAAAAAAAAAAAAAAATAAAAATAAAATCTTTCGGTTAGTAAAAAAGTCGTATCAAACACACTCTTAAATAGATTTGAAGGTAGATTACTTTCTATTGTAAAAAAACCGAAAAGAACAAATTCAATAAAGTGGTTTGATTATATTATTTATGACTTTTAAAGTGATTTTTATTTAACAAATTCTATAGCATTATATGATCATATATCAATAATAATAGCATAACATAGTGATGAGTAACACAATTTGTAAAAGTTTGAAAAAATTTAGAGGAGGAGAAGTTGTAAGTTGGATTGGACATGCCGTCGAATCCATTCACACTGTTCGGAATCCATCTCACTACAATTTTATGCTTCAACAAAAGTTTTGCCTAGGTCTGAAAACTGTAGATAGAACCCATATAGCAACAATGTGTTGTATATTAGCGTAGGCTGATCCCTAGCAATGTGTGCGGCATTATTGTTGTGCGATTAACGTATCCCCTAAATTAGGCAGAAATGTCATTGACTAAAGAAATTATTTGGAAGTTATTTTTACATATAGAAAATGAGAAAAGTTTCGGTGAGTTTAATGTGCAGTGTTTTTTTTTTTTTTTTAATAATATCGTATATTAGTCCGTGCAATGAGTTCAATTTAATTAATATTTATATTTTATTATGTAATATGAATGTAAGAAACACTATGAGATAAATGAATTAAATTTTTTCAAGTTAAAAGTGTCTTGCACAAGTGGGAAGTGCATTGGTGTTGACATCTTATGGCACTAAAGCAGTAAATGTGATACAATAAAATTCATGGACAGCAAGCTTTTAAATTTTGTATTTTTTGAAGTCCATGTTATATCATTTGGTTTGATGTTGTAATGTCAGTAAAGATGTTTCAACAATTTTAATTGACAGTGCTCGGTGTAAGATTTTGAATGTATTTATCATGGTTGACTCAATTTTGCTTTTGATGGAACTTGACTGTTTTGATGAAAATTCTTGTGATTAATTGACAAAGTTTTTGCCAAAAGTTAAGTGATTATTTTTCTCATATATTAGGAATATTGATATCTTTCAGTATAAGGAAATATTGTGGTTGGCCGACTTGTAAAAATATCTTTGATTATTCTAGACGTTCTTTTTTGGACAACCAATGAATCTAAGTGGAGAAGGGTCAAATACATTCTTGGACCAGAATCAAAATCAATTAGGCAAGAATTTTGGGATTCAAGAAAATTTGCCAACATTAAAAAATAGGAAGTTGTCTTACTATTTTTTAGACTATTTTAATTATTGATATTTTGAAAAACTTTATTTCTTGTTTATTTATTTTAGCCAACTGATTTTTAGATGTTTTTCTTTACAGAATCTTTGTTGCACATTTTTGAATAACAGGAAAACCAATTGGTACGAGGAAGACAACCAAGCAAGCAATACGCGTTTTTGTGCTCGAGAGAGAGTGCTTGTGTAAAATTTAGAGAGTTTGTTTTCTAAGTTGTATGTGAAACTTAGGAAGAGTTTGTTTTCTAAGTTGTATGTGAAACTTAGAAGTGTTGCTTATTAAGTCTAGTTTTTATTAGAAGCTTGTTGGGAAACAAGTTTTTAAGATAGATTTACAGAAGTTAAAAGGAATTCAAATTGCTGTCAACTATTAAAGATAAGAACAGCTTACTGTAACTCGTTAAGTGAGCGTATGTTTATCTTCTATCAATTCTAAAAAAGAGTTTTAGATTGAATAAGTTAAAAAGTATGTTATACTTTATTTAGGTTCATTAATAAGTTGATTACTCTGGATAAGGTCTCGTAAATATAGGATAAAATTTAACTACATTAAAAAATGTTAGTGTTCATTTTTACTTTATGTGTTAATTATGATGCAATATATAGATTATATGTTATGACATGTTTATTATATTACATTATATAGTTTAGAGTTATAACATTGTTTAGTGTGTCATGTCATCTGCAAAAATTGAGTAGTTTACAGTAAGCAAGGTATTTCAAAAAACATATATATATATATATATATTTTCATCTATTTTGTACCATCAGTCTTCTAAGGAAAACTTTTATATGTCAAACATTTCTATAGGAACCATGTTAAATTCTAAATGTTTAAAGAAAATTTAAGCACTGTGATTTTCCTCTAAATTTGCTTGCTGCATGGGTAAGATTGAATGGATTTTCAAAATTCTATACTGTTAATTTGATTTTTGTATTCAAGTTTCAACTCTATTTTCTGCAATTAACTACTTATTCATTACTAGAGATGACATCTGCCTTTAAGTATTATTATTATTATTTTTTTGAAAGAAGCCTTCAAGTATTATAAAGAAGTTAGAAGTCAAAAGTTTCCTTATATTTGACAAGGATACGGAAATATTGAAGTAGTGAAATCAGATTAACCTTTGAGAAATTTCTTCCCTACTAGCTTTCAAAGGAAAAAAATTCTTCCCTATTGTAAATGGGTTGTATCTGGGGGTTGAAAAATTTTTATTCTAAACCAATTTAAACCATGCTTAAATTTGATTCTTCTGCACCCCATAAATTAAAAATTTTAAATTACTATGTTAACGATGTCGATATTAAATTAATATTGATTCCAAGAGATCAAATGTTCAAATCTCACATTGTTCTACAACACCAAGTATGAATAGTTTTCTTTGAATTCAATCTCTCTCCTCATAAAAAAAAAAATAATAATAATAATAAACAAACAAAAGACGTTGATATCATCTGCCTTAAACTTCACAGCTCACATGTACAATTATTCAGCATAGCCAGTATTATCTATACATTATGACGAAAAATAGAAAATCCACCAAAGCAAACACAAACAGAAAAATAAAGACACGCTAGATTTTTATGTTGTTCGAAAGTATCTCTTACATCCACGGAGTGCACTAGTAAACTTTCCACTATATGATGATGTTTACAAATAGAAGGTATTACTCTCTTTTCTTGCCACACTCAACCCTCACATACATAAGAGTGTTTTAAAATAGCTTTCGTGTACAATAAAAAATACTTCTTTTAACTTGAAAAACCTTCCTTCACAAAAAATGGAAAACCTTCTTTCATATGATTTATAATTCGATTAGTATTAATTCTTCCACAAAGAGTCAAAATAAATTTTTTTAGAGGCGTTGCCCCCACAAGCTTTGGGCGAGCTTGGGAGTTGGGACAGCTCGACCTGTCTACGTAATGTCACAATTCTGCCCTCAAGCTTCACACTCAACACTACCCATGTGTCATCCTTCAAGTGGATATGAAACTAATTACGATAGGGATAGGAGGAACTTACGTTTGATTAAGTATAATCCTCTCAAAATTCCATATTAACAATAAAAACGCTTATAAACTAGGTAATTCTGTATACCACTCTAATAAACATTGTCATAAACTAGGCTACTTACGTCTACCCTACTCAAATAAACACATAGTTTCAACACGGAAAGAAGAGTTGTAGACTCAAAATAAATAACATCCACCACAGATGAGCCTTATCATATAAACAAACATGTCATTTTAGCTTTGAGCTACCTCTCTCAATCAGTGATTAAGCATATTATTTACAAATTTATTATTCAAATTTTGAAGTATGATGAATCTTGCTAAAAGGGTTACAACCCCACTTCATGATATCATATCCACTTGAAATGATTGAACAGAAGAAAATGAGTGATGAGGATAACATTGGTTTTTTCTGATGTAGAATCCTTTCAAGTTTCAACCAAACAAAAGAAAAGATGCACTACACTTTTCCTTTGTTTCCCTTTCACTATTTTTTCTTGCCTGCTTTTCTTCACTTTTTCCACCTTTCCAAACACGGTACTAATCTTCTTCAACACTGATAGGTGTTGGCACGTTGCCATCAAAGAAAATTCTCAACTTTTATTTTCGTCCCAGCTGCCGTAAAGTAATTATATTATACAATGGAGTATAATTCGAAATGGCATTTCCACTAGGAGTCCTAAACATACAAGGACAGCAAAAACAACATTAAAACGAGGGTTTGGTTCCTTAAGCTAATCCTTTTTTATTGCAGCTGATCTAGCTTTCAGATTGAGAAAGATTCCCCTGAAGTTAAAAAGAAGAGTTAATTAGAATCCAATATAACCAAGGAAATCATGGACAATGTCATGAAATGTGATAAGTCTGAAAGATGGGTGCACGTGCCCAATCAAAATAATAATAATAGTTGAATTTTATCAGCATTTTCACATCATATTTATCGGTGGCAAACACATAATCTGGAGGTAGTAGATTCACAACTTCTGCAGAATATGTTTTAAACCATAATAAAGACATTTCATGTAAATTTCCTTGCTCCATCTGTACATATTTAACTACATTTGCTTAATTTAAATACTCTAGCTTCATGTTGAGACAAATAGATTAACTAGAATTTTAATGAATGTTTGATTAAGAGAGCTAATATTTAATCCCAGGAAAAGATAAATCATCTTGTCAAAGGTTTTGTCACAGAGAAAAAATATTAACCATGATAAGCATACTCACAGAAGCAGAACTACTCATTTAAAAAAGAAAAATAGACACGGGGCTGTATGGTACTTGCTAGCATGCTTAATAGAATGTTTCAACTACAACAATCAAACATGTTTTTATCTAAGTCCATGTCATGTTTAGTGTTTGTTGTATGCCCTCCAAAATATAGTCCTTAACTACCCATATCTTTGCACAAAAGAAGATGATGAATGGATGTTTATTTTATGATTCAAAACAGTTTGCAGGAAACTAATGAAGTTTTGCGTTTTTAGAAATTAATCAGATAAAATCCAACAAAAAACTAATTTCCTTGTTTTATATTTTTAAACTAACTTTTAAGATAGAATCCAAAAAAGGTTTTCTGATACCATCCAAAAACTTAACCAAACACCATGTTTGAAATGTTCTTTATATCCCTTTGTTTTAAATGCATGGGAAATGTACTTGGATTTTATATGGAAGACTCCCTAGACGAACATGGATTTATAAAGGAAAAACGAAGGTGCGCACCAGCATGAGGCAACAAAGCTGTGAAACAAAACACGGAATTGCAGAGGCATGTACTGGTAGTTCACCCACCCAACGATAGGCCAAAACTGCAAGTCATTGGCATCATCATATTACTAAACTTGCAATTTTGCACTCTGTCACGAATTGCTTTCTGTGTAATACCAGAAAAGATGGTTTATATTTTCATACCTTCCATGCAGTCAACTGAACAGACAGGTAGTCCTTTTGAACTTTATTCTTGACTAAACCCCAGGGCCTTCCTGTAATACCAGATAATTGCTTTGACTAGTAGAATAATTGATTTTATGAACAAAGCAACGTTTTCTCTTCAAGAACTAAGGCATGTTCATTTAACATCATATGACACAGGCATTCTTATGAGACGTCTAATCAGTTTGGCTTCCTAACAATGGACACAATCAATTGTCTTAATGCAAAAAGAGGATCTAACACGATAGAAACTTTACAATTATGCCTTTGCAGGAGGAACATACTTTATATCACTAACTAAGAAGTGATATGTTATTTCAATAGACTAACAATTTAAGGATAAAAAATCAAATGCGCACAAAAAATTATTTTAAGAAACTTGAAAGACAAATTTGCTTCCATTCAAAGATATCTGATAATTATTTGGTCTAATCAGAATTAGAGACAACAAAACATGTTTTTGACTTTCAGGTCAACACATCACAATAGAATGTTAATAAAATCTCAGTAGTTTGCAAACATTTAAGCACACCTTAGCATCAGTTTTTCTAACATAAAGTGATCCAGTTCAAGAGCCGACTTCATCTCATCCTAGAAGATGAATACATAAAAGTGAAGTGGAACTTTTTCTGTTCATGTTCAAGATTTTGTCAGGATTACAGCTGAAAGATTGAAGTTTTAGGCAGGTGAACAGTCATCCTCCCAAGTCACTAACAGGCTTCTCCACTATTTGGTGGGTAAAACAAGTTTGTCAGCAACTTTTTGATGATGCAGAAGTGTTAAACTAGTCACATCCACAGCAAGATTTTTCTCTGAAGGAAAGATTTCATCAAAAAATAATCGAAAGTAACAATAAAGTCTTGGATTTCTTTCAATAAAAAATAAAATCTACTCCAAATAAGACTAGGACTCCTAAGTCGACGAATTTTTTTTTTAAAAAAAAAATCTCAAAATTTACCAAACAAGGCAAATGAATTATCAGCAAATCCTAAGAACTGTCCCAAATGAATGTAACAAAACAAACTTTTATAAAAACGGATAATCCTACTAAAAATTATTAAGATTTGAAAGTACTCTGTACTGCCTAAAAAAATGAAAAATGCAAAAACGAAAGCCGTGACTTGAATTTGGGAAACTAGTTGTGCAGCATAAGGGCAAATCCCTGTTGAATGTTGTAGGGCTCATCAAGAAAATTCTTATGACATATTATGGACCCAAATCTGACACTGTTTGTCCTTTTTGTGCCAAAAAGAGTTCAACGTCCTTTTTCTTCTCTAATTTAGAATGGGAGTTCCTAAAATGTCCATGGTAACGAGATTGAGGTCTTAAGAATTTGTATTTATCATTTTCATCTCTAATTTGGAACAGGATTTCCTGTAATATCCATTGTAAAGAGATTAAGAATTTGTACGTCAAGAAGCATTTGCATTTATCAGCACAACTAGAACCATTTAAAAACCAGGGCCACAATCCTATCTATATCTCTCTAACTAAAACAACTACCCACAGTTAGTCTCCAGCGAAAAAAATGTAAGAATCAGTTCTAGTATTATAGAAAACTAAACAAACTTATTCTTTGTTTGACCTAAGCAGTTGCAAGGTTGAACAACTAGCCCACACGTAGTCTGCAATTTAATTGCTACCATCTGTTCCCTAAACTGAACTGCAATTACAGCCTGCCAAAAGTTTACTAAGACTAAACCAAATTTAAGGTCCTAGCAATTGCAAATTGACCAATTTTCCCATTTCATGAGATAGGAGATGAATCTAAAAGCTAAAACTAATTGCTACTTAGTTTAAACAGCAGCTGTCTCAATTTTCATCCTGTTGACCTCTGATGAATGCATACACTCAAAGAGAAGTTCCAATGAAATTTGTGCATCACATCTGAAACTGTGGAAAATCGCTTAAAAAACCGACCACATTCAAATTCAGAACAACTGATCCATTTCATTTGACCGCAATCTTTTGGATAGAAAACAAACAAGCGGGAGAATGAAAACGATTACAGAATTTTAGTAAACTATCACTAAATCAGAAGAATTATAACAACACACCGAAGTTGGGACATATAAACTGATGAAATTAATTCACATATGCACAAACCTTCAACCACCAACCCATAGTACATCATGAAAAACATGTTGTTCCACGGTGAAGAAGTTAGTTGTTCCAACAACACCTAATCAATCCAAATTTTAATTATCAGTCGTCAATCAGAAGAAATTGAATCCAAGCACACAAAACAGGCATGAAAAAGTATACTTAGCTAACAAAGAAATTGAACCAAACATATGAAGCACCTACCTTCTTTGCAACAGTTTTATTGTCATTCTTTCCCTTGATAATAATATCCATCAATTTGTGAAGAAAATGCCCAAATGGTCCTCCATATGCAAAACCATAAAGCTGCAAAAATAATTTTATACACATATTCTATATTGAACAAGACTAAAAATTACAACCACACAAAAGACTGAAAAAATCAATTTTTTTTCTAATTCTTTTTTGCTACAAGTTACGATAACAGCATTATAAAAAAACAAAAACTATTTAATTAAATTTTCTTTTCATACATATTCTATGCTGCCAAACAAAAGGTCATATTTTGATGATTCAGATTCATTTCAAAAGAAAAAATGAAAGTCAACTTATACCATGATAAGCAGCAATCTTCTAAGTTGAAGCCTCTTGATCCCTGAAATTTTCTGGGCAACTGCATCGCTGAACCCAGCTAATATCCCAGCTGTAATAGCCTAATAACCACAAAACAATCAATCAAAAACATCTAAAAAAAAATGAAACCAAAAACCAACTTGAAAATACAGTACCATCAGGGCAAAAATATGACAAAGAGAATACAAATAAGAAAAAAAAAAAAAAAAAAAAAGATGGGTATGGATTGATGATGAGAAAGAAGAGACCTTGGTTCTAAGTGGGTGGACTTGGAGTTGAATAAGGTATTTTCTCCACGCATCTTTGGCTATATCGGACATTGTGGCTGCTGGTGAGGGGTGATCAACCTTTTTCCAAGAAAAAAAACCCTTGCTTTATAGTTTGAACCTGTCTCCCTGAAAGAAAACAGAGAGAAAATATTGTTTAGATCATAGTTAGGCGAGGAGAAACAGAGTTTATATAAATATAGAGAAATAACGACTCAGTGTGTTAGGTGGACACCAAGGCGGACGGATGACCACTACACAACACACAACTCAGAGATCTGTGTGTCCCTACCGTCAAAACTCCTCAACTTAATGTTACACGTGCGTAAATGTATTCTAAAAAATTTTATTCAACATTTTTATCAAAACAATGTTAAAATATTTTTAAGAAATCTCATTATAATGAGATATATATATATAGTTTTTTCTTTAAAATATATATAATTTTTTTACGAATTAATTTTAATAATATCAATTTCAACATTATAATATATTGATTATATATAAATAATTAATGTCAAATATTAATTTATTTTTAATTTTAACTATCATGGGTGGATGAGATTGTGGAGAAAAAAAAAAGCAAAGTTATTTTAATTATAAGAATATCAAGTTTTTGATTTACACGTTTCAAAAAAAAATTATTTTACAACAACAAAAAATTAAATGTTGAGGTACACAACATAAATATAATAAAGAAAAAAAATAATACTATATTTTTTAAAAATTTATCCAAATTTTTGTACTAATAATATGATAAGTTGATTTATAGTTAATATCTTAATTTTAGAATGGCCTATTGGTAATGTGATAATTATTTGGACAATGAATTTGAATTAATTTTTGGATAATATAGTATTATTTTAAAAATATATAAATTTTAAAAGTAATAAATAAATAAATACATACATTTTCAATCAAATAGATTCTTGCTAGTCAATTTTTTTTTTATTATTCAAAATATTTCCTTAGTCAATTTAGATTTAGAGATTTTAATGATGGGAGTATAGAATATTGACAATCATGGTGTTGACCGTCTCCACTCGCAGTCGCAGAAACTTCAGTTAAATTTAAAATAAAAATTGGGAGGAGCAAACAAGGCATAAAATGTTTCTTTCAATCCACAAAAGGAACAAAATTGTGGCTTTCAAGATCACGCCACCAATACTCGGGAAAAAATAAACTATGAAAACGAAGTTACAGCATTTTAACAACAAATGAAAGGTAGTTTTTTATCTTAAACCACCTTTTAATTGAATTGGTCAACGGTTTAAGTTGTAATTATAATAGTATTAACAAAAACAAAAGAAAACAGATGTATAATTATTAAAATTGAATTAGAATGTTAATGCTTACCCTATTGGTTAGAAAACTCCCAAAAATAGGTTTTGTAACTGTATAGTTAATGGAGTATTTCATTATTATTATTTTTACATATAATAGCCGATAAAATTCATTATTTTAAATTAAAAAAAAAAAGATTAAAAGAAGATAAATAATTTTTGTAACTACTTAAAGGTTTTTATAAATTTTATTGACGCGCTATCATGATCCAAATAAAGAATTTAGATTATTTGCCTATTTGTCTATTTAATTCCCACAACTAAATTAATTGGCATTTGTTGGTTGTTGAAATAATCTTTTTACTATACAGCACCCAATTTTTTGCAACTGATACAACAATTAAAAATTGTTGTGATAGTTTGTTAATAGTTATGATGTTTGTGAAATTGCATCGGAATAGAAACATGTCATAACAGAAGAAAATATGTTATAACAACGTTAACAAACAAGTCGTAATAGTATAAAATGAAGACAATAATATTTTTAAAGTAGTTTCGTTTTATTCTGCATATACGAGACCACACCCAGATTTATAAGTTTATTAATAAACCATCAAATAGTACAACCTAAACTTGATTTACTCAACCTAATACTATCTCCTACAGTTGATGCAGGTTTTGTTTGGTATAACTTTTTTAAATAGATTTTTTAAAAGTAGATCTTTTAAAAATAGATCTTTTGAAAGAAAGTTATTGGTTGTTTGATTGTCAATTAAAAAAGCTCTTTTAAATTATAGACTGTTTGATTAAATTATTTTTAAAACACTTTTATATTATTAATTTACCAAAAAGGGTATGAGAAAAAAAAATAGTATATTCATTCTAGAAATGTAATGACTTCAACCTTAACCATAAAAAATTAATCAATCAAACAACCAATAATTATTTGATATAAGTATATATCAATGAACTAATAACAAAACCAATTACATTACATATATAAAACAAATATGACATAATATTAATGATAATAAAGATAACAAAAAAATATAATAAAAAAACACAAAATATAGAAAACTTACCAAGTAAAGAGGAGTTCTCAAAATTTTTTATGAAATAAAAAGTTAATAAAGCGAAGACTATGTGCTCATATTTATAAAACAAATATGACATATAATATTTATGATAATAAAGATAAAAAAAAATGCAATAAAAAAAACACAAAATATAGAAAACTTACATATTAAAGAGGAGTTCTAAAAAGTTTTTATGAAATAAAAATGAATGAAAGTAAAGACTATATGTTTATATTTATAAAGAAAGTGTAATAGGACAATAAGAGTATAAAGATATTAATAAAATAAAATAGAGGTACAGTAAACATTTTAATCTTTCAGAAAAAGTTCAAAAAGATCTACTTGGAGAAGTTCAAATTTTAGCTTATCCAAGTAGATATTTTTCAGCTTTTTTAATTCCCTAAAAGCTCTACTGGGATATCAATCAAACAACGTAAAAAAAAAAATAAAAAATAAAACAAGTAGAGTTTTTGACATTAAAAAATATTTTTAATCAGTAGATAAGTTGTATCAAACGTACATGCAATACTTGTACTTAGTTTACAAATCAAGCTTATGCAAGATCCTTTCAACTTCAATGATCTTCAGCTACATGAATTCCCTTCAACAGTCTCAAATCTACCTTCTTCTAAAAGTCAATATGTTATTTCTTTCGAAGAATACACATTGCTTGAACTCCCTTTTAAGACTTCGTGTATCGCTTCCTTCTAAGGACAAAACTATTATTCCTCTCGAAGAACTCATGCTTCTTGAACTCCCTTCAAGAGCTGCAAACTCATCTTCTCCCAATTACCTAATAATTTGTTCTCCCAACAAGCTTCTAATAAAAACTAGACTTGGTAAGCTCACACTTCCTAAGTCTCATATATAATTTAGATAACAAACTTTCTAAAGTTTATACAAACATTCTCTTTGAAGCTCTTAAACACTCGTATTGCTTGCTTATGTTTCTTCAACGTATTGATTTGCATTTATTTAAGATATGCACAACAATAATTATATAACAGGGTATAGAAAAAAAAATAATTTGTAAAACATATAAAAATTAGTAAATAAAATTTGCTAAAAATCAAAAATAAAATTAGCTAAAAAATAGTAGGATAAATCTTATTTTTTTAGCTTTGACCAAATCTTGTTATCTCCAAGATACTTGCTCAACCAAATCTAGTCTAAAAGGTGTCTTAATTCATGCTACACTTGTGCAGCTGACCAACTTATATTTTACAAAATAATCAAGGATTAACTTTAATCACAAATTTTTTTTGTGAAGAATAAACATAAAAACAAACTTTATTCCATTCAAAAATATATCTCATTAGTTCCTAATAGATATACGATGATAATAAACATCATTGGCAAATAATCACATTGATAATCAGTTAAATCTCATAAATCATGAAACTAAGTCAAACTATGAAAGCTATTCTGAATTTCACAATCAGACCTGCAGATATGGTTGTTACAGTAGCTTTCAATTGTTGTAACATCTTAAAGTTGTTGTAAAAACCGAGTGTCAGCAGACACAAATCTTGTTTTGATCAACCTACTACAAGCTAATTTTAAACCATGAGTTTGATTCGACTTTACAAAGCTATTGTCCAGCCTTTTTTTTTTTCAAAAAATTAATGATTGTTGACAAAATAGCTTAAATAAAATCAGCTATAAAATAGGAGTTTTATTTTAATTTAATAGCTTGATCGAGTCTATCATTAACAAGGTCTAGATTCATTCACAAGATAAAAGATCAATTTGATCAAATCAAATTTGCAATTAAAGAGTTGAATTCATATGAAAAACTCAGCAGAAAAATAATAGAATATTTCTAAAGATTTTCCTAAAAAGAATATCTCAAAATAATATCTTTATCTAAATTGGAACTTTCATATTTTAGAAAAATATATTTTTAAAATAAATCATAAGATTTATCGAAGAGATCAATTCCAATTTTAAAGAGATTTTGGCCGATGAACAAATAAAAAAGATTTATTATATAAATATAGGAGATAATTCTAAAAATATTTTTCTTTGAATTTTATCCAAAGAGAAATACATGTTTATAAAGGAAAACTTCAATTAATGAAAAGATATTCACTAAAAGAGATTTTTTTTTTTTTTTTCGTCATGGATAAATATGAAATTAACATTGAAAAAAATTTGAAAAACTCATTCAAATCACGAAATTAAATTAGAGTTAGAATTTTCCATTTTTACTATATATGTCCAAAATTGTCGTAACACCAAGTCAGTTGTTATTATTGCATAGAATTATTGTAATACAAAATTTGTTGTTATAACATGTCAATAGCATGTTGCAACAACTTTCATAAAAATTCCAGTAATATCAACTTCTGAATTTGCTCAAACCACTGTCATACAATGATATCAATAACAAAAACACAAACACTATAATATGTCATAAGACCACAACACATATGCACTAACAGTTGTGATAAAAAAGGAATCCATGGGTCTGAAAATTCTACTCTTATTCTTAATATTGATGATTGCTTTACAATTACCTTATTAAAATCTAAGATATTGAAGTTATGTTACTCCCAAGAATAAATAACTGTTTCAAATAACTAGTTAGTGGATATTTTTCAGGCTTTGGATGGGGAGAAATGGGGAGGCAAATAGTTTATATATAACTTCAACTACTAACATGGAAACATGTGTTTTTGATATAAAAGGTACTTAATTATAGAAAATGATTGAGTTTAATTATATTATTTTAGAACCATATTCCTAATTTTTATTGAAAACGGTTGTAACACTGACATGAAAACAAATTTATAGTCGTCATATTATTTATCACTTATCAGCCAAATATTCGAAAAATAATCATTTATCAGCTAAATTTCAAGGATCAACATAGTAGTTACAAATGACTTAAGTAGATTGTGATTAAAAAAAATTATATCAAAATTTGAGGTAAGTTTTAATACTCTTATTATATGAGTATCTACAATACAATAATTTATTAGAGTTAAACTTTTTGTCACATATGATAAATAGATAAGGAGATAAAATAAGGCTCTTCGAAGCAATAATCTAACTCAAATATGGAGCGACAATTTTTTTTTTTTTTTAAAGAATATGGATGAAGATTTCTCAATTGAGAAACTCTCATAAAAATGCTAACTATGATTTTTTAAATTTTTCTACGAATTAAAAATATAGAGATTTATTTCATTCTCTCTCCTTTTAAATATAAAATATAAAAAGATAAAGTGTGACATATATTTTATAATGATTAGCCAAAAATGAATATATATTTGTTTTTGATAATTGCATTGAATATAAAAATATGCTTTTTATATATATGTATATATTTTTTTACCAAAATAAATTCATATTAAAAAAGTTGCTGATGTATCATTAGTGGAAACTCAAAAATGCATAATACATTGAAGATATACTAATGACGTTGATTGTTAAATCTGATTCTTTCCTTCTTCTCAACTGAATAAAGGAAAGAATTGAAAGAAAGACTACACTATGTTTCTTACCTTTTCCAGCTTGCCAAACACGATAGTTACAACTTTTGTTTCTGCTGTTTTTTTGTTGTTGTTCTTTCTAACATTCTTCAATAGTAATATAGTATCATTATTTTAATGCTATTGCTTTAATAATGAAGTTAATTTGTCAATTACTGCCAGGGACGTAGGTGGGGGTGCCTCACCTTAAAAAAATTATAATTATAAAATTATATTTATCTTAAAATTCATTAATATATACATTTTTTCATTTACTAATTTTTTAATACCAAAATAAATATATATTTATTTCAAATCTATTGCATATATTTTCTTGTTATATTTACAATTTTATTCAGATATTGCATTTGTAATAATCATGTTTCATACATTAAATGTGAAAATTTACTTAAGTTTTTCACATATTGCTTTTTTTTTTCTTTAATCATAATATTAATTGCATAATATATTATTAAAATTTAATATCTTTTGGTGTTTTTCCTAATTTACTCATTAATTTGATGTGTGGTAATAATATGATTATTAAAATGTAGATTGTTTTTATTTAAAGAAAGATTATTGACTATAATATTATTATTCTATAATTCATAATTGATAAGTTTAATCATTCAAATATCCTTAAATCTTGTTTGATTGCTTGCATTTCATTTTTTTTTTTTCACATTTTCTTTAGTCCTTTTATTCATGTTTCTTTTATATTTTCTATAGTCATTTTATCTTTTTTGTTAATGTATTTATTAATAATATGAATTTTGAGAAATAAGGCCTATTATATCTCCTCTTAGTAGTTATACCTATATTTTCAATTTATAAAATGTTTTTGTAGCATTGAAATTAATTTGAAAAAAAAAAAATTCTAATCTATCCTGATGTATAATCTTAGTTACATCCCCAGTCACTCTGTGATCAAGGACATGTTGGCTCTTGTGCGATATCAAAATATGAGATTATTTTGTATGGTATCTTTGGAGGCATATGCTGTGGTGGTGGAGCATTTGTTTGATCAACTTAATGTGTAGTATATTATAGAAAAAGAAAAATATAATGTGATTAATGAATGTAAAAATTTATAATAGTTAAAAGAATAATCCTGGATATATATTCCAATTCTGTATCTTATTTAGAATTTTGGTGATAATATTTAATAGATTTCTAGGATTCTTATGATTGTGCATATATATATATATGAGTAATGTTACGTCACCCAAAATTTATCCAAATTCATTACTTAAATGATATAACAAGTTTATATGTAATTATCATATCATCAATACATCATTATAAAATTAATATAGTGGCTATAGATAAATTTGTCACATTATTTAAGTAAAGTTTTTTAATAAGTTTTCGATAAGTGTAATATTATTCTCTCTCTATATATATATATATCCAATTTATAACAGCTAATTTTTATTTAATAATTTTTTTGAAATATTGCAATAAATTCAGGATGTGAGTAAAGAGGAGATGACTCAAAATCCCCATCTCTAGGATGTAAGTGTCAGGAGCTTATCTCGTCATAGTAGTCATAAATACGATTCAATGATTATATAGTTTTAATAAAATAAATAAATTTATTTCAAAACCAATAATTATATGATGATTTGTAGTGGTGAAATGGTGTTCAGACCTATCATATAATACTTTAACTTGATCAATCATGGTAACTTTTGGATTGAGTGGCGATATTTTCACCCCTCAAAATTTGTATATACACCACAAATTAGCATATTTTTAAGTATACAATATTATCTTTGAGTAAAATTACTAAAAGGGTAAATATTTTATAAGTATACCCACCAATTATTAATTAAAATATCATTTATATCTTAAACTTTTTTTACTTTCTCAGTCCCTAATTTTTCTCTTTATTACTCTTTCAAACCCTAATTTTTCTCAATAAAAAATTGAAAAGTCTTCAATCATTTATATAATTCTAATTTAATTATAAAAAATATTGTCAAACATTTAATCACTGTATCAACATTTTTCATTCTCTTGTTAGATTTTTTTCACAAACAAAACAAAACAAAACAAGAAGGTCACTATTTTCTTCCAATTTCTTTATCATATTAGCGAAAAAACAAAAAAGCATACTTCAAATCTTCCAAAAACTACGGATCTAAATCGATATTCACAATTCATCATTAAAAAAGTGTTACTTGGGTCTATAAAATTAGTTAATAATCATTTATGTAAGTCTTATGGTATAAATGAAAAATTAGGGTTTGAGAGAGGAAAAAAGGGTTTATGATTTTAATCAAAAAAGTTAAAAAGGATTCATCATCAAACCCTAACTTTAATCATCTCCAATAATTCATGCAATCATAATTTAATTAAAAATTAGCAACTAATTCATGCAAGTCTTATGATATATATAAAAAATTAAGGTTAAGAGAGTAAAATAATAAAATAGATATATTTTGTATACAAATCTCTAATTATTAAAAAAGAAAAAGAAAAAGATAATGGATTGAATGAATTATTATTACATTATTTACTTAGTATAGGTTTCATTTCATATACAATGAAGGTGTCAAAAAAAATTTAATGGTAAAAAATTTAAATGGTAAGATAGAAATTTCTTAATAAATGATAAAAATTTCTAACAAGTGTCAACAAAATAATTTTGAATACAACAACTGTATTGGAACAAACCTAGGGGGCATCCGGGACCATTGAACCGAGATATGACGCTGGTGGCACGACCTAGGGGACTATTCCCAATTGGGAGAGAACGACCCACACGGAGATGGGAGAGAGACCCACACTGGGGTGGGAGAGCGACCCACACAATTGGTGGGAGATTAATTAATTCTCATTAGTATTATAGTATTATATTATTATTATTATATATTATATTATATTATATATATTTTGGATGCAACGGGTGTCGAACCCATGCCAACACACGACGTAAGGGTTGGCACCAGCAGCTAAATGACAGTGTCAACAAAATAATTACAATGGATTTACTTTTAACACATATTATAATTTGTTTGTAGTTAACTTAAGGAGTGTATTTACAAAAATACATACAATAAATTAAGAGAAAATGATAGTTTTGGGTTTAAAAACAAATTAAAAAAATTTTAAATTTTTAACTGGGTGTACAATCAAAAGGGATGTACATATCATTTTTGAGGGGTGGAAACGTGGCCACTCTTTTGGATTTTCACAATGTCAACTTTCAAGATGTAGATAATAGAAATAATTGTAAAAATGACCTCTTTTTAAGATAGGAGTTGAAAAGTAACCCCTTTCTAAAATTACTTATTTCTATCTCTTGTATTTAAGTTTAGAAATAGATTTTAATACTATATTTTTTAAAAAAGATAAGTTTTCATTTGAACTATTAGAAAAGGATTAGTTTTGATTAAAACCCTAATGGTGCTTATCGTAATTGATGTTATCAGGTTTGATAAATTCATCATTGGGTTTGGGTCATTATCATTTAAAAAAATGGGTCTTATGATGGACATAGGCTGGGCTAACAGATCAATATGAACCCCCTATTGGTCCAGGTAAAGGCTTGCTTCCTTCGTTTGTTTTTATGTGGTACTAGGCTTCCTTTCTTTTACAAAGCTGGGCCTATGCCTGCCAATTACAAGAATCCGTACCCAATATTAAATTGAGGATGGTATTATTTTACGGTAATCAACGTGGGAAATTTATTTCTTCAAAAATTCGGCTGCTCTCTTTACTTTAAAATCTCCAAAAAAAATAAAATAAAATTTGCACTTTACAAATAGTCAAATACGATGGATATGAGTAATGACTTCTGTAATCTCGCAGAAACTTCAAAACAACCAACATTAACTGCCTCATTTGGACATGGGTTTCTGTGGTGATAGCGGAGCATTTGGTGGACCTATCGAACCTGTAACATGTGGAAATTAACGTAAAGTAATGAACATTTGCCAATGATATACTGATATTTTGGTTTAAGATCTAACGGATTTGAATGATTTTGAAATTCATTAAAGGAGAATTTTTACCTTTGCAAGGGTAGAAGCCTCTGTGTTTGAGCTCAGCATACTTTGTCAGAGAGCGCATGGTCCACAGCAGCAATGAACACAAAAATCGTTACATGGATCTTCTGGCAAAGCGAATTTTGCTAGTAATGTAAAGGCATGAGAGGACCCAGTGCCATGAAACCAGCATCAGCACCCCATATATGCAACCTTTTTGCCACACATGCTCTAGACATCATTTTGCACATATCAAATTCCATTTTAGAAGACAAAAAAGGATAGGATATTCTGGATCATTAATATGGTTAGAAGTCATCGACATTTCGAAAGTTGAACAACAATCAAGGTCATAAGACCTCACTGGCAGTCCACATGAATATGAGAGAAGGCTTCAGTACGTCTAGTGCAATTGCACAATTTCCTCTTACATCATGCCACGTAACAGTGAGGCTAAATATAAATTATTGAATTTCCATATCATGTACATATATAGTTTGATTTGAGTGAGAGGCACTCCACGCACTAGGCACACTAGGGGAGGTATTACATGTTGAAAACTTGTAACTTTTTCCTTCATCCACAACATGAGCAATTCGACCAAAGGTGACGCAAGGGAGACAAAATGCGAAGTAACCTGGATATACCTTTACGTGACTTTCTCGCTATTTATCTTGTACCCTGAAACCTTTTCCAGCAAAGAGATTGGATGAGGGAGAACTTACATGTAGGTGTGTCATTTTCACAACCACAAAGGGGCAGCAGACCATTTGGGTTCATGAGAAGGATGTTTATGATCAGTGTTCATGATTCCTTCCATGGTTATTATAATTTGTAGTCCTATGGATAATGGGAATTTAATTGCCTATTTATGGTATTCAAATTGAGCAAATGATGACAAATAACATCAAAGAACTGAAATTAGGTTTTCTAGCACCTCCCTAAATGAAATGACCCAAATGTCCTTCTCTCTCTCCCATTTTCTACTACCTCTCTCTCTCCCTACCAGTTCTCTCTCTCACCCTCCTCCATCTTTCTCGCTATCTCCTCACTATTGTCTCTTTTATCGTTGTCGACTAACAACAATAAAGCCTCCTCTTCTATCACCAGCAACCGACTGCACCTTTATCTCCTTTTTTCTTTCTATTTTTTTTTTTTTTAATATAGTTTTGGGTTCTAACCAGAATCATTGACGAACCTAGAACCATCTGGTTTTGGGTTCAGGTTCAATGGTGCCTCTACTTTCATTTTATTTTATTTTTTTTGGATGTTGTTGTTGATGTTTTGGGAGAATTAATGGTTGTTGATGTTGAAGACGGTTGATGTGTTTTGGATGTTGTTGATGTATGTTTGTTGATGATGTTGTGGGAGAATGGATGGTTGATGTTGTTGAACACAATTGATTTGAATTAGAATTCGATTTGAATGGGTGAATAAATGAAATGGAAAATGGATGAAATGTATCCTCGAACAATTAAGACACGATTTGAATCACGTCCTCATAGATGTGATTTATTTGATTTGTGCACTACAGGGCTCGATTTGTGCCTTTTTGGTGCAACCCATGCGTTATAGGGCATTATACGTGCTCTTTTTGGTGAGACCCATGCATTATAGGGTGCAACTTGTGCCTTATTAGCGGGTCAAGACGTAGGCCAAAGAGTGACTCATGCCTTATGGGTGGGTCAAGGCACGAGTCAAAGTGCGACCCATGCTCTATGGAGTAGGTCAAGGCTCGACCCCACCTTAAAGGCTGGTCAAGGAGCAACTCGTGCCCTATTTTTGGTGTCAAAATTTTAAAATTTGCATGAATTTCTAAAATTTTAAAACAAGAGCAGTTTTATCATTAACAAAATTAAACAATAAAATGATGTTAGAAGAGATTAATTCAGTTTTTTGGTGCTAGTAAAACATGTTCTTAGTTATTTAGTGCTAGAACAAAAAAAAATAATAATAATAATAAATAAGCCAATTCAAATTGATGTATTTACCATTTTTATTTGGAAATGTTTTTTGGGAAATTACCTAGTTGAAATAAATTATTATTATTATTATTATTATCATTATTATTATTTTTAATGGTGGAGAGGGGGAATTAAATTATGAGAAAATTACTTTTACTTTAATTATATTTTAGGACAAAAATGAGATAAAAATATATGATCTTTTAGAATTAAAGAAAATGCTAAATCACTACTATTAAGGGTCATGTACCTAAATGAGATAATTGATTGTTTTCTTGAAAAATTATTATTTGGTCTTGGTCTCTCAAGAAGTGGTGCCAGGGCTCAGTCTTCTGACTCTTCTCAACATTGTTCTTACCCTATTTTGTATTTTGTTCTCATAAAATAATGTATTTAACTATGATACCGACAATATCATTAATATGGGTTAAGTTTAGAATGCATCATGATATATTTATATTTTTTATGTAATTTATACCATATAGCATGATCAATTACTTAGTTAAATATATGTTGTTTATATCCATATAGAGCTCATTATTACTCCCAATAATCATGATATTTTTGCGTTCTTGGAGACGACGGGGTTTGAGATAGGCGACTACTCTAATTGCCCAATGAATTTATTACTTTTATTGTATATAGTTAATTAAGACAAGAACTAAAATAATGTGAATTTATTTGATGGGATATACATTAGCGATTTTTTAACGAACACTTAAAGATAGCAATCTTTTTTAATAAGAAATTAAACAGCATTATCCTGGATTCTAACGAGAGACAACGAAAAATATTCAGCAAAATTTTGTTACAGGTGTGACTTTGTGACTTGTGAGTAAACAAAGCTATGACATCAACAAAAAGTCCTAGTAACAAGGCTCTCCTGTTTGACTACACTATCAACAATGCCACAGCTATCTATTAATTTTAAATAAGCTCGTAAATAAATCATCAAATCAAATTGTTTGATTGAAATCAAGTTATTTTATCTGCTATAGTGAAACAAGCGTGCATGCACCCAATCGGTACATCTTCTAACAGGCCAGTGCCTTGATCCAGGATCACTGGGGTGGCCCAAACCAGCTGTTTTGTTGAAAAACCTCCGTAGTAGCCCATTTAACAGCACAAAAAATAATGATAATAATAAAATGATGATATTTACATCTAAAAGATTATATTTTCACTATTTCGATAAAAAAAATCCACAAAATATTTTAATGTGTACTTATATGCATTATTACCACACCCCCCCCAAAAAAAAAAAAAAACCTTTTTATTGTGATTTTTTTTTTTTTTATAGTTTAAAATAAAAATATTGAAGACTATAAAATGTTCCAAATTAAAGATGAAAACTTGTTTTACGAAAAATAATATTATAGGAGGTTCCAGTCTATTCCAAAATTTTTGATAAATTCTTAAAACTTGAGATATATCATATCTTTCAAAATATTTTTATGTAAATATAATTTTTGATGAATTTCTTTTTAAAAACATTTGTATTATTTTGTTCTTTCAGAAATTTTATATTGTTTTTTCAATGATTCCAAAATTAAAAATATGAAGTAAATTAATCATAATTTTTTAAATTCTAAAATTGATATTAATAAAATCATTTCGTGATGAAATGAGAATCTCTCTCTCTCTCTCTACATATATATATATATATCTAACCGGTAGTCCATGTCTTGACTTTTGAGTCACCTATATATTACCAACTGCTACTCCATGTCTTGACTTTTGAGTCCACTAGGGGAGTACTAATATTGAGAGTTTTCCATAATACAAGTATTTTTTTGTAATAAAAAAATCAAAAGACTTCCTTATTAAAACCTTTGTTTAAATATCATGATAAGTTAATTTATAATAATTTTATCTCATAATATATCGTTTTGTAATTAATATAATTATTACAAATCAATTTTTAATCATTAGCACAAATTTTTGGACGACATAACAACTATTCGTACCAAGTGCTTTCTTCAAGAATGTTGGAGGATTACAATTAATTTTACTTCATCACCACTAGTGTTGTAAAACTCAATGAGTAGATCCGACTACTCGTCACATACTTGGTGATCAAGGTTCCATTGATCCTCAAATCCTTAAATCGAGGGTTCTACTTGTCTTTAGTAAATACTCGTCGCGACCAATTCAATGAGTAATTGACCCAGGTAGGTTTCATGAGATATGTTTACTTAAAGAGTACTCGGTCAACTAGGTGATTACTTCGTGCAGGTCAACTCAGTGAGCATCGTGCTAAAGTCGCTTATGAGATTGTACAGGATAAATATTATGATATTTTGTAATTATATGATTATATTTTGATCTATAAAATTTTTTCTATATTTTTTCGACCATCGATAAATAAAGTTGACCGTTGACCGAACAAACCAAGTACTTGTTGAGTAGGTGAGTATTCACACTACTCACTAGGTTATCGTTTGAGTAACGAGTAGTGAGTTCTAAAACATTGATCGCCTTGTTGAGGTAAAGCATATGCTGTGGACAAGAAAATTCAAGTGGGTCAAGTGGATTAAATATTTGGTCTTTGAAGCTGTTTTTGACTGCGAGGGAACAGGAAGATGGTTCTGCAAGTTGCAACATCATTGAGGAGATAAAAAACATTCTCTCAAACCATTATCTAATCCAATTTCTACAAGTTTTTTACGCTATCAAAATTCATCGAATATCATTTGTACAACTTTATTCAACTATGTGTTTACATATTAATAATCTTATCATTATCTGGACAATTTGTAGTTCCACTTTTTATGGTATATGCTGGTCACAGAATCTTTGCTTGTAGTTATTCTATGCTGACTGATGAGATTCAATAATTGCTGACCATTGATTACATTTCTACAGTTCTTGATGTCAGTAAAGTAAAGGATTTATTACACTTGTCTGTCTGACTACAAACAAACTTCGATGCATTAGTATTCAGAGTCCAATTACATTGCAAATATTGTTACTTGGTTGGCTAGGATAAGATGGTTGACTTTCTTTTACATCAAGAATCTGGGTATATAACATATGATGATGCTCCAATTGCTTTGACGTCCAATGGAATTTTTTCTTTGTGTTTTTAGTACTGAAGGCAGCATCTCAAGTGGGACAAACAATAGCATCTTGTTTAATCTATGCTAAAATCTATCAAGAAGGAAACCCTAACAGGATTTTTGCGATTCATTTCCATGGCAGCTGTAGTGTACTTAAAAATTTGAAGGCAATAAAGCTTAATTTTGTGGCTTTTTTGGTTGCCTGTCCAATAATATTAAAGGTAGACTATATGTCTATGATTTCGATGAGCATTTTTCCTTATTTCAAAATGGGAAGAAACATTTCATCAAAAAAAAGAAAATGGTAAGAAACATTTTTTTAACTGAAAAACAGAATAACTTCGCATTTGATCCTTTACCCTAACAATTGAGTCAAAAAAGCTTCTTTCATATACATGGAGGGAATTTTCGATACACTAAAGTTATTACTCGCCCACGATATATAAAAACATAGAATTAATAACTGAAAAAAAATTTAATTGATTATTTATATGATATAATATGATTTTAAATTATTATATTGCATATATCAAACTATATTAAATCCTTTTTCTCAAATTCGACCCTTGCTTGTAACAACGGACTAGTTTGGAATGTGTGGCTCCAACACTGTAAGAATAGATATCATGCTGGTTCTTTGATCTTGAAAAAAAAAAAAATCAACCTCCCACTTTTCCTTTTTCAAATGTTATTGGAGGAATGAAGAAGTTCATGATGGTTTCTAGCAGCAGATCCTGTCATGACAGCATATTGATCACGCAATTTATTCAGTTTTTAGAATAGATATTAAGCCATACGATACATGCTACTACATTGTTAAGAAAATTAATTCTAATTTTCCAATATTATTATTCATGACTTTCGAAATATCTCCTGACAGGTGATTATTATCTTTTCGTATTATTTTTTCAACATCTTATTACCTAGTTAAGAGTTGGTCTTAATCTTATTAATATATATTTTATTATTAATTATCTTCTGTGCTTCCTAGTTTAGATCAACCTTTTTTTAAAAAAAAAATCTTGTTATTCAATGCCACGTGTAAAGAACGAAATTCCGTCACAACTGTGCATCGGATTTCATATAGCAAAAATATGCAATCCGTTGACTTCCTAAACACAACTAAAACGTATAATTTTCTGTAGACAAATGCAATGATTTTCCTACGTATGATCTCATCTTTTTAGTGCTAACACTGTGCAGTTATGTAAAGTGCTTTATGGTATTTCAGTGTATTACACATTTCAATCATGGCATTAATGAAGAAATTTCTAATGACGTCAAAACACTAAATCTAACATCCAATCATTGATTACTAACAGTTAAATCATAGACCAATATGATCATAAATTAAAGTTTTTGAGGCTAATATTTTATTCAATTTGTTAAATAATTAAATCTCAATAGGGGCATGATGGGGTTGATCAGTTAAAAGTCGATGGGAGATTAGGTTTTGAGAGGTTAGTGTTAGGGTTTTGATAGACCCAAATTTTTTTAAAAAAGACCCCAAATACTGTTTTAATACAAACACCCACTATATTTTTTCTTTCGTCTTTTGCTTGATTCAATGGTTGTGTCCCTCTCAATGTTTTTATAAAGCTTCCACTAGTATTCACTGAGTGGTCCTGGCTTTTCCTCATTAGTCCTGATACATTAAATGGATTTTCGAAGGTTTTCGAATCAAATAATGACAACCCGAATTATGATCTTCATATGCTTTACCATGATCAATTCCAACTTGTGGCATTTAATTTCTCAACAACGATGATATCACCAGTAACAAGTAACAACCCTTTGATAAAGACAACATTTCATATAATAAGTCATAGCAATTTTAGTGCCTCTCTCCATTGATGATCATCTGTCAACTGATCAATGTGCGGTGAATCCAAAAGGCTTTCTGGGGTTGAAATTGAACTAGCCTTTGTTGTTTCTATCCTTATATTAAAAATTTTCATAAAACTATCTCACAGTTGATATAATTAGATAAATCAATGAAATATTGCTTTTATCTTTCACGTTGGTCTTTTTTTTTTTGCCTCTTACATTTTTTATTATTTCGTCTTACCATATCAATTATGAGATAACCCCATGTAACAATTTTTTTTTTCTCTTATAGCAATTGCTACTTGCATAAGCTTCAAGTATAGTCATTAGTGCGCTGCTTTATTTTTATTTTTTTTTTACAAGTGTATTACAATTGTAATTTTTTTTTGATATATTATATATTATAAATACATTCATTATTAGTCAGGCTCTCCTAATTAAAATATCAAGACATAGCTCGGAACAAAGGCTCCCAAAAGTAGGAGGAACAACCCACATGAAATGAAAAATCGCTCTGCAAATCAAGATGGCATTACTGCAGTTTGAATGTTGAACAAAGGCTCAAAAGGAGCCACCAAGGGGGTGGCTGCTACCACACTGCACCGCCAACTGTTATTACTACCGTAATTTTGAATCTTATATGAAAGAAATTAATTGTTATTGTCTGCGTCACAAAAAGGAAAATCCAGTGTGTAAATTTAGCAAATGCAATAGCAACCAAACATAAGTTGAGGAAAAGAGAGCACACTTATATTTAAGAGAAATTATACCTTTGTGTAACAATCTCATCATAAGCTCCTAACTCAAAAAATAACACAATCACAAATATATAACTAATTATATATTATCACTTGCACTGTATATCATCTTCTAAGAGACCGAGAGTGAGACCGCCCAACCTGAATCATTCCATGTACGTCAGGTGTCAAAATTTGGTAGACAGTATTTCGGTTGGATTGACTGTGTCTCCATAATAATTGGACAAGTTGACTGACGTACAAAACTGATCTCTCGAGTACTGTAATGCACGCTTGAGACGCCAACAGGGACTTCACTCGTGGAGTATCATAGGTCTCTATCAACTGAAAAGCATATATATGTATATGACCCTTTTTGTCAATTGGTTTAAAGCACCCGAAAGGGCAAATATATTCACTGGTTCTACTTTAATATAACCAACAAGAGTTGTAGTCAAACTCAAACTCAAATCAATAAACTATCCTCTCCTATGACCAGCAAGTCCTGTCCGGTGTACTACGAGCCGGCCAAGCAGCTTTTTTACTTGAGGAATCTCATGGCTCTTTACTTTATTTTCTTATCTGTTTCCTCTTTTATTCGGTTTCTTTTCTCTGTTTTCTACTTTTAGTGCACTTTTCTGTGGTAAATATTATTACTTTTCTGCTATGGAATCCATTCCATTACATTGATGAGTGACAGAAGAAGATAAATCATGCATGCATGTTTAATGTTTTCCAGATGTACTATCGGACATGTAATGCGGTCTTCATCCTTATTGGGCTGCTTCCGGTCAATGAATTTTGCAGTGGCTTTAATGCATTAAGTACACTTAAAAAGTGAATTTTAATTGGCTTTAATGCCGACACTTAGCAAATAGCTAGCTGTTTTGCTTTCATGGTTAAAATTACTTTGTTAAAGTTATGTGAACTATATAGGGAATAACATGTCTAATCAAATTTATTTAATTTCTTCGTCTGATAAACTTTTACATAATTATTGAGATCATATATAGCTTAATAAGTAACGTCATTATATAAACAGTTCAATTTGATAAAAGCTAAATACGGCTTTAAGAGGCTACTCCTAAGAGGTCATTATATAAGAAGTTCAAGTAATTGCTCTTCGTGGGGACTACTTCTTAGCTGTTTTGAATACGGATAAAAAAAATAGGGAAACTTCATTTAATCTTTAGAGTTTTGAAAAATATCAAGTTTTAAAATTCTTTTAAAAATAATTTTTTTTATGAATACCTTTTTTAAAACTCTTAAAAAAAAATTTAAACTATTAGATAAGTGATGGTCAACAGTGAAAGATAGTCTTTTTGTATAAGAGACTAAGATTGTGACACGTGGATGACTATGATTTTAAACATATAAAAAATTTAAAACAATTAAAAATAAAAAATTAATTAATTGGTTAATTAAAATTAAAAATATATATGATCTCTGTTGTCTATTTTACAAATTAAAATTAATTATTAAAAAAAGAAAAAAAAAATTGGATTCAAGCATAGATGCTTGAATCTAGAATGTTGAAGCTTTGGGTTGCAAAACCCAAATCTCTAAAACAAATTTTCTTTAAAAATTAAAACAAAAAAAGAAGAAAAAAAAAAAAAAACACCTAGGAAACTCATCTTCACCCCAACCCCTCCAAACTGATATGGATTAAAATACATCTAACAACCTCAAACACCAACCCAACAAACATATGTAAGACCCTAACATCAACCCTAAATAACAATCATAAACATCAACCCTAAAAAACAACTGCAAACATAACACCCAAACAACAACCCCAAACATCAAATACAAGCCCCAAACCCTAAATATATTTCTCTCTTCGTTGTCGTTTTCATCTTCATGCCCACCCTCCAAATTCTTCAATAATGTTTTTTTTTTTGTTTTGCTAATGTTATAGTTTGGATTTTGAGTTTGATCGAACCTAAAACCACAACATGTTTTGGTTTGAACCCAAAACCAGATAGTTCTAGGTTTCATCAAACCTAAAACCTTAGGTTCTAAGTTTCGATGGAACCAAGAACTTGAGGTTCTGAGTTTGATGGAATCCATAACCATCTGGTTCTAAGTTTAATCAAACTTAGAACCAAAGAGTTCTAGGTGATTGAAACCCAAAACTTTCTGGTTTCGATCATCCAAAACCCTCTAGTTCTAGGTTCGATCTCCAAATTCCATCGAACTTAGAACTAGAGCTCTTGTTTTGGGTCCATCGAGCCCAAAACTTGAGGTTGGAAAAGAGAAAGAGAAGATGATGACGAAGAAGAAGGTGAAGGGAGAAATTGGAGGCGATGAAGAAAAAGAATAGTTTTTGAAGAGAGAGAAAGAGAAAAAGCTTTTGGTGGTTTGTTGATGATAGTGATTATTTTTTTAATTATTTTTCTTTTTCTAATTAACTGAAAAACTTTTAATTATATAATTATCTATTTAATTTCAATATTTTTATTTAACTAGGGGTAAAACGGTAAGTTAATACACTATATCCAAAATGAGGGGCAAATGAGTCATTTTACTTTTTCCTTCTCTTTTGACTATCGATTAACTAATGGTTTGAGTTTTTTTAAATAATTTTGAAAAAGTTAGGAATGAAAAAAACTGCTACCAAAAGAACTTAAAAAATGTGATATTTTTCAAAATATCATGTTTCCCAAAAGAGCTTTAAGGACTAAAATGAAATTTCTTCATAAAAAGTAGGTTTTATAACAATCTACTTTAATGATAATTTTATATTTAAAATTTGTAAATGGTGAACTATTAAAACTCATTATGATTTTATAGTGTCATTTTACAAACTCACCTATATTTTGGTGCTATATAAAAAGGACCTCATTTTAATATCTGGGAATAATCCCAATTTCTCCCTGTAATTTGATGAAATAGCTAAAATCGTCCCTTACTTTAAAAAATCGCTAATATCTCCATTTTGATTTACAAAATAGATTAAAAAATAAATAAAACTCTGTAGTTTATTAAAATATCCAAAAAAACCTCTACCGTCAATTTAACCGTTAAAAGTAAACGATTGATCGTTAATATGGAAAGACAAAACTATTAAAGTAAAGTAAAATAAGAAAAGTTAATAGTTTATAGAATAATAATTTAATTTTAAAAATATTTAAAAATTTTAAAAAACTCTACCATTCATCTCTAAAATGAACGGTAGTGATAAAACATATTAAAAAATAAAAATTTAAAAATATTAATAATTTTTAAAAAAATTATGTCTCACTACTTCTCACTCTCTCTACTTCTCATTCTTTCTCTATTTCCCACTCTTTCTTTCTTCTTCTTCTTTCTTTCTCTCTCTCTTTTTGTTCTTTTTTTTTTCTTCTTCTTCTTCTTTTTCCTCTCTCTCTCTCTCGGTTGTAGTCTCTATCGATGAAGAGTCTCCATCGACGAAGACCCAAACTAGGTTTTCGTCTTGAAAACTTAGAGATTCATGTTTCCAGCACCGAAAACTCAAAGTTCTATGAGTTTTCAGCGTGGATTCGAAACCCAGAAGTTTTGGATTTTCGACATTTGAAACCCATAAATTTATAGATTTTTGATGCCCAAACCCATAGATCTATGGGTTTCTGGAGTCGAAAACCCAAAACTTTTGGGTTTCCATGCCAAAAACCCAAAAAGTGGTGTTGTTTTGTTTGTTTTTATTTTTTTATTTTTTTATTTTTATTTTTTTTATGTTGTTGTTGTATTTGATGTTGTTGTTATAGTGGTGAGGGGTTTGATGCTAATGGTGTTTACCGTTGATGATGGTTTGATTGAATGGTGATGAGTGAAGGTTGGATGAATAGATGATGATGGTGTTCTTCATGTTAAAAAGAACAAGGATGCAGTAGTACACTGGAGATTTACTTCATTTTTTTACATTTTTTTAATTTTATTGCATAAAATTTTTAATTATTTTTTATTTTTAATTGAGGGGTAGTTTAGTCTTTTCTCATGCTGTCATGGTTAGAATCTACCATTCACTAACAAAGTTAATAGAAGGGGCAAAATGAAATTTCTAGAAACTGCAGAAGGAAATTGGAATTATCCCTAATATCCATCATCACCTAATTTGTTTAGTAATTTGTTTCTTCTTTCACGGTTAAAGCCATTTTACTTTGGTGGGAGAAAGGATACACTTATTGCTTAACTTTCAAAATTAAGGATGTTTAGATTGACAATTTTGCATGATTTAGTCAAGTAGTTTTTTTCCCCAAATTAAGAAAGATTTATTAATTACAAAAGAATAAAAAGAGTACAAAGAGGATCCAAAACAAACTCAGCAAACGATACAAAGTAGGAGTCCCCCAATTCCATTTTGATCCAAAAACGATTTAAAAAAAAATCCAATTATGTATCCTAATTTTATCAATTCAACTATTCAAGAGATATATGCGACTTGTAGGTTTATTTAATTAATGTAACCTAATTTTATTCCAATCTTATCATAAATGAATTTAAAAGTATAGATCTAAAGCATTATTGTCGGCGTTGTAGGGTTTGGTCTCACAACACTAAAGTTTTGCCGCAACCACGCTTCTCATTTTCCATGGACGGTAGCTTGCAATGCTACTTTTGTAATAAAAAATCATATGTCAATAACACATTAATCAACATAATGAAATAGTGCAAACAGCAGCCCTAAAACTCAAATCCCTCAACTTCCATAACTTTTTTTGTTTTTTTATAAAAGAAAATTCCATCTCTTTTTCCTCTTTGATTTCCCCAATTGAGTTTTCTGGTACTTCTTTTTTATTGCACTGATTTAGAAAACCAAAACTACCACAATTTGAATTCCTTCTTTTTTGAAGGAAAAAAAAAAGTTATTATACTAATGATGTGTTTACTTCACTTGGAGAAATCGAAATAGGAATTGGAATTATCTGGAATCGAAATGATATATCAAAATTAAAATAAGTTGTTTACTTCAACTGCAGAAATCGAAATCGGAATCGGAATCGGAATCGACAGTATTCCCATTGAACTGTTTACTTTGCTTTAAAATCGGAATGAATTAATTATAAGTTACAAAAATGACCTTAATTAAAATTATAGATTAATTATAATAGTGTGTAATTTTTTATTATAATATGCAGATCAAATAAAAAACTACATATTATAATAAAAAAAAATTACATATTATTTTAATAGTTCACTAACCTAGTGTTCAATTTTTTATTATACTATGCAGTTTTTTTTTTTTTTTTAATGTCAAATAAAAAATTACATATTATAATAGAAAAAATTGCATATTATTTTAATAGTTCACTATAATAATTAAGAAATTGATGATAAAAAACCAATGATATACAATTTTTTAATATAATATGCAATTTTTTTTAATATCAAATAAAATAGTTTTTTTTTTAAATTTTTTAAAGAATGATATAAGAGACTTTTTATCTTAACAAAAAGAATGAAAATGAGATTCCCAAGTAGGTTAGGGGGAATGAGATTCCCATGCCATAAGCCCAAATTAATGTGGCGTCAATACTTTCATTCTCATTACGAAATGAATTTTAAGCAAGTAAACAGTATCAATCAATCTCATTCCACATTTTCATTCTCCAATTCATGAAGTAAACACACCATAAATAAACCTAAACTCGTCCCATCTTGATGGCTAAATAAACCCAAACCCCTCCCCCTCTTGATGTGAGAAGTTTCATTTATATTCAAAACTTTTTACATAGAAACAAAATGTCTCATTTGCAAACCTAACTAAATATTAAAAAAAAAAAAAAAACACTTCTTTTGTTGCCACTGTATGCTTTTTTGATTAAATTTTCTGTCTGCCTCAATTTTTTATAACTAATTAAGAAGGAAGAAAGTAATATAGAGGATCTTATAGAAAAAATTTGGCAACAAATTGATTGGTCATAACAGTACAGCATTCCTTTTTTCAATTACTTCCACTATAGGATTCCATATCATTTGCTGCTAGACTTAATTGGGGCCAAGGATTTCCCACTAGAAAATAATCCATTATATCTTCGAGAACCCTTTATCACACTGCAAATAACTTTAGTATTTATTTTTTATCGTTTCATCCACATGTTTCGAGCTAAAAGAGGAAAAAAAAAAAAATTGATGACCCAAATGATTTACAGCCAAAGTCTTGATCATAAACCTTAAAATTGATTGTTTCATTTGGTGGAATGATTCCCAGCTAATATAAAACGACATTTCCTCTGTGATTCTCAAACTTCTTTGTATCTCAAACTATTTTTTATTTGATCTCAAACTTCCTTCTATCTCTTGTACTTCTTCTTTAAATTTCTTTAATGTCTAATAGGTTTTTCGGCTGCTTAGTTTATTTTAACATAGATAACAATCATAAACCTCGGGATCTAGAAGCTAAACATCATTAAGAAAAATATATGATTATGATATATATATTTCATTTGTTGGAATGCCGAGTTGCCCCACCAGAGCGTGTCACTATCAAGCTTGTGTGTTAAGTAATTGTGATTGGTAAAGCATGCAAATGCGCATTACAAGGGTGATTTTATTTACTATAAAACGCCTGAACCAATGAAAATTAGTTATTGCCGTAAACGTGAGTAAAAGTACCGTATGCATTATGATTGAGCCTTTGATTAGTTATTAGGTCAAATACTATTATTTTCAGTCATACATAGATAAGCACAGGCAAATTAGCTTTTTAGTGCAATTTGTTGTCTTGGCCTAATTCAGGCATGAAAAAAATAAGATGGAAATGTATCTTCATTAGGCCTATGGACTTTGGTTGGTGATCTCTCTCATGTTAATCTTTACGCTTAGCATAAAAGTTAAAAAATAAAGCATAATACTTGAAAATAATTAAGATAAAAAATATATGTCGACGTTGAAATTCAGTCGACGAATAATCAATACCCAATACCTGCAATCAATGTGAGAAAACACAGAAAACAAGGAGAAAATAACAAAGAACCAAGAACCAAATAGGAAGGCACAGGATTTTTAACGTGGTTCAGCAAGTATGCCTACGTCCACGGTTGTCTCTCTTAAATTCAATCGTGTCTGTTACAATGATTTTAGCCCCTATTTATAGGGGAAATATCGTTACAATTTAGGAATCAACAAAATAGGAAAAGAATCATGAATTAATTACACTTCTTAATCTGTTTGAATAAAATCAGGAAACTGTTCCAAATATCTCGAGATAAGGTTGACTGAATTTGAATTTGAATTAACTTCCGTTTCTGGAGAGAAAATCACGATCAGATTAGGTAACTACCTGTTCTTGAAGATACTGCATTAATTATCCTCTGAACGAGTTGTATACTGTCTATCACCTTGAGTAACTTCGAGTTGGACTCACTGAACAGCGAGCTATGTTTATGGAGAATGGTAAAATGAGCTATAACCTTGCTGTGAGACGAGCTCGTGGATGCGAGCTGAGAGGGTTGATGGGCCAGACTGTATAGCTTGCTGGGCTTGGAGTTTAAATATGGGTCTTGTCTGATGGGCCTTGATTGAGTTGACTTTATTGAGTCTAAGTTGGGCCTGAGTTGGGCTTTTACCAGTCCATTTAATGAATCCGAAAAATACACATAACAATATAAAAAGAATTTATCCCAATCATTAATGACAACCATCGATTACAAAAGAATTTATGCTTTATACTCAACGCAAAAATTAGTATTGGAGAGGATCCTAATTTCTTGTTATAGAAACCATGTTGGTTCACTTGTGCAACGCATACTCTTTAGGTCCAAACAAGCTATTAAGGATTGTCTTGAACCACATCCAGATTCTTTTGTAATTTATTATAAGCAAGCCAATTTAATTATGTTTATTATTTTGAAGAATTAATTCACTATCATAAGTTGATTACTACCATAATTAAATTAACTTATTGTGCATAATTAGGAGTTCTGTTTTGTTCTATAGTTGATATAGTTTATCTTGCAGCTTCCTACTCAGTATTCTTCATCAAACACCTTCACATCTTAATCAAACACTTTCGTTTTCACTCCTAGTCTGAAAGCATTTTACCTGAACATATATTAGATTATGTTTTATGCATATATTTCAAAGATTGAATATTCTTTTTATCAGGGATGTAGCCAAGATTCAATATTAGGGTGGGCTAGAAAAATTGTTTTTAATTAAACCTCTATGCATAATAAATTTCTCGAATGCATAATTAATTAATTGAAAAATGAAGCTAAACTTAATGAAGAATATAGTAATCTTAACATTCATAATTCATATTTCAAAATAATTACATCATAACAATTATATGTATTTTTAAAATAATGGATTGTATTTATTATTGGAATTATGATCAATATAAATCATATATAATGAATTAAAATAATGACCAATATAAATGATAAATAATGAATTAAGATCATTAAAAACACAAAGATCTAAGAACTTAAACAACACAATAATCATAATTTACACCACAAGAATTCTACACAACTATTAACCAAAGAACTAATTCTTAATCAAGATAAGCAATACTTAAAGCTTGATTTTAACTCTAAAACAATTTGATAACCAATGACTGAAAAAATAAGCATGTTTTATTTTCATATTTGATCATATTTGACTACCAACAAGATTTTCAATAAACAATACACTACATTGTTAAATTTTTGTTTATTTTAAATTATACACTATAATACGAAAATTGAGTACAGTTTTTAAAATTTGGTTTGAAGAAAATTAAACAGATATAAAAGTTATGTTAATAAATTCAAAAAAAAAAAAAAGCATACCTCTTACCAAAATTTTCAAACTTTTTCTAACACACACACACACACACACACATATATATATATATATATATATATATATATATATATTAAGAATGAGCCTTCCCTCACCCACAGGAAGCTACATCCTTGCTTCTTGTGTGTTGATGGAATTAAAATTCAAATTTTCAAGACATAAATCTTCATAATAAGATTTACCATAATTATCTAAGTGCATGGGTATTTGATAGTTTAACTGATAAGTAATTTCTAATCGTGCAAGAAGTTTTGTGTGATTCTTTATTTTTTTTTCTTTAGAAAATTTCCGACGTCGTTGTTTCTTATGTGTTGATGGAATTAAAATTCAAATTTTCAAGACATAAATCTTCATAATAAGATTTACCATAATTATCTAAGTGCATGGGTATTTGATAGTTTAACTGATAAGTAATTTCTAATCGTGCAAGAAGTTTTGTGTGATTCTTTATTTTTTTTCTTTAGTAAATTTCCTACGTCCTTGTTTCTTATGTGTTGATGGAATTAAAATTCAAAGTTTCAAGACATAAATCTTCATAATAAGATTTACCATAATTATCTAAGTGCATGGGTATTTGATAGTTTAACTGATAAGTAATTTCTAATCGTGCAAGAAGTTTTGTGTGATTCTTTGTTTTTTTCTTCAGTAAATTTCTTCATACTATTATATATATATATATATATATATAGAGTAAAATTCTCATATCCAGGTCGATCATGTATATGACTAAGGGTCATGTTGACTTTATATATTTATTGTGAATTTAGTGGGTGTCTCATTCTTGATCAAATATAGTTTTCAAAATTAAAGTACTCTTATCTATATCCTCAAAAATTCGTTTCAATAAATTGGAATTGACATGCGAAACGAAGGTATATGAAAATTAAGTTGCATTTTTCAAAGAAAATGCGTACAAGAATTTGCAACGTATTCACTGTTAATAAATCAAATGCAGGTCCATCCAACCCACTTCCTGCCTCAATTAAAGCATAAACATATATAAAATCACACGCGTATAATGTCTTTCTGGGTGACAGCCGGAGAGAGAGAAGAAGCACAATTTGACCTCCACTAGTCTATGTATATATAGGCAGCCTTTCGAATTAACAATAATGGATTACACACCATTCATATTTATTAACTGGAAGAACTTTTCATAAGAAAAAAATAACAATTCAAACATTAAAGTAAGGCTAGATTCAGAATTAGTGGGAATGTGGGATGTGCATTACTTTGATTTTATGTATTTTATTTGTAATTTTTTATTACAAATAAAGTACATTTCTAAGAATGGTGGACATAGAACGTCCGTCTTAGTCGAACAAAAATTTCCATTGTTTTCTTCTTCTTTGGTGGAAAGTGAACACTTGGTAGCATTTCAAAGAGATTGCATATTTGTTATTATTTCTTTGTTTTGTAGTTTAGTTGGGGAAGGTGCTAACTATATCAAGGTCGTTTTCCTCTCTATCATAAATATATTTTACTTAAAAAATAAATAGTGTTATCTTTTGATCATTATTAAACATTTGTGCTACTAAATGCATTCCTCAGTTTCTTTTTTTTTTTTTTCAATTATACCCACGTTTACAATATTTTCTGCACAATTTTAGTTTAATATATATTGTATGATACGATTTACTAGATAAGAAGACAAATCGGATTTTTACTGCCCGCACTTAATGTTACAATTATTAAACTTGTCTTTTAAATTCTAGAATCAAAACCATTAAATCTAACTTTCAAAATGTTGATAAGTTGATATGGAACCATTAATCGTTTAACAATTAAATTTTCATATGAAAACGATCGGTTGAATCTTTTTCTCTTATTTTTTTATATAATTAAAATGTAATAAAAATTTAATGACTCTAATAGTTAAAGGCGTGACGTAACATATCAAGATCAACTACTTTATGTTATTTTTTGTCCTTCTCAGTCAATATATAAACACTAATTAAACTAAATCAATTCTGAGATCTTTAATCTCTTACAGTGAAGTATCTAATTAACCAACTAGACTGTGGTTTTGAGTATATTAATTAATCATTATTTTTTCTAATTTTTCTGATTTAATTTTACGAATTCAATGATTTGTTAACTTCAGATCAATAGCATTTGATATATAAGTTTTAAATTGTTTTTCGAGAAATAAATGACTGATAAATATTCATTTATTAATTCTTCATTATGATTGACTAAACTTTGGACGATTTTAGGTGTTTTTTAGGAATTAAGATGGTTGAAACAATTTGTATGTGTATATATATAATGGTTGAAACAATAGAAATTAGGGTAATTTTCTAAAGGGTTCTCCCAACGCTGCAACGCATGTTATAAGAGTATTATTTGTGTTGATAATTAAGATAAAAATAAATTTACACATACATTCAAAATTATATAATTTTATAGTTATCTCAATCATCTTACTTTAATTACATGTCCTTAGGTGCATAAATTAATATGATTATTTTTAAAGTAAAAAAAGTCGCAATTCAAAATAGTATTTTTCAAAAAAATGAGATTAATTAATTACGTGCGCTTAAAAAAAAAAAGTCTTCTATTCTCCCATAATTTGACATAATAGTCTAAATCCCCCAATATTTTTGAGCATCACTAATATTCCCCTTATTAATTTATAAAATAGATTAAATATCTCCTGTAGCGTATAAAAATATTTAAAAGACCTCTTACACTAAAGTTAACATTAAGATCAAAGTTTGATCGTTCATGTGAAAAAGTAAAACTACAGAGACATTTTAGTCATTGTAGTCATTTCAGTAACAACAATAACGTCAGAGAATAAAATAAAATTCTTTGAAACTATAAGAGATAATTAACAATTACATCAAACTACAAGAGGAAAAGTGAGATTATCCCTTAAAAAATATGGAGAATTTAATTAAAGAAGTGTCGTCTCCTGCCAAGATTAACGGCAGTTTTGGACCAGTCAACATTCCCTTAAAATTCTCACGATGATACGCTTAGAGTAGATTCGTATATCAGATTCCCATGGAGCAAAGAGACACTTTGAACCTATAAAATGTCCCTTTAACACTTCAACATAACTTGCAATAAACCTATTCGTCATTTTATTTTTCGGGACAGCCTTTAAACCCCATATCCCACCTTTTTAGTACCATACTTGCCGCTGATCAGTTTGCTTCCGCAGCCCCTAGTATTTCTACCTTTTCGTTTCTTTTCAATTTTTCATTTTTTTTTCATTTTTTTTTTAATAATATAGTTAATCGATTTACAATGTAGATATTATGGCTAATTTTGATATACAATAATAAAACGCAAACTTCAAAAAATATATATATTTAAACATAATTTTGACTGAATATTTTAAATTTATTTTATTTATTATATGAAGCTTTTTGATGTTGTTTTTTTCTTTTTATGATTCTAACTTAATTATAATCATTTCTCATAACTTTAAATTCATTTTGGGTCTTTTAATTCCTAATTTATGTAGTAAAACTTCAACTATATGACAACAAAATGACACACTAAAAGCCTGTACGAGATGACTTTTGGAAGTCACTTTTTGACTTTTTAATCCCAAAAGTTATTTTAACAGCTGTTTAAATAGAAATTAAAAATGGGCTTTTGCCATTTAATAACTCTTTTGAAGGAGGCCAACCTGGCTTTTGAAAAAAAGAGATTCCATTTCTAATTATCTACGGTCAAAAGTAAAAAATAGAAGTTATTTCAAATGAGTCTTAAATGTTCGTTTAAATTTTGATTTCTTAAAAAAAAAAAAAAAAGGCGGCCCCCTACACAATCCCAATAAGCAAATGATCATAAAATGGGCATAGTGGGGGAACACAAACACTGAAAAAAGGGTAGATCATCCATGGTTGGGGAGTCATGCACACTCAAATGGAAAGTTATTGGGAAACTTGGCTCCACATTGACAATGTTACTAATTAATATTGATCATCAGTAGCAAATGCCCACTAAAAACCAGTGATCCAAAATTAGTTTAAATCTGGTTTTGTCTCATTAGGTGTTACAAGTCTACTGTTCTAAACAACTTGTTAACAGTGTCTTTCTCTAGACTCTAGAGCCCCCTCTCAAGTCTTACCTTTTGGAAAGGCCAACTCATCAATGTATATTCTCTTTCACAAAAAAAAAAAAAAAAAAAAAAGGCTTCACCAATATATATTCTGGCAAAGAATCTATACACGCGTTTTCAGCACCAAAAGCCCCTCCACCTCCTAAGTCATATGTTTTGCCACGTCAGAACAGTGTTATTTCTAATTAGTTATTAATCATCCTTCTAAGTACTCCACGTGGCTGCCATTACTATAAGTAGCTACACCCCGTAGAGGAGAGATATTGCAGGGTAGGTGTACACATTTAACTCACTCAAATAATACCATATAATAGAATAATTAATCATATAAAAAATTCATGATACAATATAAATGATTGTTAAAATATTAAAACTTTCTTTATGTCTACACAGTGTTCCATTAATTACTTAGTATAAATATGATGTATGTTATAAATATTATGAGAAAATTTCAATGTGTTTATCCATTAAAATCATGTCATATTATATAAAAAAATTCATTTAATCGATCATCCATATTATATAACAATTATGATGCTATCTAATAAAGTGATTTGTATCAAGTGCCTGGAAAATTTCCTCAAGTATATTTTGTATAAACTGTTGGATTCCTTGTTCAAGATTCCCAAATTTTACCAAAACCCGGTTGTATAGAAAATATTTTTTAGTGAATTTTTAAAATTATCTTGTTGAAGTACTCAAATATGCTAAATCGTAAATGAAGATTCGATGCATAAAAAGTGGAACAAAAATACGTATAATTTAAGAAGAACTACCCAACCAAACAAGAAATAAGTGTGTAAAATTATGTAGGGTTTGGATATTAGTAATAATATAATGCAATAATGCATCATGATGTCTCTTGTTTGGCATGTCATTGATCCGGATTTCAAAAACGATTTAACACTTCTCTTACCCCTTTTTCAGTCAGTACAGAATAAGAAATTATAGTTTATAGGTTTCTTCATTGTTTATGGCAAAGAAAACCCACTCAGATATATAATGAATAAGCTGAGCGAATTACTGTTAATTTTGCTGTGAATTGTGGAAGATGAGTTAGCAGAGAAGAAGCAACTATTAATGGGGGGCCAGGGACGTGCATGAGGTTCCAACTTAAAAACTTGTGTTGGCTGATGTTCGTATCAGTGCTTTTCCACATCCCCATTATCTCTAAATAATTCATTCCTTTTTTTGGAATATTCCCTGAATAGATGCCTTACACTAAAGCATCTTCCATTTTTGGTTTTCTGGTAGGAGATCAGAAGAGAATGTGAAAAGAAATTACACTTTCGTATTTTTAAAGAAGCCTAAGCATGCGTATATGGGTTGAATTTATAATTGTTTTTATTAAACAGCTTTACGATGTATAATCCATTTGCAAATAATTAATCTTTTGCACAAGCATGTTTGCAGGGACTTAATTTGACCTTTGTCAATTAAAAAGGAAAAAAATGTAAACGTCTGGCTGTTTAGAGTACATATTAAGAAATCATTTTATTGATAAAAATACATAGATCATATCAAAAAACTGATCTCTATCATGATAAAATAGAAGTTCTTTCTATTAAATTTTGATTGATTAAAAAAAAAAATGTTCTCTAACGTGTACTAATTGAACACATATTAACACAATTTATAAAAGTACATCTCGTTATCATGAATATATTTGATGAAGTACGTGAAATAATCCGATGATAGACATGGAAAGCTTTGAAAAATCTCTTGACCTATGATTACTTGTGATGCCTTCCAAGTTCCAAAGTTCAGGTGCCAGCTATTTTCTCTTATCAAGTAATGAGTCACATAGTTAGCTTGATCGCTTGGCCTATGTGGAAATAAAATACTATGCGCAAAGAAAAAGATATATATAGACAATTGCTTTGCCACCAAACTTACTAGTAACATTTGCCATGGAGATCACAAATTAATTGACGGACAGTTTTCCTTCAACTTTAAGAAGCTGGTTTCAAATAAATGAAACACATTATAGCATATACAATTATATGTGTAGGTGTAATGTCTTGCTTGAGCATGCATGAGGTGTTTAATGGTGTAGAATATTGAGTGTATGCGTATCTTACTTGCGGGGCTTAATTTCTTGTGACAACCAAAATTTTAATACCTTACCATTTAATAAGTGATTTATTTTATTCTTCGAAGGAAAACTTAATTTCCTAAGTTTGAGAGTCAATATTGAATATTAACCTTTTTGTATCAATCTTTGACGATTAATTGTGAAATAAAAGAAGTCTATTTTAAATTTATAATATCGAGATCAATGACACACTAATTGAAACATGCATGTATCAGATAGGATGATAATGATAGTTTTAATGTAAACCAATAATAATTTCAATGGTCGATGTCCAAAAATAAGACAGAAACATGCATGTTGTTTTATTTAGGAATGCAATCTAAAGCAAATTAAATATCGACATTTAGAATCTATATATGTTTTTAAATTTCAGTATATCTGCTTTTAACTGAAGTGTATAAATTAGTACTGGTTGAGAAAGAAAAAGCCTTCACATTAGCTGGTCAAACGGACAACTACTACAAGGGTAATTTTGGAAACTAATAATATAATGATGGTGGGGGCAGCTGGAGCTAGCAATATTGCTTTGTTTTGGAATGAAGTCTCAAAAGGTTCCCTTTTGGCTACTTAACAAATATTTAGTTATGTAAGAATGATGTAGAAATTATTAATTGTTTCTGACCATTAAAAACAGACTATTAACTATTAAGTTCCATTTAATGGCCCACGCTGTCGTTCAAAGAACCACTTAATAACTCTGAGCTCTAAATACATTGATAGCTTATAAAATTAAATTGAAGTGTTATTATCTTAGAAGAAGTATTTATTCCAGACTCTTATAGATATATATATATTTTTAAGTGAATGATTTTTATAGAGTTAATGGATTTTTATTGATTTTCATAAATTTTATATAATTGTGAATGGTTTTTATAGATTTTTTTTTTATGTTATAGATTTTTTTTATAAAACTCATTTTAAAAGATTTTCATAGACATTTGACTTTGATAGTGTTTCAATTTAAATGATTCTCATTGAATTTTATTGATGCCTTTAAAAAATTATGAAAAACTTTCATAGATTTTTTTAGACTTTCAATTTTTTTTTTTTTAAAAAAAAAGAAGATGTTTATAGATTTTGTTGATTTCGAAAATATAATATATACTTCATAAATTACATTTTTCATATCAATAAAAATTTTTCTTCAAAAAATAAGAAAATTATCACTATTGATGTTTATGAAACTCCATGAAAGCATTCGTATTTCTATATTTGAAAAAATAAATTCATAGAGAAAAATAATCTCCCCATTATTAATATTACTAAATTGTACATGCAATTTGATATAATTTTTTTTTTTTTTAAAGAAGTTACAAGAGATGACTACCACATACAAACAATAAGAGCTTGAAAAAATATATATATATATATTACAGTACGCTAGTTATAATTTACAAAGATGAAAAATGTATATGTTTACCATAACTATTACAAGTTTGGGAGATTCAAATATGAAAGAGAGAGATTGAGATATTTAATTTTTTGCTTAAAAGTGTCTTTGGAAAGAATGTAAGAAAAATTATGAGATTTTTTCAACATAAATGTCAACAAAAACCACTAAAAGTCATTAATGTTTTAAATTGTACAAAAGCTATTGACAAATTAAATACTCCCTAACTTTCATAAGCTTTTTAAAAACCTTAATAGAATACTTTATTACTTTTATAAATTTTCTAGAAGTCATTAAAAGTTTATAATGAATATCTATAAATATCTTATGTCTTTCATTGACTTTTTTAAAGTCATTAAAAGTTAATGTTAAATATCTCATGACTTACATAAAAGTTTTAAAATTTTTATATTTAATATACCTAAATTTTTAAATTTCATAGAAGTCTAAATTGAATATATCGTATTAATTTCACAGCCTTCTTTTTAGCATGTGGTCATAAATTAGCTTCACAACCAAATCCCACCAAAGAATAAAACAAAAAAAAAAAAAAAAAAGGAAATTGCAGTTTCGAAAAAAAAAAGGGAAAATTACCGAATAATAAAAAGAAAAAAAGTTCACGCTCGTCACAAATACCATTTTCGATTCTCTTCTTCTTAAAAAGCATAATTAATTTTCATTTCCAAAAAAATTTCGAAAAGGCCATTATTACGTCATCTTTCTTCCTTTGTCCTTTTGTCTATTTTTAGTGGGAAAAAAAAAAAACGCAATTACAAGAAGCAAGCTCTCTACAATTCTCCACACGTCTCTCTCTCTCTCGCGTTCTCATGCTATAAATATATAAAATCCCTCATCAATCTCTCTCACCTTTCTAAAAGCTCCTCGTCATTTCCTCTCCACCAAATCTATCTTCTCTGGAAACCAAAGCAGCTCCCAGCAACCAACAATGGTGAAGTTCTCCAAGGAGCTGGAGGCTCAACTCATACCAGAGTGGAAGGATGCCTTCGCAAACTACTGGCAACTCAAGAAACACATCAAGAAGATCAAGCTCTCTAGAAAACATCAGCAGCCTCAAGACATCAACCATGACTACGGTCGCTCCATGTGCGACCTCATTCGATTCCTTGCAAAGAAATTCTCTCACAAACTCTTCAACCACGATAACGTATCGACCAACATCGTTCAGGTACCAAAAATATTAACGATATCCAACTTGTTCATGTTTCACGAGAAATTTTCGGGCTCCTTTTTTACTGAAGAAAATTAGGGGGCTTTTAAGGGTCTTGTCGTCTATGTTTTCCTTATGTGGCACGTAGTGTGAAAAAAAAGTGGTGCCATTTTCAGGTGATAGTTTTTGGTTTTTTACCCATAATAAAAATAAATAAATAAACAAACTCGATAACCGAATTTTCACACTTTCTCATTTTCGCGGTGTGTATTGGATTTCTCTTGAATTTTGTTCTCTTGATCTTTTCGGTTCTAAGCTTACGTAACACCATACCAGAACACAGTGCTTTCTTATCAGGTGGTTTATGATATTCCTTCTCTAGGAAATGTGTTATCATCATCACCGTCTGATCAAATTGGGACCCACTTGAGGTCATCACTTGTAGTTGAAGTATAGTCTGCGAACTTACAGTTTTCAAGTGGGTCCGTAATCATCAATAATATAACCATATGGCAGTTATTTTTCAAGATTACAGTGAGGTTTTTTTGGAGCATTTTAGGGCTGTTTTGCTTTATTATTATTATTTTTTTCTGTTAACTCTCTCGTTGTCTCATGAAAGTCAAAAAGAGAAACGGTTTAGGGGTGTTAATATATTATCATGAAACCAACGTGACTTGCTACCCAAAAAAGACAACAAAAACATGCATGAAAAAGACACAATTAAGGAGGTTGTTGAACAATCATCATTCTGTTGTTACAGGTGAGGAGCAAAGTAACGGAAGAAGGAGATGAAGAAGTGTATGAGAATGAGCTTGCACAGTTGTTCTCTGAAGAAGATGAGGTATATATTTTACAAGTTGATGAGAAAAAATTGGTAAAATTGTTTCAATTTTTTGCATGAACAATATATATTAAAATGGTATTTATTGATATGTAGATAAAGGTGTTTTTTGAGAGGTTGGATGAGGAGTTAAACAAGGTGAACCAATTTTACAAGACCAAGGAGACTGAGTTTTTGGAGAGAGGAGAGATTCTCAACAAGCAATTAGAAATACTTGTAGACCTCAAGCAAATTCTCAGTGACCGCCGACGCAAGCCGAATAATAGTGGAATTAGTCCTCGGTCATGGTCGTCTTCTGCTCGGAACTCTGATTTTTCAGGTGAGTTATTGTTCATCGATTATACATATAGACATACATACTTCAAGGTCTAACCAAGTAATGGGGGGCCTCAAGAAAATTTATCTAATAGAAGTTGAGAGTTGAATTTTAATGTGACTGAGGATATAATAGTAAATTTATCTATGACAAATCAAAGCAAATTAAATCTGACTTGGTAACCAAATTTGACCAGGAAGTAGTACGGCAAGTCATGTTAACTAACGTGGTAGAGAATGTGTATTCAGAGAGTCCAACGAGATTGAAGATATGTAGTTGAAGTACAGTCTTGTCTGAATATTAACACTTCGAGCACGTGCTAGATAGGACGTAATCAATACATTTGCACAAAGATTTTAGTTCTTTTTTCATTTTGTTGTCATTTATAAAAGCTTATGTTTGTTCATTTATGAAATCAATTATTTGGATATTATTGGGTTCTTTTTATTTCAACAAAATTGGAGGGTGTGGAAGATATGAGTCGGTATCATATAATAACTGGAAACAAATGGAAACATGGAGACTCCACCTTTGACAAATTATTGAACTAAAAGCGTTGCCTTTGGTTACATTTATGCTATTCACAGCAACAACCGTGGCCCACAAAAATCTTTTTCCTGATTTAGAAAGAAAACCGGTTAACAAACCAAATATGAATACAAGAAAAAAATGTGAATACAAACACATCATATCTTCCTTTAAGTCCCCAGGTGGTTTCTTTTGTAGTGTTCAATTCCAATTCGTAATAGAGTACTAGACAGCACGACTTAGCTAGAGAAAAATAAAGTTGATAAGCCTTAGAGCAGTTTTCATGCTGTACATATAAACCTTCTTTTTCCATGCATGGCCGTCACAGCTTGACATATATAGCTGCGTGAATATTTGTTTCGTTATATAATAATAAGTTTACTTAATTACTAGATTTTCTTCTTTATGAGAAAGAGATGCGACGATAACAAAAATTTGTTCAACTAGTAAGATCGTCGGAGATGATATACTTGATTGATTTTCATAAAACATAATATACTAAATGACAAGTTCATATTTAGAATTCTAAAATATATCTTCAAGTCTAATAGTAAATGTAAATGCAGAGGGTCCAGGAGAATTGCGTGATAGTGCAAGCGAGACGACACAGACAGATGATGTGATAGCAGCTTTAGAAAGGAATGGTGTGAATTTCATAAACGCGGCAACAAGATCCAAAACCACGAAAGGGAAACCAAAGATGGCAATGAGGATTGAAATTCCAGCTGAAGCACCAACACGAAACATCACTGCTTTTACATCCATGCTCTGGGAGGATCTGGTCAATAATCCCAAAAAAGAAGGCCCTGGGGACCTCATTAACAAGAAGAAGATTCAGTGTGCTGAGAAGATGATTAGAGGAGCCTTTGTCGAGCTCTATAGAGGTCTCGGTCTACTCAAAACTTATAGGTACAAATTTATGATCTTATTCAATTCAATCATTTATGCTGCTGTTTTTTCATATGTGACAGTAAAGGTAGTTTAGAGCATGTCCACTACTTGCTGAATTTGTGGGCATGTACGAAGAATTTTTTCTCATATTGTGTACATATATATAAATATATATAATATTTATAAGTAGGGCTTTTGTAATCAAGTATACCTTTTTAAAAAGTAAGGATCAACCAATCAAAATCATCAATTACATTATCTCATATATTTAATTTAAATACAATGGATGAATTTAATTAGTTGATTTTTACTAAAAATATTATATAGAGAGAGAGAGCGTGCACTTTTATAATTAGATATATCTGATTTTAAAAAGTAATGATCAATCAATTAAATTCATCCATTGCATTCTCTCTTCTAAAATAAATTCTCTCTTTTATTTAATTTAAATGAAATAAATAAATTTGATTAATTGATTATTACGTTTTAAAATTAAGTATACTTGATTATAAAAACTATATATATATATAGTAATGATAGCTTGTTTAAACCCTAAATTGTTTAGGTATTTATTAATACTATAAATGAAGGTTGTTGAGGTTATGTTTACGTATGAGCTCTTTATTTATTTGTCCGTAGGCCAAGTCCTTTCCGCAGCAATTAATATCAGAAGTCCAATATAAGGGTAAGGACATTAATTCGTCAAACAAAAGTCTGAAAATGTACTAGTCAATGCTAAAACGAATTAGAATTTCATCAACTTATTTAATAGAATAGTTTTTTGACAAATTTTAAGCTAGAGTTTAATATTTAAAAATTTCTTCAGGAGATACTTATGACAAATGTTAGAAATCATTAGTGGATTTATCTATCCTTTCTATTTTTATTTTTCACAATATGAGATTTTAAAAATTGAAAGGACCAAAAAAAAAGTAGTAGGAGAAAATCTTGTGGGGTCACTTGATTACATTGCCTGCCACTAACTTATTTTAGCTATCGATATTTTCTATCATGTAATAACAAACGAAGATGAAAGATTGAAATTCATGAATCATGACCAAACCACACTTGAAATTAAATACTCTATGTGAATGAACCACAAATGATGATATCATGGGGCCGTGATGCTCATAGGTTGATTGTTTGTCACCAAGTAAATGCCGCATTGGATTTACGTAATCTATATATAGTTTCGTAAACTGAACAAATACTAACGTTTGTAATTTTTTCTGGCAGCTCTTTGAATATGGTGGCATTCACAAAGATACTTAAGAAATTTGACAAGGTAATGTGGCAATATGTCAGCCTCATTTTTTTCCTCTTCTCACATGACTCGCTATTTGAAATGAAAAAGGCAAAATAAAACGAATATTTTATAAAGATTTTGGTTTTACTTTTGGTATACAAAGGTTTTGCTTTTAGAATTCGGCACTTTAGATCCTCTTTTTTTTACTGGACGGACCACTTATTAGTGGGATTGGTGATTGGGCTTCTCTTGTTTTTATAAAGAGAAAAAGCAAGTGAACAAATAAACAATGGTCCACTAACTGTAATGGAAAAGAAAATTAGAAACATATAAATTGATGTCTTAGAAATTTATAGCTTGAAAAAAAGAAAAACTCCTGTTTTAAATAATTTTAGGTTTTTGAAATATAATTTAACATTATCTTTACCCTCTTATTGAAAACTTTGTTCAGCAGAAAAAATCTGAAAACTTGATGTTTTCGAAAAAAATAAAAATCTGAAAACTTGATTACATCTTTATTTCTTTGATTATTAAGGAAACGAAGAATCTTAATATAGTGTTTATATTATGATTTTGAAAAAAAAAAAAATTATTTGTATGAGAACACATGGATGATGTTTGCATATAGGTATTTGCTTACACCATGAACTAACTATTTTGCTTGAAACGCCAATAAAATTAGTGTTCCTCACATGAGAAGTATGAGAATCCAACAACCAAATAATATCTTGCCATATGTACCCATGATTAGAGACTCTTAACTCACGCAAGCATGCATGCATGCGTTATATTAGAGAGTGACTATTTGGAGGTTTTTAGTAAATTAATTTAACGAACATAAAAAAAAAAAAAAAAATTAATTAATTTAACTAATTATAATTATTTATTGTGTGATCACAGGTCGCAAACCAGAAGGCATCTGCAAGTTACCTTCAATTAGTGAAAAGATCCCATTTCATAAGTTCTGACAAGGTATCCCATAAATAATTAGAAATTAATTTATTAATTAACTACAATATGGGATATATGTTTTTATATTAAATAGGTGATTAAAAGTAATATATTATTTTCTATTTGGTTGATTTGATAAGGCGGTTAGACTAATGGACGAAGTGGAGTCCATATTCACAAAGCACTTCGCCAACAATGACAGGAAAAAGGCAATGAAGTTCTTGAGACCCCAACAACAGAAGGATTCTCACATGGTTACCTTTTTTGTTGGTAATTCTAATTCTCTATTTTCTCTCAAATCTCCTTCACTCACCATCACAAAATAGAACATATATTTGTTGATATTTTAATGAACTCCCATTATTGTCTTACATTTTCCATTTGAGACGAAACCCACTAGCATGCGGTCACCACCAATCCTGCTAGTGGAAACTAAAATTTTTTTGTTGACAAAATTAGAAGATAGTGAAAATTAAAGGCGACCCACTACTTGTTTGACTCTCATATTTAGGAGTTAAAATTTATTAAAATTGTTGCCTAACACCTTTTTTTTGTTTTTTGGTGGTGTATTATTGCAGGGCTGTTTACAGGTTGTTTTGTATCACTCTTTAGCGTGTACGCGATGTTGGCGCACCTGTCTGGAATATTTTCCGCTAACAGTGGAGTGGCTTACATGGAAACCGTCTATCCTGTTTTCAGGTGCTGCACCGTTGCACATTGGTTTTTTGTCACAATCACTAATTTACACAGATACCACATAAATTATGTGCCTGCCAGACCCAAATGGGCTGGAGTCTATTGCCTGGGTGGCCATGGGCGTGGACTGACATTTCAATGGTTCAAGCCCTTCTTGGCCCTGATGTGGTTGTCCAAAGTATACTATACTATCAATCTCTTCAAACCTCCGTAACTTAAGATGTCTCAATGTGCAGCGTGTTTGCATTATTGTGTCTGCACCTGTTCATGTATGGGTGCAACTTATTCATGTGGAAGAACACCAGGATCAACCACAATTTTATATTTGAATTCTCACCTAGCACAGCACTCAAGTACAGAGATGCATTTCTCATATGCACCACTTTCATGACTGCCGTGGTTGGTGCAATGGTTGTCCACCTTCTCTTACGTGCTAGTGGCTTCTTGCCTAGCCAAGTTGACGCCATCCCTGGAATTCTCCTTCTGGTTAGTACTAATTAACCAAACACATCTACATCACAATTTTGTACTGCTTGTTAAATATATAGTATTCAAAAATTACTAATCAAATGTCCTCTTAATGTTGCTATACTTTGACAATTGCAGTTTGCCATTTGCCTGCTCATATGTCCACTTGACATCTTTTATCGCCCGACTCGCTACTGTTTCCTTCGCGTTCTTCGTAACATTATCTGCTCTCCATTTTATAAAGCACGTTTACTTTTACCATTGAATTTCTTCAACGTATTACATAAATTTGAAAGTGACAACCGTAAGCTCAATGTTTTTCTAATATACATATCATGCGTGCAGGTTTTAATGGTAGACTTTTTCATGGCTGACCAACTTACTAGCCAGGTAATTTATCTCTCACTTACGATGCAATCTTATGATTTTATATACAAACAAGATCATCAACACGATCATAAAAGTAACTAACCATCATGTCCTCGTACATGCAAAATTAATCCAATCCATTAGGCCATTCCTAATGTAGAAATTATGAGGATTTATATATATCTAGTCTAGCATCTCAGTCTCTAATCATCAACCATTTTTTGTTAACTACAGATTCCATTACTGAGACACTTGGAATCGACAGCTTGTTATTTCATGGCTGGAAGTTTCAGAACACACCAATATGAAACATGCAAAAATGGAAGACTCTACAGGGAGGTAGCATATGTCATCTCATTTTTGCCGTATTATTGGCGTGCAATGCAGGTAAAGTTTCTTATAATTCATCTAACATCCTTTATCCAAAATTTCCTTCAAATTCCATAGTTTTCGCAATGCCTAACCCGTGGCCTGATGGTGGTACATAAGCAGTGTGCAAGAAAATGGTTTGACGATTGTGACGTGAACCAGTTGGCTAACATGGGGAAGTACGTTTCAGCTATGGTGGCAGCCGGTGCCAGGATAACATACACCAGGCAGAGCAACCACCTCTGGTTTGGAATAGTCCTGGTCACTTCTGTGGTGGCTACTCTATATCAATTGTACTGGGATTTTGCCAAGGACTGGGGTTTTCTCAACCCAAATTCCAGGAACCCCTGGCTTAGAGATGATCTGATTCTCAAGAACAAAAGCATCTACTACATTTCCATAGTCAGTCTCTTGCTCTCTTACAATATAAATAAAATTTACGCTTGTCTTTCTTGTTCAAATATTTCTACGAGTTGCTAACATATTGAGAACATGGACTACTACTGCAGGCTATAAATGTGGTCCTGAGAGTTGCCTGGGTGGAGACTGTCATGAGATTTCGTATCACCAACGTTGAATGGCGTATGCTTGATTTTTTCATGGCCTCGTTAGAAGTTATTCGCCGAGGCCATTGGAATTTCTACAGGTACTTTCTGTAATTCCCCACATGAAAATTCCAGAACATGTCTCAGTTACACTGTTGTACTAATACAAAAACTGATATATAACAGGTTGGAGAATGAACACCTGACCAATGTAGGCAAGTTCAGGGCTGTGAAGGCAGTTCCATTGCCATTCCGAGAGATGGATTCTGACGGCTGATGATGATCATCTGCTGCTTACTTGTTTGTTAAGCAACTGTACAGAAGCCTCTAGTGGCTGACAGGACACAAAGATGAAAAAATTTCTTCCAACTTCTGGCTAGAGGGGATTGATGAATGGATCCACATTTTATTACAAGACTGTGGGGGAGATTTCTTTATGATCATCACCATTCATCACCAATCCGACGACTTGAATCAACTTGTGAAATTGTAAAGCTCCCAAGTGTAATGAAGAAATTTTGCTGCTAGCTAGGCGGCTGCATCATATGGCTAATACATTTCTCATTCTAATTTGGATTTGCTTAATACAGATCAATGAAACTCATTGTTGAATCATTGCTTCCCTTTTTAGTTTATTTCCAAATTCCAATCAACTCCACATGTTCAATATATAGTAATAGTAACTCAAATAAAAATCAGAGTAACTAGAGGTTATGCTCTGAAAATGAGTGCAAAAAAGCATTACAAAACCGAAAATGGTAGAGGAGAAGTGCTGTTATATTCTTACACGTTAGTTATTCCTCTCTAAGCGTGTCAAATTACAAGGAATGCTAAGAGAAACATTGTTTTCCAGAAAGTATTTTGGGGTCATAAAACGTATAGCTTTTGATGGTCTTTAAATAAAGAAGAGGGTTAATCATTTTTATTAATTTGTAATTAATTGCTTGTGGTGCTAATTAATCTTCTACTTCACTTTTTAGTGAAAATAATGTATACATAACAATTGAAGTACACACCATTCTCATTCTTTTTCGGAGTAGACACTTTTACACTATAAACTTCACAAAAATACTGAAAATCACTTCCATATACTTCACATGAAACTAGTCATTCTGGTATGCTGTAATTATACACAAGATCCCTATCATAACAATGTAAATGTAATTAAATAGGCCAACACGACATCTGGAGCTCTGCTTCGAATGCTTATCTTCATTGGAGATCCCTTAATAAGAAGCTTTATTCAATCTGCTACAGCCTTGGAGTGTGAGTGTATACTTTTGATCATATTCTCATTTGAATGAGAAATCAATTAACTACTCAGGAACTTTTCTTCTTATAGATTCTGCTATTCTCTTCGAAAGACAGTAAGCAGTGGATTCAATGGTGATCATTGGATTGACACCAATGGCGCTCGGAAGAACACTAGCATCACAAACATATAGACCTTGTGCTTCCCAACTCTCTCCACTCTCATCAACTGCACCCTCATTTTCATCAATCCCCATCCTGCAGCTTCCCATTTGATGAGCAGAGAAATATAGCATCCAATTCTCCGTTTGTGACAATGGACTTTCCGCTGCATACACGGTGTCAAGGAACTCCTCCAAGTCCTTTTTGTTAAGGCCTTTACATTTGATCCTCTGGCCATCACTCCTGAGGGTGCCAACCTCATCAGCTCCTGCTGCTATCAGGATTCTCAGTGCCTGTCTCAATCCAGCCTTCAGGTTCTCTTTGTCTGACGAGTCTAATTTGTGGCCCACCCTTCCCTCTACCTTTACTTCTCCAGAGCCTCGATCCCTGACTATCGTTATCAAATGAGCAGTTCTCGCGTACTTCAGCATTCTTTGCTTAAAGTCAGCTCCAGACTCCCAAGGACATAAAGTAGCAAATGATGCTGGTGCTAGTGCAGGAGTTTCAATGAGGGCTCTAAATGCATTGGGACTATTATGTCCTGAAACCACCTTGTTGGCTGATGTGATGATTCCACCCTCGTAACATTTCCCCTTCAACTCCAAGTTTGAGTCTGGAAAGTATCCCCAGGCCATCGCCACAGGGTGGAGACGAAGGTGCTTACCGATGTTTGGATTCTTCAATCCACTAGAGATCATTAAAGGGGGTGTCAAAAGAGCCCCACATGCAGATATTGTTGCTTTGGCTTCAATGTGCAGTTTCTTTGTGATGTTCTTATTATTTAATGCTTTTGCTATCACCCCTGAGCATTTCTTTTTCCTTATGCTTCCATCACTGTTCTTTTCCAAAACAAATCTCTCAGCTTTGCATCCTGTTAAAATAACTGCACCATGATCTACAGCATCAACCAGCCATGTATTATCAGACCCTTGTTTCTCTCCCGTTCTACAACCATAATTGCACGATCCACAGTAATGATTCTCAGAAGAATTCCGCGGCACTTTTTCAACTTCAAGGCCAAGATTTTCACATCCTTTGCGGAGTACCTGGTTCTGGAACCCCTCCTGCACACAATTCTCTGTAACACCAATTCTCTTACACACAGTATCCATAGCAGATACATACTCAGTGCTCCCAAAGACCGAGAGTTTCTGGTCCTCAGCCCATTCCTGAAGCACAGGTTTTGGTGTTCTGATGCATGCTGACCAGTTGATAGCAGAGCCACCCCCCACTGTGGAACCTGCCATAATCAACATTGTTGCATTGACGGTTCCCAAAATCCCTCCCGATTCATATAGTTGATCAAATGAAGGACCTTCAAGAAGAGAGTAATCTTTACGAGTAAAGTAATTTCCTTTTTCAAGAACAACCACCTTCTGTCCAGAACTTGCCAGAACAGCAGCTGCAACACCTCCACCACAGCCTGAGCCAACTACTACAACATCACATTTGATTTTGAACATGTTGTGTTCAGAATCTTCTGTCACTTGGAGGCCTCTTTTGGTGAGAGACTGGAGAAAAGTTGAGTCCGTTTCATGCATAGTTTCGACTATTCCCTTCTCAAGAGGCCTCACCTTTTCATCTTCACACACATTTTCGTTGCTGTCTACATGATACTTTATGGCTTCCCATGAAGGGTTGCTACCATTTTCATCAACCTGCAGCAGGAACGCTGGATTATATATTATAATCTTATAAAAAAAAAATACAGTTTGCACTTAAGGTTATTTACATATATCATATATGGTCATGTTATACACATATATAACTTAAATGGTCAAAAGAGGGTTTCCCTTTTTTTTTTTTTTTTAACTTTTTTTCAAATGAGAAACTCAATGGTATAATTTAAATATTTTTCTAAATTAAAGAAGGTTAATTTAATCTAATGTGGAATTTGAACTTCACTTTCTTTTATTTTTTTTCAACTTCTATGGTTAATAGTCTAATTATTGACAGTCCTATTGTCTGATAATGTGTCTAATAAAAATTCTAATAGTGAAAAGGGATATTTCTAACATTCTATTTGAAACAAGAGTGGTATGTTAAATCCAAAAGGTAGTAGAAATGATTTCTTTTATTTTGCTTCTGATTTACGTACTTGAACTCCTAGAAATGTTAATTTCTTTTAAAATATCGGTTGGGTTTATAGAAAATCAAATAAATGGGAAACAAAGTGAATAATTTATTTCGAATTCATATAGTTAGGTCATGGGTCTCTTTCTATAGTCTCCTTTAGTGGAAATTAAACTTTACAGCTCGCTTCAAATCTCAAATAAAAACTCCAAACTTCTTAAAAATAAATAACTAAATTCATTTATTTGTATTGAAAATTTTAAAATAGTCAAGGTAACGATTTGTGATAGAGTAATGTTACGTTGTTCAATTTGGTATTCAAATGATATGGTAATAGGAGGATTAACCAATCAAATATTAATTCATCAATTCTAATTGGTTAGCCTTCCAATTTTCAAAGATGTCACATAATTTGAACACCAAATTTAAGCATCAATTCAAGCAAAGTAGCATTATTGTTTACTGCAATAACTTTAGAAGTAATATTGATAACACTCATACAAATATAAAAGTTGTTTTTGAGAACATTATACCGAGCAAAATTAAGGGCAAGGAGTATAGTTCCGTCCTTGTTCTATAGGTTAATTATTAATATCAAATCGAGGTAACTTAATTAATGTTATACGTGGGGTGATATAGGTTATAGGGCATTATAATAAAATAACAATAATAAAAACGAAGTGACCTCAATTTGTTTTGTTATTTAATAACAAAAAATCTTCAAAGGGTCATAGATTGTAATATTTTTCAAATTAGATTTTTGCCCTAGATGTTAAACACCTGTGCAACAAATATTTAAAGATAATAATAAGGTCAAATTGATGACCCAAAATCTATTTTGATAAAATAATTCCTTCATCGAGTCGGTCCCACGATATTTGAAAAAAAAAAAAATCCTATCAATATAAATTATAAAATTGTTGTACATACATTGTCAAACTCCATATGGAATAGCTTCTCTCCTCTTTGAATTTGATTAATATCCCTGAATTAATAGATCTCAGACTAGGATACCAGTCAAAGCACAATTAATTTCAAACGATAATGATGTTTCAACAATAATATATTTTCTCCTTTTTTTTTAATTCGGTTTTTATTTCAACGAAATCTACCCCCATTGGTTGCTGGCATAAAACCTTCTATCCAATGATTAAAAGTTGCTTTAAATCTGTTCGATTCATTATTATTATTTCCTTTTTAAAGAAACAAACAATACTTAAAAGAATACAATAAATAAGATAGCAAAATTCAAGAAGAAAATTCAAGCAAATAATGTACGAAGCACATTAAATTTGCTTTGTTTGAATGTTGGCTTGCTTGCTATAGGTCTAGCTATATTATGAAGTTTGAAAGGGAATGAAAAAGATGAGATCATGAGAAATAAAGAAGAGCCTATGTTGGTCATTTCAAATATAATGAAGTATCCAATCATATGTATATATAACAGTGAATATTCTATGAAAACATAGATAAAATAATTTTAGGACGAATGTTATTCCTACGTCCCATAGAGGAAAGAACAATTTTCCAATATTAAGCTTTTCAAGTCTATTCATTCTTCAAAATTAGCGCCCAAGTAAACATATCCAATAGAATGATCTAAAGAAAGGACAATAATTTGACAAACATATGTATATAATTCTTTTATACATCTTTAATTCAATATCATCATATTTCATTAAATGTTCTTAATTACCTAGAAATCTTATGTAAATTATTTGAAGTGAAACCATTTATATCATATTGGATTAATTCTATGTATATATATATATGTATGTATGTATGTATACAAACTAACAAATTTGTATATATATAGAAATATAATAGAAATGATAAGAATATTGGAAAAAGACAATTAGGCAGTGAAAATTAAGCCAAGAAGAGAATAAATTTACCCGCGAGAAGAAAATGAAGAGGCACAAAAGGCGGATGGAGACAAATGCAACTCTAATGGGTGTGAAAAAGTAGCTCCTGCACCACTTCTGCAGGACCCTCTCTCTCTTCTCCAAGGACATACGTGAAAAGAAGTTGATGAATGGCCACTTGTCATTTATACTCAGAGACCCACATAGCATTAACGTGCCCAACCTCGTGGATAGCAACAACAACACCAATCTCACCATCACCACTGCTTCTATCAACCCTCTCTTGACCAGCACCTCAGCCACCTGCGCTCCTCCACCGACCCACACACATTAAAACAGCAATAATGCTTACGGTTTCGTAATTATATTATGTCATCAGAAAACACGTTAAGAAATATGTAACATAAATTACCTCCTCAGGTATAGGGGATTCAGATGCAGAAGACTCGAAGAAGGAGTCGACGGCTTTGCTAGGTTGGTAGTCTTCACTTCCCTCAAAATTAGAAACTGATGTTGAAGACAAAGGAGGTAGAACCACTTCACATATGCTAGCAAGTGTTTGCATCTCAACTGAAGAGAATCCATGATTGTATTTGCCTTCTCTTGGTCTCCTTCCACTCAGCAATGGATGACACCCTTTTCCCATCACCGTCTCTCTCTATCTCTCACACGATACACTTCTCTTTAATAGATAATGTTATATCTTCTCGACTTCAAGCAATGTTTGTGCGTGTGTGTGTGTGCATATATGGTTTGGACTTTGCAAGAAGTAATCAAGTGATGGACTTCGAATGTACTCTTAACGCTTTCTAATTTGTTATATAGGGTTATTTTCACATGCGAGATTGAAATAGATTTAATTAAATTAGATTGGATTAAAATTAAATTGATTTGATTTGATTGAATTGAAATAGAATTAATTGGATTGGATTGAAATAAAAATTTATTGGATTAGATTAGATTGAAAAATTACTGTTTTATATTTGGTAGAACTGAGATTAGATTAAAGTTATACCATATTATAGTTTGTATAGATTGAGATTGGATTGAAAAAAATTAATTTAAATATTTTATAATATATATATAATACTTATAATTAATTTTAAAAAAATTCTTTAGAAATTATTAAAAATATATATATGTATAATTGAATGCTCATTTCAAATTCATCAAACCCTATCATTTTGTTTAGTAATAAACATTCTTAATTGAGGAGAATTTAAAAGAATTTAGGATTGAATTTGAAATCTCACTCATAATTTTCCGAATATAAAATTTGAAAGTTTGAAATATTTTTAACCTCAAAATTTTTTTAAATTTTATGTTTGAAGTATGTCCCAAATGGGATCTGAGTCCCGTATTATCGCAAGTACAATCATAAAACAATGGGTACACACGCTTCCTTCTCGAAAACCACATGTTGATTTGCCCAGCCCACAAATTAAGGAAAAAATTCCAACCAGCAAGCACGCTAACTACCAATTTGCTAGGCTTTAATGCTGCCTTTCCTAGTAGCCAAACAGAAGTGTTACCTCATTTAGTTGGGCCTACACTATGTTGCCACGTGAGTTTTGGTAAACAATTTTGTCCAACAGGGTTACCCCACGTAAGATATTGAAGTACAAGTTGTACAATTAACCGGAGTCTAGACTCTGCCGCTGTGTGACTGAATAAAAGGTGTCTCCCGAATACTCTCACTAGTTAGATTTCTTGTTAAATTCTCTGTGGTTAGGTTTCAAATAGTTTTCCTAATCCTTTTTAGTTTTCATCAAGTGACTGCATGAACAGTTATAGAATTCATTAAGGCATTAAATCAACTGTTTTTTTTTTTTTAAATTTTTTGGTTACAAGTTTGCAAATGGAAGATACATGACTGATCAAAGTGAAAATTGAAAGACTTTCTCTTTTTTTGAAAGAACTGAAAGACTTTCTATTTTGCTAACGTATGAAATAATATCTTAAAATCAATGATAACTGAATTATTTTCGTACATAAAGATATAAGTAAATTATAATAGTTGTACATATACCCTTTTTTTTTTTTAATTACTCATATATCACAGGTATTAAACATCGTGTACATTGTCAGACACTTTTGATTAGAATCTCTGAAACGTAATCCAAAACTGGAGCTCTCAGAAATGGAAGAATAGACCCACGTCATTTGAAAAATTGTAGATATACTTTTACAAGTTTATATCTATCAAGATTTATTGCATTTGTACAAATGCTTAAATATTAAACACATAAGTAACAAATAAAAAAATAAAATAAAAACAACCAAAGTTTATTAAAGTTTTGATGTCGGTACGTGAAAAATGAAACTCTGGTTCATCCGATTTTCATCGCTTGCAAATTTGTAGCTTGTCTCACGCTCACACTTTCCTTTTTTTGTCTCACACAACTAGAGCGTCCTCAATTTGTTACTGCATGTATAGGTTGAAACCAATCATGGAAAAACAAAACAAAAATTTGTAAACCGTAAATAACATATATAATTGCCAGAATGTTCTGGCGTTTCTAACAAATAATCGCCAATGAAATTATCATTCAAAAAACAATCTCCAATGAAATAATTACACCATATTTTGCTGGTCCCTAATGATATAAATAAGTTCACCAACCAATCGATCCACCAACTGTGTAATGCACTTTCACGCGTAACTTTTGCACGTATTCCAAATAAATAGTCGGTTCGGCCTCCATTTTGGGCCATCTACATGTGATTTTAATTACTTTTAGGCTCTTCCCTCCAAATTGATAATGTGTTATTTCAGTATAAACTATATGGTTGAAATTGAATAAATGAGAAGATGTAATACAACTGTTGAGTCTGTATTTTATGGAAAAGTCGAGCTGTCCAAGCAAGTTAATATAAATTTCACCTTACTAAAATTGAATCATACCTTATGACGTAAAATCAGTTTCTTGGAGTACAAAATATTAAAATTCAGTGGCCTAGCCCGTTGATAATACAGGGCATTAAGCATTACTGTGGCCCCCAAATTTAATGATGCTATTAGAGATCTCTAAATAGCTTTTTACACTCATTTTTTTTAAAACTTTTTTATTAATAATAATTCAGTAAATCTTTTTGCAAAGTACCCCTTAGTATTGAAGTGGTTGAGCACTATTCTCTTGATCACAAAGGTTATAATCATGGGTTCAAGTCCAACTCTTGTTCTAAAACATAAAATATGGGTAGGTTTATCTAAATTTAATCTCCTTCTTCTATCATTAAAAAAAATAATAATAATAATCTAAACTAAAATTAATAAGGAGAATAAAATAAGTTCTATGGACACTACAAAGTAATTTTTTTAGAATCTAATACAATTTTTCCCCTATTGCAATCACAAATCCAAAAACATCTATCTTTTTTTTTTTTCAATATTTTAAAATTTTCTTTGATTTCAAAGCCATAGAGAAAGTAATATGCAATCAAAACAAATTTTGAAGTAATGGAGTTTTTTTTTTTTTTTTTTTTTTGAAATAGAAGTAATGGAGAATTATTTACAACAAGTTTCAAATAATAATGAAGAAATAAATTTTCAATTAGTTTTAAACTTAAATTGTGTTCATTCGAAGACCAAATAGTGTTGAATTTTACTAAAGATTGAATAGTGATTAAATATTGAAACTTGGGTGACACATTTATTTACTTTTATTCAAAACTACATAAAAGTGATAAATTGTTAAATCACTAATAACTTAAAATAGATACTTTTACATCTACGCCCTTTCAACTATTATTTATTATATATTTATCCTTTCAAAAAAATATTATTTATTATATATTTACATTTATTGAAAATAATTAACAAATAATTTAATAAGTTTTAAACATAGCACTTCTTAATATGAGTGGTTAAGTACTTCCCTTAATTTTAATAGGTCAAAAGTTTAAATCTCATTCATATCATAAAAACACAAGATATAAATAGTTTTCTATCAATTTAGTCTTCCCTCACCATTAAAAAAATAAATAAATGATAAGTTTAAATTAAAATGATTTTATTATTAATAATATTTTACATTTTTATAAAAATTTAAAAGCCCTTAAAAAATCTTTCATGTGCAATGTTGAATAAGGCTGGGCATAAAACATAAACCGATCCAAAGTGATTTTTAGGTGTTCGGGTTCACATAACAAATCGGGCATGTTTAGTTATTCTAAAGAAGAACCAACCATATGTCCGTTCATGTTCGGGTCTAGGTCTCTAAACCCAAGACCCAAATCGAAACCGATAATTATTTTTTATATATATTTAAAATTTACGTGTATGTCCTTGAGGGTTATTCAAGTTTAACTCTCAAAAGTTACATGCATAAATTACTCCCATCTAAACCCTAAATCAAACATGTCTCATTCTCTACTGACCCCCTATCTGAACTTCTCACTCTCTACTGACCCCTGTCTCTCTTTGCTGACCAACCCCTCTCATCTCTCTCTTTTTTTTTCTTTTTTTTTTCTTTCTCTTGATCGAACCCCTCTCATCTCTTTTTTGCTCAATCGACCTCTGTCTCTTATTGCCTACCAATCGACCCTTGTGTCTCATTACCCACCAACTTTGTGTTTATTGAACCATGCTATTATATTATAGAACTAGAGTTAGAGAAAGACAAGTAAATGGATATTTACAAGATATTGTTTGGGACTCTGTCGCTATTATCTTTACTCTTGTTTATCACTTTGTTCTCAGGTTTCATTATTGTCTCCATCTTTTTTTTTTTTTTGTTCACATGTTTATTTAAAAAAAAAAAAAAACATTCTACAAATTATGATTAATCTGATCCATTTTGCCATCCCTAAGTAATGTCATGTTTTTAAATTAGCAATTTGTTGCTATGCTGTTGTTGTTGATGCCTAATTTACTTTGAATTCTCATTAGTTAATTTGATTATTTGTTAATAGAGAAGAAAAAGTTGAGATTTCTATGCTTGAAAATGAGTTATTTGGTCGAATTGTGTAAACATAGTATTTGGAGATTATTAAATGCAGTGAGTTGTGTTTTGAAATTTGCAGTGTGTGCCTTGTTGTTGATGCTTAATTTTGACATTATTTAGTTGTTCTAAACTTTAATTGCTGCAAATTATGAGAAAGAAAGACAAAATTGAGAAAATCAAACCGGTCCAATCTTGTTCTGTTAATCTTGGTTCCATCCTTAAAAATAAAGGTGTCAACCATGAATAACCCCAAATATGTTGCGATCCAAGAACAACATCCCCAAATTTGTTGCAATCCAAGAACAACCATAGATCTTCTATTAACCACACAACCCAGATCTTCAACAACATCACCAATAATAAAGTAATATATACATATCATAACTCAACCCAAGCAAATCACAAAACCACAAACAAATTGAAAAAAAAAAAAAAAATCTAACCTTTTAATGAAAAAATGAATTATTCTTCTCCTAAACAAAACTAAAAACAACATATTTTGTCTCCTTCTTTTTAGTTGTTTCTTCTCTTTCGTCAATCTGCTCTATCCATCAACCAACCAGATTTATAAGGAAATTCAAAATGACAAAAAAAAAAAAAAGTCACTTGATCTCTACCGATGGAGACCCAAATATGGGTCTTCAACGATCGAAACTTAGTTCGTGCAGAGCCAGAACCAAGAGACTTGGTTTTGGATCTCCAAGTGGAGACCCAAAACTAGGTCTCCATCAATCTCTATTGGAGACCACCTATGGTCTCTAATAAAAGATTGGCTAGGTCTCTAATAACGATCTCCAAGGTAGTCTCCAATGGAGACCATTACTTTCAATAGGGGAGGAGATTGTTGCTTCTGCAGTCTCCATTGACTTCTGCTCTTGTTGCTTCCACTGTCATTGTCCTTAGAGGAGAAGGTCTAAGCAGATCTCCTTCAACTGAAGGAAATATGCTCTTTATATGTTTATTATTTTTTTTAATATATATACGCTTTTTAATTAAATTAAAAATATATATTAATATTACTTTTTCAATTAAAAAAATATTATCTATCAAATAAAATATTTATTACTATTTAAGCAAAAAATGTCCTAACAGAGGAATTGATCTGCACCTACTAGTTGCCTTTGCCTGAAAGACTCCACTTGCACTCCAATTTCTTGCAAAACAAAAAACATTTATGTTAGGGTGATCCGGAGATTAACTTTTGAAACACCTTTTGATGCTTAAGTCAGTAATCTCTCTCTAGGTAAATTTCTCTCACAAGAAATCAAGTAAAATTTCTACCACCAAGAAGTGAAGAAAGAGTTACCTTTTATAAAAAGACAAAACCTACTTTCCAGATGTTCTCTTGCATGTGAGATTTTTCCCACTTGTCAGTTCCTTTTCGTATCTTAGATGATGATTGTAATTGGTATGGAGGACGTGTGTCTTAACATTATTGGCCTCAGCCTTTCCTTTGTTATCATTCATATATGATAGTAATCTCTCTCTAGGTAAATTTCTCTCACAAGAAATCAAGTAAAATTTCTACCACCAAGAAGTGAAGAAAGAGTTACCTTTTATAAGAAGATAAAACCTACTTTCCGAATGTCCTCTTGCATGTGAGATTTTTCCCACTTGTCAGTTCCTTTTCGTATCTTAGACGATGATTGTAATTTGCATGGAGGACGTGTGTCTTAACATTACTGGCTTTCGTCTTTCCCTTGTTATCATTCAGATATGACTTACCTAGTCTTAGCAAACTTTCGCTCGAAGATTTATATTGGTTCGCCACTTGTCCTATTTTCTTGCTTCCATGTGGCTTTTACACCCTTACAATTACTATGCATTGATCATTTTACTCTCGGACTGAAGGGTTGGAGTGTAATTGTACATTTATATATATACAAACATTTAGCTAAACCTAGATATTTGTAGTGCAGATCTAAACTCGGCAGCAGCCTCCATTCGGACCATTCCTCACTCACGCTGTCATGCACGAGTCACGACCAGACCAGTCGACCAACGACCAGCGGTCCACTGCCGACACTAGAAGGATGACGCGATGACGCGATGCAACACCAGAAGGATGACGCAACGTGACACCAGAACGACAACGACACTAAAGACGCGACCTCGATAGCACGGTGACGCGACGCGACGACACCAAAAGGACGACGGCACGACGACTCGACCTTGACGACACGATGACTCAACCTCGACGACACGACACCGACGACGACTTGACGACACGACGAGACCGACGACGACCCGACAACACCAAGTCACAGTCACGAGCTTCTCCCTTTTAGTAGTTGTCCGGTTCTGTCCGGTCATAGTCACGAGCTTCTCCCTTTTAGTAGTTGTCCGGTTTAGTCTGGTCATAGTCGCGAGCTTCTTCTTGACGTCCAAGCTTCTTCCTTCAAGTGTCATTCTCTTTCATTTTCTTTTATGCAATCTGTATTTCGATTCTTGCGTGTAAAAAGTTAATTGGAATGATATATATTTTTGTTATTTCTACCATTATTTGATCTCTTAACTATGACTATATAGATTGCTAACAATGAGATTACAATATGATAGAAAAATCATGTTTTTTTATTTTTTGGTAACTAGAAAAATCATAATGTACAGACATGATATCAGTTTTCATATATATCTCTAATATAACCAGTAATGTGATATAATTTCATGGTTGATTGGTTCTCAAAAATGAATTTGAGTGTTGACTTCGATGACAATACCATCGATTTGGAAGATGAGCTTGAAGTTGAAGATGAGCATGAAAATGTGGGAAGTTCAAGCAAGTCAAAGCAAACTAAAGCTGCTCGAAAAAGAAAGCAAATTTTGCATGTGTGGAAGTCCTTCGAAATGATATCGAAGGATAAAAAAAAGAAATGATAGATGCAAATGCAAATGGCGTGGTCAAATCTATCTCTACCCAACCTTGAGTGGTACAGGTAATATGATTAGATACTTGACTCTTACTTGTCCTAAATATAAATCACGTGATATATGTCAAATGATGATTGAGAAAAGTAAATCTGGGTCTGTTGGTGTTCGTCAACCTGGGACTAAGACTCAAGAAAAATTTAGGAAGCTTGCTGCTAAAACTTTAGTGTTGCATGATTTACCTTTTCATTTTGTAGAGTGAAAAGGAATTATAAGAATGGTTGAGTTTTTAAATGATAATTTCCATATGGTCTCTAGGAATACCATGAAAGCGGATGTGTTGAGTTTGTTTGAGAAAGGTAAGTAAAACCTTAAAAAAATGTTACAAGATGCCCCTAATAAAATTTGTCTAACTTCAGATTTATGGACTGCCCTAGCTACTGATGGTTACATGTATATAACTATACATTTCATTGATTCTAATTGGGTTTTACATAAGAGAGTGATGTCTCCTCCACATGATCGGGTATCTATTGCTGATAAAGTTATGTCATTGTTGTCTGAGGTGGGGTATTGACAAGAAGCTATTTTCCATTACTTTGGATAATGTTTCATTAAACAAGTGTTTTATTGATAATTTAAAAAGTCAATTGAATATTAGTAAATCACTTGTTTGTGATGGGGAATTCGTGTATATCCGTTGTTGTGCCCATATTATTAATTTGATTGTTCAGGATGGATTGAAAGAGATAGATGTGGGTGTGTATAAAATTTGTGAGAGTGTAAAATAAGTAAGAGGGTCTCAAGTTGATTTAGATGTGAAGAAGGGTGTCCGACAAGATGTTCCTACTAGGTGGAACTCAACTTATCTTATGCTAGATAGTGCTCTTTATTATCAACATGTTTGGTGTACTTTAGAGTTGACCGATAGCAATTACAAGCATTGTCTTTTTGCAAGTGAATGGGATAGAGTTGAGAAAATTTACAAGTTTTTACGTTATTTTTATGAGACAACTAACATTTTTTCTGGTTCAAATTATCCCACTTCGAACTTGTACATGCCAAAGGTGTTTTTGGTGCATTTGACTTTGTTGCAGCATTTGGAGAGTGATGATGAGTTTTTGAAAAGCATGGCAAATCAAATGTACAAAAAGTTACAAAAATATTGGGCTGATTTTTGTGTTATTTTGGCAATTGCTGTTGTTTTGGATCCCCGTTACAAGATGGAATTTGTTGAGGTAATGTTTCAAAAGTTATATGATGTTATTGATGAATTAGAAAAGTTGGCACATGTAAGAAGTAAATTGTTTTCTTTGTTTGATGAGTATATGGCAAGTTCCACTAAGGCATCTACCTCCAAGGTCATCACATCATCAGCAACTCCTAATACACAAGTAACCAATGCACAAGTGAATACAATAGATAAACTTGACTTGGTTTTGATGTTAAGAAATAATATAATTTCCTTATTATATATTTGCAATATTATTTTACCATAACAATTTATCTAATGATATTTTCTTTAGTTATTAATTATATATTGTTAGGATTTTGACATGAGACTTGGTGATGGAGGCATTACAAATCACAAGACGCAACTAGAGCTTTATTTGGAAGAACGAAGACTTGAAAGATCAGTTGATTTAGACATTCTAGCCTTTTGAAAGGCTAATGAAGCTCGCTCTCCTGAGCTTTCTGTCATGGCTCATGACGTTTTGTGTATCTCATTATCTACGGTTTCATCTGAATCAATATTTAGCAATGGTGATCGAGTTCTTGATCAATACTAAAGTACACTAAAACCTGATGTGGTGGAAGCAATAATTTACACTCGAGATTGGATAATTGGTAGAGGTAACACACTAATTTTGTGCTAGTGATTTCTTATAATTATTTTTCATTATCTTTCAATTATTTTCGTTATTAATTATTGTTAGAGAGGGAGATTGTATCACTAGAAAACGTCACGGAAGATATATTGAATTTAAGTATTAATGAAGCTCCCCCTAATGCAAGTGCCCCTAGTGAATCAGTAAAAGGTTCAACACCAAATTCTTTCACTTAGTGGTAAATTCTCTTAATTTTAAGATTGTAAATGTAGATATCTAATTTTGTGTTTTTGTGTTTTTTGTATAGCTTGAAAGTCCCTTTGGAGTTTGGAATCAATGAGGAAAGGATTTTAAGTGACAAAAGTTTGATGTTAGAGAATGATAATATTATGTCATTTTAATTTATATGGATTTGCATTGAGTTTAATTTTGTTGTGATTTTTAAATGTGGATGATATGGAATTTTGTGTAGTTGATTTAATGTGTTGGTTTTTATGTGTTGAATTAAGTGTTTAAATATTTGATTGTGAATTATTTGTTATATTTGTGTTTGCATTAAGTTTGATTTTGTTGTGGTTTTTAAATATGGATGATGTGAAATTTTATGTAGTTGATTTAATGTGTAGGTTTTTATGTATTAATTAGGTGTTTAAATGTTTGATTGTGAATTATTTATTATATTTGTGTTTGAATTGAATTTGATTTTCTTAGGGTTTTTAAATGTGGATGATATGAAATTTTATAGTTGATTTAATGTGTAAGTTGTATAGTTGATTTAATATTTAGTTGATATATTATTTATTATATGTGGGTTAAACGAATTAAACAGGTTAAACGAATTAAACAGGTTAAACGGGTTAAACGAATTAAATGGGTTAAACGAGTTAAACGAATTAAACGATTTAAATGATTAAACGGGTTAAACGAATTCGTGTCGTGTCAGTCGTATATAAATGAATTCGTGTCGAATCCAAAAATATCAACCCGCTTCTTAAACGAATTCATGTCTAATTAATCAAATTCATAAACGAATCGAATCGAATTCAGCTCAACCCGACACACCAACTCGTTTTGCCACCCTCTCTCGGTACTGTGCATTTAATGATGGACCACTAGCAGTTTTCTACCGACATGAGATATTTGTATTGTATCTTTGGAAACTCGGGTAAGTTTAATATCATTATAACCAAACCTGTCACCTAGGTGCAATTTCATCAAACCTCGCACAAGGTTTGTGCAATTTACCCATTTGCAAAAGATTCACCTAAACCAAAATTATTGCTAAACTATTAGCACCCAGTAGCATTTTTCCGCGACTATATATAAAAGAATTAATTTTCAACTTTAAAAATTAAACACGGTTACTTATGGAGATGAAGCTATAGCTTCATTAAATTTAGGACGAGGGAGTTATAGCAATAACATTAAAAATATATATATATATATATATATACAAATAACAAAAAAATTAATGGTAAAACTTAAATAAAGTACCTCAACTATACATTATATTAGAAAAAATTAACTTGTGATCCATTAATAGAAAAAACTTTAAATCGGGATCACAAGTTGGCTTCGCCAGAACCTGAATATATTTGAGAGTCCTTTTGGTATATAATTTTCGTGATCTTAAACGCTATACCAAATTACCAATACTACTTTAAATATCAAACATGAACATTTATCTCCTCCCCAAACTACAAGGAATGAACCTAAATTTCTCCTGGAAGTCTCGTTCATGAATAATTTTCATGACTTAAATGCTGCCAGTTCAAAGAGGGTGTCCTTTTGCTCTAACCGCCCTGTCAATGTGAATTTGAAGAAAAAGAAAATAGATATGGTAATATGACTAAAGAAATTTTGTGAACCATATAATGTATATGTATTAATATATTGTTATTACTAAATAGACACAATTAATGACATTTTAATTGACAACACACACGACAAGGCATCTGTCTGGTAGCTATAGGAAATATATTGGAATTGTACCTTTTCCATATATATATATATATATATATTAGTATTACATAATACTGAGTTGTTCTCATATCGGATGTCTACTGTGACCAACCATAAAGTTTGCTATTTTATTGACTTTGTTGGCTCCATCGTTTAAAATTATCAAACTTTAAATACTATTATTGGTACTCTTACTTAGCGGGGAAGGATATATAAAATCCAATCAATAACAACGTACAAGTTTTTCTCTATAATATTTGAAATACTGTAAAATAAAATGATACCTATGTAACTAATAAACTTATTAAATTTTTTTGACAATATAACCATTAAATATTTAATAATTCTGACTTTTGATGAGTAATGCACTTATTAAGTTAATTATTTATTTATTTTTTTAATTATTCGACGTGGCTTGATCACAGAAACAAATATTTAATATTCCTTTAAAAGAAATGAAGGTACCTATTATAATATTCTAATTACACCAAACGGAAAAGGCATGCAAACTTTTTATAAGACCACTATTTTCCACCTCATTGCCATGCCTGCATTAATGTAAATTATCCCCGGCAGCTGTTTTCCATCTACCTTGTCAATTACAGAAACTTAAAAAAAAATAAATAAAAAGTTTAAAATAAAAAGCTTTCATATTTCAAAAAAAATTAAAAGGTTTCAATTTCTTTCCTTCTTTTCTTATTGACAGTAACATAGTTATATATATATATATAAATATATATATATATATTCGAGATACGATACGGTCAAAATAATCTTATTGAAAGTAAAATTTTTAAAAAGAACTTCAAATTTTATGGTATTCCTACAAATTCTTCTTGATTTAGCATAATTTGAAACAGACTCCATTCAGTGAAAATTTTGTCTAGTAAACCATCATAAGATTTTGATTTTTATCAGATACATTTTACACCTATAAAGTTGACTGATTAAATGGAAATTAATCATGCGATTTTGAAATGGGTCCAATTAATTTAAAAAACTAATTTGTATTAAATGGAAATTAATGTGATTTTGAAATGGGGTATTCGATACTTGCCACCTGAAAAACTAATTTGTACACACCCATTGTTTTTTAAAATATGTGATTACAAAATTATCCCTAAACATAATTACTTCCAAAAATAAATAGACGCCCAGTCTATCTTCATGATGACAACAAAAATCTTAAGAAGTGCAATATCCTGAAGAACGAAAAAATGTAATCTAATATTAATCCTATATATAGACTTTCATCTCAACTAATTTCAATTCACGAAAATCATAGTGACAAAGGATGTATTAATTCACGAGTCAGTAGTCATCATAAAAAATTGACTTCCCAAGTTTATGGTTTCTTCCACTGGTCAATGGGAACCTTGGGATCAAGAGGGAAAAATATCAATGTTTAGGTCTGCAAAAATCTTATGTTGGATACTTGGATTTTTTAAACTTGCATAGACGATCTAAAGTGATCAAATTGAATATATTGAATTTTGATTTTAGATTATTAAAATTGATAAAATAGAATACACTAAAGATTGCTTCTATTATTACGGCTTAATGATAATTTGTTATACAAAATTCAAAATTTTATCATTTATTTTCATGGTGTTAAGGAGTCTGTGAAACTAAACTAAAGAACTATAATAAGGGGGAAGAAGATATAATGGGGCGTTTTTGGCATATGCTTTCTTGTATAAAATAAAATTTTAAATTTTAAATTTTAGTGATGAGTGTAATTATTATTTGGGTGTATAAATTGTTTTGTTAGGTGGCAATAATGGCACCCTTTTGAAATTCGTAATCTTGTTTCAAAAATGATTTCTAATTAACACACTGAACACCTATGATGGGCATGATGCTGTCTAAATTCTCGAAAAAGATGGATTCATAACAAAAATTATCTGTGTAAATCCTAAATTTCTTATCAAGATTTCGATTTTACAAAGGTTGTTTTGGTCAAAGAGACAAACTAAGCACATGTAACTAATTTAGTTTCCCTAACAATAAAGAAGAGCTATAAAATCTATAGATATATATATATATATTTTTTTTTTTTTGAAGTACTATAAAATCTATAATTTGGCAAGACAGCTGGTAAGGATTATCATAAAATAACTTTGTTGCCACCCAAAAAAATTCTTCCGGTATCCCGTTTACTACGTAAACCCACCCCTAAAATATAAAAATATATTATTTATTCTTTACACCTTTCTAAGTACCAAAACTCGCCTTAAACACTAATTTCATTTTCATTGTTCTTCTCCCTCAACCCAGTTTATCAGATTTATCAATCTAATCAAATCTGTTTTCTTCTAATTGTAGGAGAATGTTAAGAGATGTTATTGGATTTGTTTTAAATTCAAATGAGTTGCCGGTTTTATTATGAAATCAAAACGAATTGGAAGCTGTGTGAATTGCAACCTTAAAAAAAAGGGGTGGAAACAGTCAAGTTTGTTGTGTGGTCATGACTGGTGAGTGACTCCGATGGAATCGAGTAAAAGAACAATTTACTGTTGAATTGATACTTGCAAACTTCCTGTTGTTTAGTTTTGTTAATCCTTTTTTGTAGTTTCATTCAAATAATATCAAGATTTTGTATGTTTTATGGTAAAGTTGGTTTTGGTTTCAAAATAAATATTAGGGTTTATATTCAAATGTGAAGATATATACGATATTCAGGATAAAAGATATACATCCATTTTTTTGTCAAATACTATGTCCATATTTATTGCCAAAAAAAAAAAAAAACTATGTCCATATTAGTAATTTCATATATATATAAATTTTAATTCTGAAGGTTTTAATTAAAAAATGGGCGTAAGGAGAATTTTATTGGATAGCAATAGAGCCGTCCTTACCATAAATGTGATCAAGTGTGAATAGCACATTTCAATGACAAAACAATTTTAAAAAAAAATTATTGACATTAGGTCATAATACTGTCAAGATCAATGAAAATGAAACTTTGAAGTACAGCTTGGATTTTTACTCTCAAACATGAGAGATGACTGTCTACATAAAGTGAAAAAAATATCCACAATTAGTGGAAGGATACGAATCGAACCCAAATCTGGTGTACGGGTGAGGGTAACTATACCACTCTATCAATCCCACTTGTCATAATGAAAAAACATTAATTCACTAATTAGAAAATTGTGCAAAAATGCCAATACAGTTTTGCACTTAAACTTTCTATCAAAAATGATACGATGAGAGAATTGATGGCAAATCATAATATTATTGAGATATCGTATGAGACTATTTTTATAAATAGCATTATTTAATAAAAAAATATTTATCGAAAATTTAATATGTTTGGCACTTCTTAAATGTCATTAATTAAACTAAGAACACTGAAACTGCACCCCAAAAAAAAATAATAATAAAAATAAAAATCTGCATAGTTTCGATATCAATAATACAATTCAAAGCATATTTCCATGTAAGACAGGTGGTTAACCACTTTCTTACCATCTTAATCACATCGTTGAAGTCCCACCAAAAGTATTTTACAAATTTTGTATTAATAATTTTTCTTACTTTATTATAAAAATAGTTATTTTCCGTTATGACAATATGTTTTTGAACATAAATACTAATTAATCTCAACAGATCTTAGTAAACCTATCATCTATCTAACGTCAATTTTATAAAATATATATATTCATAACTAAAGTTAATTATTACAAAATTTCTGGTTTCTAATCTATAGATGCAGGCAAGCCACATTATCTTGTTCATTTATACATGACATTACAACTCATATGAATCAAATTCAAACTTTCTCGACCACAAACGACCTTATTTAATATGTGCATATGAAGTTGACCCCAAACAAACATCTCCCTAACCCCCCCACCCCCCGTGTTCATAACTAAGGTTAATTGTTATAAAATTTCTGATTTCTAATAATAGAAGCAATCAAGCCATATTATCTTGTTCATTTAACTTTCTCTAACACAAACAGCCTCTGTAATATGTGCATATGAAGTTAACCCCAAACAAAAAATCCCCCCCACAACCCCTCCACCCCCACCACAAACAGCCTTATATAATATATGCATGACCCCGACAAACAACGCCTCCCCCCAAATAAAGTTAATTATCATAAAATTTCTGGTTTCTAATCGATAGATACAAGCAAGTCATATTATCTTATTCATTTTAACTTTCTCTACCACAAACATCATTATGTAATGTGTGCATATGAAGTTGAACCAAAACACAACACCACCCACCCACCCCTTTTTTTTTTTTTTTTCATTTTTAATTATAATACAATTCAATTCATTTATAAACTGAATCTTTCAAATCCAATAAACAGACTATGATCTCAAGACCTCTTATATGACCATGAATACAGATGTGTAAACCTTTCAAATTTCATCAAAATCAAATCAACTTTTTTCTAACCAAGTCAATATTATGCTTCTTGGTTTTGATCCACGAATATTCATCACACATTCACACCATACATATAAAGTCAAAAGCACTCATAAATAGCTGAAAAGAATCTCATTAGGAAATTGCACAGCTGTACAGCTGCTTTCAGTCCAGGTTTCAATTCATTAAACTATCGGTTGGTAGATAAAATATCGTTATAGTTGCTTTAAAACTTTCAGTGTAATATCACGACCTAACACTAACAGTATTAAAAGCCATTCTCTTCGTTCACTAGTAAGTGCGGAGGATGTTAGTCTAATAATGCTAACTGCAGAGGGAAAGAGAGGGAGTGATAACTGTTACTTGAAATCAGAATGCCTTACAACTTGGTAGCTCTGCATTAACAACTCTACAAGTCATATCTAGGTGACCTGTAAACCCCCCACAGAACCACTGTATACAATTAAGCACAAGGGGGACCATTTGGACAATCACGAGTTTTGGCTGTAATTTGATACGTTCCTATCACCATCATCACTTGTAAGTTCAACTTGACATCCAAAAGCAGTTACAAGCTACAATCTAACATTGAGTGTGAGACTGACATTGGCTCGAGTCTTACTCATTGTTTGTTCACTATCAAGGTTACAGAGTCCTGCAGTAATCCCAATTTGTAAACAAACGAAACTCGGGAATTTTCTAGGTATTTAAAATAAATAAATAAGAAAAACATTAAACCATGATAGTCCTTGTTTTTTTCAATGCTAGTTACGACAACTATAATTTACACAATACTTATCAGCTTTCTTACTGACTTAGAGGTTTTTATTATCTATCAACAAAATCATTAAAAAGAAATGCGAAGTAGCTATGTATATTGTATCATAATCCATCTACAAAATTACAACTTCAAGGTGTGATCTTCTGATGCTTGGTGATATATAACAACAAAGCATGCCACCACATGAATTTAATTATGTAGACTACATGGCATTGCACACCCCATATACTGAAATCGAGGATTAACATAGAACTTTTAGAGTTGTAACATAAAGTTCTACAGCCTAAAATATTCTTTGCTAGAAAAGAGAAAGACAAAAACCAAAAAAAAAAAAAAAAAGATTGAATAAAATAGTACAAGCCGAAAGTCATCAACCGTACTTACAACCATGCTTTCAGCTTCAGTTCTTTTCAGGCTCAAACCAGGAAGGTTAAGATTACATAGCTCATTGCACTCCCTAGATCAGGCCAGAAGCACAACACTAAAGTATTACCATAAACAGTTTGGAAGCAAAGACTGCTGCCGTTTGAACCGGACACTGCATGTTGTATCTACAGTTAAAAAAGGAAAAAGTTTATGTCAGGGTAGTATCACTTGTTCATTTCCTGAAAATAACTGGTGGCTTGAAAATCACATTAGACAGCTTGCTAAAATGAATGGGTTGATAATTACAAAGTTTGTAGTATTCATAACAGGTTCCATCCAGATTCAGGAATTTTTATATGTAGTTATAAAGAAATGGCATCACCTATTATTTCCATGTATTTGTGATAGGGGTAATTCTTTGTCAAAAATCAATTTACCAAACAATTGTTTTTGCATGAAAACATGCCTTTCAATGCCCTTAAACAATGATGTTCAATGAGAAGTCAATATATTACAGCGTGCTAGACAAGGGTATCAGATTTTTTTAGAAATGCATCTTATTCCAGATTAGAAAACAAAGTGGAATATATTAATGATCAAAGGAACTCACACCACAATATCTGTTCTGCTTATTCAACCTTTTCATTTTCCCTTTTATTTCTTGATCTAGATGATAATATACTTGTTGTCCATCCTCCAAAATAAGCTATAATCTAAAGATACAATATAATGAACATTGTGAATCTCTGATCCTCCCACTCAACCAGAACTGCTACAATAAAGAACAGCATTACTTATTACATCCACAAAGCATGTAATTAACAAAATATTGAAAGCACATCATTCTCTTGACAATTCTCTGCAGACGAATTATTAAAAAGTTTTCAAATAGAAATCATACCTAAGCTAGATGCCTCCATAGTGCTGGGCGATCTCTTGAAATAAGAAGAACACGGGATGCTAGGTAATCAAAAGAAGGAGAATATAAATCATCTGGGCCTATAGTTTCTCTGACATTTTGATTATTGCTATAATCACCTGTGAAGCACCGTATTTCATCATCATGCAAGGCATCAAAAACAAACAGTCCTAGCCTGGAAACACCGATGACAAAATTTGAATTTCCCCAAACTTGTGCTACAGCTGAGTAATATGAGTGAGCATTGGATTCCGGCAGAGAGTAAGTACTAAACAGCCTCTGTTTCCGCAAGGAAAACTGCTGCACCTGTGAAGAGGGCGGCTTTTTACCCACTGACCTCACATTAGTGCAACCCAGATAGATTGAATCACCGCGAGAGTATACTGACTGGACATTGATGCCAACTTTTGGGATCTTAAGACCAACGCCAGACGGGTGGCGGAAGTCCAAGATGTTAATAGAATCATGTGTGCAAAACACACCATCATGTCCTTCGGCTTCTGCAGAAGTCACTCTGTATTTCAAATATTAGTTATTATCAGTTACTATGGCTTCTTCATATGTGCATTCAACTAATACATTAAGTAAATTTATAACTTATTCGTATATCTACAAAAGCAAATAATGTCAGCATAAATGAAAACTAAAATGTCATGGCAAACAATAAAATGAATGATATAGATACATACAGAATAATTTATTTAGAAAAGTCCAGGACAAGATCACTTGGGACAGCATAAGCCAACCAGCAAATGGCTAATATAAGAATGTCAATTACCAGTAAATGCTTGGATTAAAATCCTCACCTTTGCCGAACGCCTCCACCTAATTCAGCATCAGTGTTATTCACATGTAGAGCTGAGATTTTTCGGCTACATGAAGAAGCAGACAGTAATGGTTGAGGATTTAGCGAATTCACATCCCATAAGGATACTGCATCAGCTTCTGCTATGACTACTTTTCCTCTGTTTCTCCACTGCAAAGGGCTAGAATAGTCCATAACTAATACGGGCTTTTGAACCTCCCATTTCATTATCTGCTCACCATCTCGGATATCATAGATTTTTACAGCCCTTTGAGAGCTGGCTGTTGAGATGATAAGTGGCCCACATGGTTTAAACCACGATTGCTGAGGAGTTTCAGGAGATAATAAACTAGAAAAAGTGTTCCTTCTATATGTATTGTTATTGGGCAAAGGACCAAGAACTGTTCTTGAGTTGGTCGTTCCTCTGCCTTCAGCATGAAAAGCTTGCACATCTTTGGTATAAAAATCCCACGAGCAAAATCCTGAATCCAGGGTCCCTGCAGATGCAGCCACAACATATCTTCCTGAGCAACCATCTGGACTAGGGGCACGGATTATCCAACAATCTCTCCAAGTACAAGGTGAAACTCCAGCTGGGGGCTTGTAAATAGCCTTATCCTGAAACAACAACAGACCATTAATGGAGAAAACAAATCCTAGATGCTAACCAATCAGCTACTTCACATCCATGAGAGTATCATTCTCTACATGCTATGCTAAAAGGCTTTGTGTCTAAATGTGCTCGTAATATTAATAAGAAAAATAATGACAAGACAACCAATTAAAGAAGTCCAACAACAATTACAAGCAATTGGAAACAAAATCTCAGAATTCTTTCCTTTTGCAAAGAAGCGGCATGTGACAATATATATTAGACAGGCACAGATTTTAAATTGTTACTTATGTATACCAGACAGTGTTCTACGTGAGCAAAAGCAAGCAAAAAGAAGTTTTCAACTACATTATTTTAACAACAAGAGACATTAAAGATCAAGAACATGAAGAACATGCATACCTCACAATTTGCAATATCATAGAAAGAGCACGAGCCATCATCATGAGTAAGAAGAACTGACTCTCCTTCTGACACGAACCACCCTCCTGTTGAAGTTTTTTGGCCTATTTCGTTCAGCTGATACAAACAACTATCTTCTGCCTCCTCACCAATCATAATTCCTTGTATGTTCTCCTGATCATCAAAGTTTTCAAGCCTTTCATCGGTCGTGAGAAGGGCGTCAGCATCATCTTTTCCATTGAACCTGTTTGACAGACCTTTTTCTCCGGAAATTGCAATGCCATCTGTTTCTAGAACTTCACAACATTCTAGATCAACCAGTCCATCCCCTGCGGTACCCTTAACTGGACCCTTGTCCAATGAAGCCAAAAACTCCAATGCTATTGAGTTCTCCTCAATAGGGCTCCTCGATTTCTCTTCCATCTTTGAATCATTACTGGATCCTACAACATTGGATTCATGACTTTCAGAGCTTCCAGACGATGTTTTAAGGGTCATTCGACTTTTAAGCAACTTATGATGAGGAAACAGTCTAGCTTCCAGTTCCTCACTCTTCAATACCTTAGCAGGACTTTTCACTCCAGAAACTCTCTTACGTGGACTCATCTCAACCTTCTCACTGCCTCCATCATCATTTCCCACAGTTCTGGAACTACCACTTTTACCATCAGAATTTCCCACAACATTACCCATTGCCTTCTCAATACCTGAAATCTTTTCCTGGATATCAGAAAGAATAACTTTCGATGCATCCGGATTATTCATATCTAACATCTCCTTAGTCCTCTTAATATCAGAAGCGATTCTTTTCACCTTCCCTTCCAAAAACGAAAGCTTCTCGTGAAGCTTACTCGAGTATTTAACCTCAGTCTGAACACTTCCACCTTCACTCAATCCCTTCTCTTTCACAATCACCAAATCCTTCGAACCACCCAAAGAATTCAAATCAGCCTCTTTCGAACCTAGATCTGCACTTGCCCTGCTCTTCTCAGTTTTAGCTTCAGGTTTCAAGACAACAACTTTAACCGAGTTTTCAACTTTTGTACAAAACCCTCCACTACCCTTTTCAATACAACTCTCAAACCTACCACTACCACAACTAGCCCCACTAGCCCCACTTGATTTCCCAGAATTTAATCTCAAGTTGACACCTTTATTACCACTACTGCCCACAACCCTTACCCCACCTGAAACCCTCTCAGTAGCACTCTTTTTCTCCAAATTCACACCAACCCGAATATTCTCTTTAAATTCACCGGAAACCCTTTTCTCACTCCCACCCAGTTCAGCCCCTTTAACATTCAAATCCCCAGACCCTTTTTTTTCAACAGAACTAGAAACCCTATCTTTCTTCAAATCACTATAAACCCTAATAAATTCAGATGGACTCTGACTCCTACCTCTCGGGACGAAAGACGTGGAGCGCCGGACGCCATCCCAAGCAGGCTTTTCGACACGTGGCACCTGGCGGATAGTCGGCTTCTGAGAGCGAGTGTTTTCCTTGCCGGAAGATGATCTTTTGAGGGCTGCTTTATTGGGGACTGAATTCGGAGTTAGGGTTTTGGCGGCGGCGGCGCTGCGGTCTCTTTGTCGATGAATCGATGAAGAAGAAGACATGAGTTGTGTCTGCTTTTAATGTGTTTTAGTCGTCTGCTTTTTGATTGGACGTTAATTATATGGTATATGAGCGTGTGCTTGGTTGCGTTTTGCCTTTTTATTTATGTTTTTGTTGGCTTCATTTTTTGAAGTGCCGGATCGGGCGGGAAATGCGTCTGGTTTTGAGTTTTGAACTTCTTTTGGAGGGGTTTTGTTACTGTGTGGTTTTCTTGTCTCGTTTATTCGTATGAGTGGGTGGACTGCTTTATCCTTCAAGGATAAATTACTTTTTTCAAACTTTTATAATATATTTTCTATTTTTGGGGGGCCGTTTTGGAGATTTGGATTTGAATGGACATTTGTTTGTTATAGCTTTCTAATTAATTATGATTTATGAAAATGGAATATTGCCATAAATGTTTAAAATTTTATATGGAAGTTGATAGCACAAAACTACAAATGGTGCAAAAAAAAAGATTTGTTACTATCACTATCCAGTTGATTATCCTATTGTTTAATTATGAAAATTGACATGTTATTTAGCTTTTCTCTGCATAGATCTCATATTATGCAAACTTTTTCTATTTAATAAATAATAATTTAATGCTAATGTCAACAATTTCCATTTTTTTTCAATCAACCTATTAATAGATCTCAAAAGGTGGCTCTATTGTCGTTAAAAAAGAACTTCGAGATTATAATATTAGTGAAATGTCCTTTATAAAGTCAATATAAGCTAGGCAAAAAATACATAATAAAGTCAATATAATGATAAACTAACTCATTTAAGTAATATAGTTTAATTTTTCTCCATACAGTCAGCATATACTCATTTATCATAATTAGGCAACACACCTTTTTTAGTCAAAAACTTCAGTCTCATAGTATCATAACTAATCTATTCTCACAATAATAAGAAAAAAGTCCTCAACTCGAAATTTTACTCTCGCGAAGAGAGAATAAAACTTTTTATACATATTGGTAAATAAGTATGATGAAACTCAAACTCTCAATCACAAACAAACAATTAGTAAATGTATATGTTGAAACTCAAACCCCAATCACAAATATGAAAGAAAATTACATTAATTAAATTGAATGCCAATGAAGTTATAATTCTTAACTTTTAACTGAATGTCAAATCACTTAATAATTTTTTTAAATATATTATTCCAAATCCATCATACTCAAAATAACATATTTTCAAATTTGTTCTAATTTTATATTATACAAATTCATTTTAATGATATTCCTTTTAATATTATTTTTATTTAAATATATAACAATAGTAATTCAACTTAAGACCATTTTGTTTATATTTATTTATACATATGAATTTAATTTACTTTACTATAATAATCCATTTATATATATATATGTAATTTTAAAAAAAACTTTATTATAATAATTAATCATATTATAATTGTGAATAAAAATATTATTAATAAACATAAAAGTGTTTTAGTATTTAGTAAATAATTTATTATAATTATTTATATTATATTAAATGAATATACATAACAATCGATAGTAAAAGGATATAAAATACTTTATTACAATAATTAATCATATTTTAATTATGAATAAAAATATTATTAATATATACATAAAAGTGTTTTAGTATTTGCTAAATAATTTATTATAATTGTTTGCATTATATTAAATGAAGATACATAATAGCTAATAGTAAAATGATTAAGTGTCAAATTCTTATTTTCAGATAATTTTAATTTTAAAAAACAAACAAGATTACTATACATACAGAGATAAGAGAGAAAAGACAAACAAACATGTAATTTAGATTTCACGATTTAGTCACTATTCAGTCTTCAGTTGATAGATGACGGTTTTGGATTTCTAATTTTTTTTTCTTCATCTCAATCATTTATCTTAATAATGAATAGTGGAGATCTATCTTTTTTCAAAAATATTTTTAAGTTTTTTTTTTTTTTTTTTTAAGCAAACATAAAAGAAAATAGAAATACCAAAATGCCTTTCTTGTTTTATGGTTGGCCAATGTTAACTAATAGGAAGAGCGTACGATGCAATTAAAGGATAATTTTGAATCTATTTATAATTTAATAAACTTGAAGTAGGTGATGTGCAATTCCTTCTTTATGTAATGTCAATTTCATTTTAACATCAAACACATAACTATTATCTTTCAATTATGCAAAGCACTTTTGAACTTCTTAGTATAAATAGTTCTCCATATTTTCGTTCACCTTGATAGTGAGAGCTCGAATCTCATCAAATATATTTTACAAGTCGATAGACCGTGAAAGTAATGATCATTGCTTCGTGAGCTAATATGTGAAAATGATAATCAATCCTATCATGTCGTAGCACACTTGATTTATGGGTAGTCTATGAAAGTAGTAATTAATTTCATTAGATCCTAATAAATCTTTTCAGTATTCCATGAAAGTAACACTTGATCTTGTTTGAATCTTAATAGACCAATTCACTATGTGTCAATTTTTTAAAAAATATATAATATATACACACATATATATAGTAATTCTATTATCAGTATCTTTTAATTTTAAAAGTTAGGATAAATCAATTAAATTTATCCATTGTATTTTCTTTCTTAAAATAAATTCTCTCTTATATTTAAATTTTTAATGAGTGAATTTAATTAATTTGTCATAATTTTTTAAAGTTAGGAGGTACTGATGGTAGAATTTATCTCTCTCTCTCTCTTTCTATACATATACCGATTTACAAGTGAAAAATAAATCATAAGATTCGATGTACTACTGATTCACATTTCTTATGTACAAATCAAATTGCACATTTAGATAAACGGATTATGCACTTTTGTTCATCCACTTTTGTTTTAGTGATCGTGTACTTTCCATTTTATATCAATGATAAAGATATTAGTATATTTTATACTTGAATGTTACGTTTATTTATAAAATTGTAAAATTGTGAAGTGTAGAGAGATTATCCTTTATAATGAAAATTGTTTTACATCAAATTTTAAAGGTTCCTAATTCAAAGTTGCCATCATTTTTTTTTCCCCTAAATTTTTGGGATTGGTCAAAAAAATTACTGGAACCAACTGAGATGAGACACTAGTAGTGCAACTCGTAGAACTGCTTCCATATTAGAGAGATGAATCCACGTAAAAGTGGGAGAAAGACCTATACGTGGGTGGAGAGGTTACCCATATAAATTAATGAATAATGTTGTTATGGGGTGTAGAACCTATACTAATAGATATGGGGATTGTGGCTTTTAACCAAAGACGTCAAAAGTCGGTTACGATGCCATCCATTTTCTTTTAAGCATAATAGTGTCATGTTTCAAAATAAAAATAAATAATAAAACTTATGCCACCAGTTTTTGAAAACATATAGAAATGTCAACAAGCAGACCACAAGATATGTTCAAGTGGTGACCAGTGAGACTTAAAAAATTAAAACCCGTTGACAAGTCTACAGCAAAGAAAAATTACATAAGATTATACATAAAAGTTGAATCATCATTCCAAATAACCTTAATTTCATGACATTATTGTTTTTCCACAATAATATATCGAGAACATTTTCTATACTATGTAACTGTTTATTACAATTTTTCATTACATAAAAAAGAAACAATTTTTCAAAATTTTTCCATAAAAGAAAATGAAACAGTTTTTTCTTCGGTGGGTCCAATTAATAATATTTTCTTTGAATAATATGTCATCACAAAGTATTCCCTCTCTTTCTTTTTTTTTTTTTTTCCAAATTACATGCTCTATGTACTCATATATGAATATATATAGCACTTATCGAACTCTTTGAATCAGATCTTTGAAACCTAATTTGGTAATAACTTTCATTATGAAGAGAAGTGGGTTCCCAAAGAGAGGGAGAAATTTTCCACATACTATGATGTGGATTGGGTGATTCAAACTCTGCCCAAGGAAGGAGAGAGTGTGCCACCACAGCAACACCCATTTGCTCCATCACTAAGGGCTGTTTGGGATGAGCGGGGAAGAGTTTATTTTGGTTTCTTGAAGTCAGATAAAGCCAGAAACCATTTTTATAGCTGTTTGGATGAATTCAATAAAAAAGCTTCCTGACTTTGGAAGCTCTTTTACCCAAAGCTACTTCACCCAGTTTCTCTTGAAAACTCTTCTTGAAAAACATGAAAAACCAAAATTTTGTTTAATGAAGCAATTTAAAAATTTTAGTTTTTATTTCTCTTCTTCTATTATCAAAAGTTAGAAACAGAAGCTATCCCAAACGAGTTCGAAGTATTCTAATTTCTATAAACATAATCGTGTACAACAAATTTACTCTTAGCATATACATTTGACATCATTGTTCTAACGTGAGAATTTAGAAGGCATATTTTTTTTATGTTCTCTTATCCCATCCGATAAATGTCCCATTCGAAGTGATTTTAAAATTAAAATGACAAAAAAACACACGCACGCGAAACAGAAGTACAGAAACCAGATACATCAAGAAAACATAAGAAAACAAAATCAGTTGTGTCGGTGGCACACCTTGCTCTCTAGTAGCCACATATGACATCAATATAGAACTGGCGAACGCCCAAGTACCAAAGCCTAAAACGAGTACATACACACACATGGCTTCTCTTGCTCTGACCTCTCTCTTTCATTCTCCAACTCGTCTCTCTCACTCTTCACCGTCTCTCAATTCTCCTCCTACTAACTGTTTTCTTCCCAGAAAAACTCACCCCTTGACTGGAAGCCTTGTTGTGAGATCAACCCTTGAAGGGTGTCTGTTCTTGACCCACCACCACCTCCTCCTCCTGACTCCAAGGCTGACCTCATTGCTTCTTTGAAGCTTAAGTTGCTGGTCAGCTTCTCTTCTTTTCTGGGGTTTGTTTTTTATATTAATTGCTTATTTGTTAAAAAAGTTTTCATGGTTTACAAAATCGGTTGTTCTCTCATTGTTCATTGTTGTGCCTGTTCTGGATTCGTGGTTTCATTGGTTTGAATTGTTTAATTTAGATGAACATATGAGTTTATTGGAGGAACAGTAATGTTTTTGACTACCTTGATGTGTGCCTGCCTTGTATTTCTGTTTGATGAAAATAAAGAAAAATGATTTGTTTTAGGATTTTAGTGGCTGATGAAGCAAAACAAAAACATGAGTGAAGGGATATTATGGAATCCCATATTTGTGTATTGAACTTTAACAAATTGGGCTACAACTAGCGTACAAGGCTTTGAATCCACAGATCGAGGTGGTGTGATGGTTAATATTGTGATGTAATGAGCTTAGTGTTGAGTCTCGAATCCTTTGACAGCAAGCTTGAGTACTTGGATAGTTATATGCTGACTTAGGCGTATAGTCCTAAAAGAGGGAGAAATTTATAGGCATCTACTATCCAATTTCACAGTATGAAACTGGATAAAAGGTTCAAAAAAAGAACTAGTTTCTTTTTGGAGTGTGAAAACTAGACCCACAGAGTGATTGCTAGCTTGATCGGTGTTTATGGAATTGCTTTGAGCTTCCAAATCATGGGTGAGTGCAGCATTAAGCCTGAAAAAGTGGGACTGAGGCCTGCATTTCTTAGTCAAAGAGCTCAATTCCCTTGGAAGTGGATCATTATATTTATATATTAAGCTGATTGAGTACTAGTGTACTACAAACTTTAGATCTGGTAATGCAGCAGAAAACTGGACAAAAGAGGGGTTAAGTTATGTGGAATTTGTGTACTGAAGTTGAGGAAATTGAGTTGAATTAGTCACAAGGGAGGGCATTTGTCTTAATGATGCTTTATGAAAGTTATATCTCATAAATTTCATGAAGATTGTGGGGTCCAAATGTGTTTGAAGGAGGGCAAGAATGGTGCCTATGTAATTAGATGAGTTGTAGGGTAAATAAGTTAAATGGAAAACAAAGGCTTATAGTTTTACATGAAGAATCCATATTGATTATGTCCTAACATGGGATATAACCCTTGGTGTTATCTGTTATGTGAATATGAGAGTATGGATTTGAGAAATATTTAAAATGTTTGTGATTAATATATACATTGAAGTACTTTTGTTATCATCTTTATGTGCAAGTTTCAACTTTGTAAACTTTTCAAATTAAGGAGATAATTGGAAAATTAACATAAACAGTCAGTCACACTTTTAAATTCTTCATTTGGGATAAGGTTTAAGGATTTTTAACCCTTTAATTTTCTTTGCTTAGATGTGTGTCTTTGTGCCGAAAATGTAAAGACAGTTTTGAATAAGCTATCATCTCAAAATTTATTTATTTATAATTTTTTTTAACTTGAATGTAGTTGTGAATAAACATGTAAGTATGCAGAACTAGATGTGTCGTATTCTGTAGATACAGTATCTTGAGGCCTGATACATAAGGATTGATCAAATGCAGAGTGCTGTTTCTGGGTTAAATAGAGGTCTTGCTGCAAACACTGATGATCTGCAAAAGGCGGAAGCTGCTGCTAAGGAGCTTGAAGATGCTGGAGGACTGGTGGACCTCTCAGTAGATCTCGATAGATTACAAGGGAGAAGGAAATTACTATACAGTAGCGCATTCTCTTCTCGCACTTTAGGTGGGAGCCGGCCTGGACCTCCGACGGGTAGGCTGCTTCCCATAACTCTTGGCCAGGTTTGCTATGGTCACCCCCTTTATTATTTTGTTTAATGATTCCATTTCTCATTTTTGTGACTTGGTAATTTATTTTGAGTACTGGAAATGTAGTGACTTCCTCTGAGCCTTAGGCCAAACCAAACATCCTCAACCACTTTACATCATATCGATAAATAGAATAGAAAATCATTCTATAAATAAAAGAACCCATTACCACAGAGCTTCCTCCTAGGGTAAATGGGTAATATCAGTGCCAATACAAACAATGTTCGATCTTTTGATCCAATAATTGACAATTATTTTAAAGAAAACATCAAAAAATATAACAAGTTGGTGAACTTGAATGATCTAAAATTATCTCTTCTATATAAGCAATGTTGTTGAAATATATTTTTTTTATGGTTATTAAATTCATGAACATTCCTTGATCTAACTATGTATTTATCGTCTGGTCAGGTCTTTCAACGGATTGATGTCTGAAGCAAGGATTTCGATAATATAGTAGAACTTGAATTAGGTGTCCCATGGCCCCTGCCACCTGTTGAATTGACTGCTTCATTAGCCCACAAATTTGAACTCATAGGTTGGTGCTTCTGTTAAACTTCTCATGCTCTAATTTCTGTATCATGTTTTGACACTCATTGACATGGGAGAATCTTTTTATAGGGTCTGCCAAGATTAAAATTACATTTGAGAAAACAACTGTAAAGACAACGGGGAACTTATCACAACTTCCACCCTTAGAGTAACCTCGACTTCCAGATGCATTACGGCCTCAATTTGATACAAGAAGTGGTGAATTTGAAGTTACCTACCTTGACGCAGATACCCGCATCACCAGAGGAGACAGAGGCGAGCTCAGGGTTTTTATGATCTCATAATTCTTCGAATATGCAGTTTCCTGGCTATCCTACACTCACAAGATTCAACCTTGTATCTACAGCTCTTATGATCTCATCTTTTTCTTGTCTGCTTTTGTGACATAAACAAAAGTGGTGAAAGAGAATCCACATGAAAAGCAATTCCTCCAAGAAGTAAAAACCATTGTACAATTGTGTATTTGTCTTATATAGATGCTGTTTTTGTTGACTTCAATATTTGACTCATGAAGCACACATGATAATTTAAATGCTGCATGCTAGAGATTTGATTGATCAATGATCAACTTAAGCTAAAGAAGGTGTTGTACTAGTTAATTTTTTACTTTGATTCATTTATAGAAGATGCCCGACATAGAGATATTCTAAATACCATCGTACATTAGTTGGTTCTAAGTCTAATGATCCTGTTCAAATTACATGTAAGCTAGAGTGGTTAATCAGCCTTAAATACCAATGTTAAGTCATTGGTATATTCATTTTTTTTTTTTTTCTGGAAGAACATTGGTATATTCATTTATTACTCATTAACTTTGTATCAAATTGTTTAATAATCGTTTTTACGATTTAGCCCTTTAAATATCAATGGTAACATCATGGGAAATAAAAAAAGGGCAAAATGTGTAATTTGATAATGGGCCAGGTTGATATTTGGACCTGTACGGGCCATTAGTAGTTTCAAGAGAAAAATCGAAGTCCACATGTACCTGTAAAGCATCGCACAAGAGAGACGTTGGAAGCTGCAACGGCTACATTTTCAAAAACCAAATTTTATTTTCATTTTGTTTCCTATTCAAGAACTCCATCTCAGCTCTCTCTCTGCCTCTCTCCGCGTTTCTCTTCTCTCTTTCTCTCTTCTCTCTTTCAACGTAACGTTACAACGAAGTTGAAATTTGAAACCCCATTTTCAATCTCTGTTTTTTTTTTCGCTTAAACTTTTCAGAACACACAAAGAAAAACCCACCTTGAAGACATTTGTAGGGTCTGCATTCTGCAATCCAAAATGGCTCCAACACCATATTCTGCTAAACCAAACCAAACCCAGATCAGAACTCCGCAATCAAGACAACGTTTGAATTTCACTTCAACAAAGACCACCACCACCAACACCACCACACAAGCATCTGCAAACCCCAACTCGACAACCAGAGAAACCCCTCCACAAGACCACCCCATTGAAGTCATTGGCAGAATCCGCAACTTTCCCAACCCAAACACTAAGAGAAACCCGTATCGGTCCTCCAAATCAACCCGGATAAGCAAACCGTTAGAGTCAGGGCTGACGTGGGGTACAGAGATTTTAGTCTTGATGGGGTTTCTTTGTCAGAGGAGGAGGATCTTGAATCCTTTTACGAACAGTTTGTGGAGTCAAGAATCAAGGCGGTGAAGCTGGGGGAGAAGTGTACTATCATGATGTATGGATCTACTGGTTCGGGCAAAAGTCACACCATGTTTGGGTGTGCTCAGCAGCCGGCGATTGTGTACAGGTCTTTGAGGGATATATTGGGGGAAGAGAGTGATAAGGAGGACAGAGTTGGGTTCGGGACGTTTGTTCAGGTGACCGTTTTGGAGATTTACAATGAGGAGATTTATGATCTTTTGTCGAATAATAACGGTGGTGGTAGTGGATTTGGAATTGGATGGCCTAAAGGCAGTGCTTCTAAGGTAACTTTAATGGCTCACTCTTTTCTTGAATTCTTGGGTATTATTATTATTCGTATGTATATATGTGAATGTGTATGTGTTATTATTTCTGGTGTTTCTATGATTTTCGATCATTATTGATGTTAGATTTGGCATTGTTGGGCTCACTTAAAAGTGGATGTACTTTCGTAATCTTTATGTTGAGTGTTAACACAATACTTCATAAACAAGACTGGATCAGTTGTTACATTTAGTGCCAGATGTTGTCACAGTTATCTTAGAAACAGAGACTTTTCTTAGATTGTTACTTCTGGACATTGTTTATGCGAGATGTTATCTTGAACTTTAAGTTTGATTATTAAGTTAAATGAGCCAGAAAATTGGTTTTTATGATTGATGTTTTTTTATAAAGTTGCATCGCATTGCTATAGTATTTGGATAATAACATTTCCTGCATAGACACTTCAAATTTTTTTGAATAAGGTCTAGGATTGATCAACATCCCAGTTTTTGTATCTGAGGCACATTCTTTTGTGGCTTTCTAACGCCACTTTAAGGCCTAATTCGGGCCATTAGAGGGTTAAGATTCTGTAAGTTTTTTCATTATGTTCTCTGTTAAATTTTCTATGTGATTAAGAATTAGTCTGCTGTTTAAGTATGCTTCCACCTCTTGAAGCAGATCAAATTTCTAGTCACATGCATCTGTGATCTTTGACCGGTTCAACATTGTTTAACACTGATTTGTTGACAACATACTTGCTTTCAACTTTATATGGTAATTTTGTTGACTCTGCATGATTTGTTCAATTAGTTGCTGCTATGTTTTTACGATGAGGCCTCTCTATTTGGTCTTACGTAGTTAATGTAATTGAATGTTTAAACTACTTGTCGTTTGACAATTTTCCCTCTTGCAAATAGCTCAGTAGTGGATTCATCCACGAGTTAGGGTGGACAGTCATTATCATTACTGCATCTCTTCTTTCTACGTTAGGGGCTGATAAGAACTCCACTGGGATGACTCCCAAGAAATCTACGTCCTGAGTGGTTGTCAAGCGAGCTAATGTGTCTGCGTAAGAGTTTTGAGCTCGCGAGATTTGATTCACCTCGCATCTTTGAAAGGTTCATAGCAACTCTTTTACCTTTTGGAGATAATCCACCATCTTAGGTCCCCTTGTTTGGTACTCCTCTCAATGTGGCACACCACAAGCTGAGAATCACTGAAAATTCTTATCTCTTCAGCTCGCACTTCCTTTGCCAGACGGAGTCCAGCGAGCAGCTCTTCGTATTTTGTTTCATTATTGGTGGCTGGAATCCAAACCTTAAGGCGTAGAGGATTTTGTGACCTTCAGGACTAATCAACAGCATACCAGCCCCAACCTTATGCTCATTAGAAGATCTGTCCACATACAGCTTCTAGTCGGGCCATCGGAGGACTCAGCTTATTCTTCTGCAGGTTTTGTAAATTCAGCAATTTAGCAATAAAATCTGCCAAAGCCTAGGCCTTTATCGTCGTCATTGGCTTGTACTCTATGTCAAATTGAGCCAGTTCTATAGCCCACTTGAGTAATCGACTCAAGGTGTTTGACTTTTGCAAGATCTGCTTTAGCAGGTCCACAACAAGTATGGAAGCAGTTTTCTTGATGCGGGCAATATGCTAACTTCTCCATCTACGAGTACCTGGTTTCAATATTGAGCAGCCTTTTGCTGATATAGTACACAAGTAGCTGCGTCTTCTATTCTTCCTTCACCAGGGCGGCACTCAAAGCATATGGAGATACTTCCAGGTACAAGGTGAGCTTTTCTCCTTCCTTTGGTTTGGACAAGAGTGGAGCTCAGCCCATGTAATCCTTTAGCTACTGAAACGCCACCTCGCATTACTCTATCCATTCAAAATTCTTCGCTTATTTTATTGCATTGAAGAATGGGATGCACTTGTCACTAGGCTTTGGAAATGAATCTACAGAGAGCCGCGACCTGACCGTTGAGGCTCTGAACATCCTTAACCCGAGCTGGGGATCTCATCTCGATCAGCGCCCCGATTTCTTCGGGATTGGCCTCAATTCCTCTGCTATTTACCTTGAAACCGAGAAACTTACCAGATGCCACCCCAAAGGCACACTTGAGTGGGTTCAACTTCATTTGGTAGTTCTTCAATGTTTGGAATGTCTCGTTTAGGTCGTGGACGTGGTCAACCATCTACTTAGACTTCACCAGCATGTCATCCATATATAAACTTCTATAGTCTTCCCAATCTGCTCCTGAAACATCATATTGACCATGCATTAGTAAGTTACCTCTTTAGTCCGAAAGACATCACTTTGTAGTAGTATAGGTCTTGGTCCGTGACAAATGAGGTATGCTCCTCGTCCTTTGGGCTTATTAGGATCTGATTATAGCCCGAGTAAACATCCATAAAACTCAGGAGCTGGTGGCTAGCTGTTGCATCCACAAGCTGATCAATCATTGGCAAAGGGAAGCTATTTTTTGGATAGACCTTATTCAGATCGGTGAAGTCAATACAGGTCATCCATTTTTCGTTCTTTTCCACTTCCTCTTTTGGCGAACTGGTTTGTGGTGATGATCAATGTTCAATTTGTGACACATAACTTTAGGATCTATCCCCACCATGTCTTCATGATTCCATGCAAAATATCCAGGTTCGCCTTTAGGAAGTCAACGAGCTTCAAACACCTCTCAAGGTCTATTTCGCTGACATGTACATCCTCTAGCTCCTCCACCTCGCGGGGGTCGAGGTCGTGGCTTACCCACTTCTCATCATGGTTCGCCACCTGAAACCACGTTTACCTTTTTTCCTTTAACCCCTATTTTCACAACGTCCTTGTAATAGCGTTTAGCTCCTCAATTGGCCAAGTGCTGTTCTCCTCCCTATCCCATTAGGAGTTAGGAACTTGACCGTGAGTGTTTTGGTAGAGGTGACCATGTCCAGGTCGTTCATTGAGAGCCTCCCCAGTACCACATTATAAGTTGAGTGGTAGTCAATGATCAGGAAATCTGCTAACACGGTAGTCTTGTTGACCTAGTTACCTAAGAGTGAGCGGTAATATGATCTGGCCCACTGGTGTCACAACATCTCCAATGAAGCCGTAAAGAGGCTTTGGGGAAGGCATCAGTTGTTCTACTCCCAGTCCCATCTGGTCAAAATAGTCCCTATATATGTCACGTTGACCGAGCTCCCTATGTCGATTATAATTCGTCTGCGTTGCTAATCTTGGCTATAATGACTAATGTATCATTATGGGGCTAACATACACCTTGCATATTCTTCTATGAATACAATGTATCATTATGGGGCCAGTATACAATCCTCTGTGACTTGCGAGCAAGACGTGGTTAGCTTCTCGTACATATCGTTGGTGCGACTTGTTGGATGTACCTGCGATATGGGGACTACAGTGTATGGTAAAGATGGTTTTTACTGTGCTCGGAAGCTCGTTGGGGCTGCTGCTGCTGCGCTGGCTACTGATGCTGAGGTCGAGGATTGTTGAGGTCACTGACCCGCAGGTCGCACGACTACATACTCTCTCCCAAGCGACCTCGTCTAATCAGATCTTCAATTACGTCCTTTAGCTACCAGCAATCCGAAGCATTGTGCCCAATTTTTTTGTGATAGACACAGAACTTTCTTGGATTTCGGAGTCTGTTTAGGACACCTGTGGGATTGGGCTTTCCGAAATCCTCTCTGCTTCTTTCTATGGCAAAGATCCAATCTTGTATGTCTGACATGATGCTGTAGCTTCCATATCGACCTCGAGGCTGAGGTCGCTTCTTGGCTAGCTCGCTTTGCCACTATGTTGGCGGAGCGATTTTTCTGCTCGCCATTCCCACTCCCACCATGACTCTTCCTTTTCCCTTGGTGGGAACTGCTTTCCCACCTCGCCTCATTACATTGAGTAATGGACTTTTTGGGCCCAAAGGCTTCCTCCTCCCACGGCTCGCTCACCAAGGTACTTCGTTGGGGACTTGTATGCTCCATCTTTTCTAAGCCCTGCCGAGATCGCTGTCAGGATGCTCTCATCTGAAGGACTTTCAACATTACTCACCTCGTCCCTAGATCGGGTAATGTAGTCCTTCAAGGTTTTGCCTTTGGAAGATGGTGATGAAGTGGCACGGAGGCGCGAGCTGTCTCTTGTATTGGTTAATGAACTTCTATTGGCACTCTTTCCAACGAGTTGCTTGTTGGAAGACTTTCTCACGGAGTATCCCCTAAGGTGGCCAGGAAACTCTTGGCATTTGACCAACGAGTTGCTTGTTTGGAGGTCTATTTGTATGTTGTACACATCCAGATGGTCATAAGGGTAAGGGTTAGGGAGCTTGAATTTTGGGGGTAAGGATTTTGTCTCAATCTCCCTAGCCTCTCACATCTACTTAACTCTGGGATCCAGGTCACGACTCTAGCTGCTGGACAATTCTTCCACCACTGGATCATGGGCTTGGATCGCTTGGATGGGGACCGTCTACTCGTGCTGACGGGCCCCAACTCCTATCCTTAAAGCGACCTGCCCGGAACCCTACGGTAGTCTTCCAGTCGGGATTTCCTATGGCTGAAAAGGTTCCGTGAAGCTAAGCCCTTTTTAAAATTATATTTTGAAAATCCATTTCTAAATCCATTTCTAAATTCATTTGAATATTTATTTTCTAACGGAAATGGGTGAGAGCTTTTTCGATTTAAAATTTATATTTAGAAACAAAATTTTATAAAAATTGTGGCAGCACAACGACTGTTTTTTTTTTTAAATACCACCCTGTAAAATTACATTTAAAAGACCTGTACACTTCAAAATCATTCATTTCTCCACTAGATGGGGACTGTCTACTCGTGCTACTCGTACTAACGTGCTGACGGGCCCCAACTCTTATCCTAAAGCGACCTGCCCGACACCCTACGGTAGTCTTTTAGTCGGGATTCCCTACGGCTGAAAAAGGTTCCGTGAAGCTAAGTCTTTTTTTTTAAATTATATTTTGAAAATCCATTTCTAAATCTCTTTGAATATTTATTTTCTAACGGAAATGGGTGGAAGTTTTTTCGATTTAAAATTTACGTTTATAAACAAAATTTTATAAAAATTGTAGCAGCACAACGGCTGTTTGAAAATACCATCCTGTAAAATTACATTTAAAAGACCTATACACTTCAAAATCATTCATTTCTCCACTATTGGGCCTCTGGCCCTTTATCCACAAATCAACAGGCTCAGACTAACTTCAAGTTCTGAAGAAACAAAATATAACTTCATACATGAAGAAACAAATTACATTTAAAAGACCTGTACACTTCAAAATAATTCATTTCAACTGCTGTTTTTTTGAAAATACCACCCTGTAAAATTACATTTAAAAGACCTGTACACTTCAAAATCATTCATTTCTCTATTATTGGGCCTCCGGCCCTTTATCCACAAATCAACAGGCTCGGACTAACTTCAAGTTCTGAAGAAACAAAATATATAACTTCATACATGAAGAAACAAATTATATTTAAAAAACTTGTACACTTCAAAATATTCATTTCTCCACTATTGAGCCTCCGGCCTTTTTTCCACAAATCAATAGGCTCAGACTAACTTCAAGTTTTGAAGAAACAAAATATAACTTCATACATGAAGAAACAAAAGTCACAGCTGTGCTCGACGGAAAATATGCCTACTCCTGTTGTGAAGTTCATGCCGTTTGAACGTCTGTACCTGTACCCTGATCCTGGAAGGTTTTTATTTAAAAAATAATGAACTAAAGGTGAGCGAAATAGGCTCAGTGAGTGTCAGGTATTCCTCCCTAAAACATTTTTGTAATTTCATTTCATAACTAAAGTCATGCTGTAGAATTTGACAACCATACATAATGTCAAGCATAAATAATCATTTACAACAACATATTTAAAATAATAGATTGAAAAATTGAAAATGCTTATTTTTCAACATTTACTTTCAAATGTTTTTCATATAACGAAATGTGAGTAACATAACACACTTTCATTCATTTTTCATGTTATTAAAACATGTCAGTGATGATTAAGGCCAATCATTATCATTTTCAATCCATATGGTATTCTGACCGAGCGGAATCCTACATCGTCTCAGGTAGTAAGCTAGCTTAAAACGTACCCTATGAGGAGCGGAATCCTATATTGTCTCCCAGACGAAATCCTACATCGCCTTTGGGTACTCTACCAATACCGAAAATCACAAAATATATACCATATAGCATAAATCATTTCAAATACATGTTTTTCATTTCCAAACTCACATTTCATGAAAACTTTTAGTAATTCATGCAATTTGCTCGAAAAATTCGTTTTTCATATAAAAATCAATTTACAAGATTATCAACAACATGAATATATTAACATATGTTATGCCCATTTTCTCGATATGGGTCAAGAAGGTCCAGAACAGGAATGAAGGCCTAAAAAGAGGCTTAAAAGGCCCAACTCTCAGATCGCTGCAGTGAGCTCGCGTAACGCCAAGACAATCCGAGCACATTTCCAGTCCACTTTAGCATCTATTCAGCTCGCGTAGTTCGACAGACCAGGGAGCTCGCACCAAGTGATACCTTGTGCAGCAAATCACCAGATCTACCTAATTCCCTGATTTTATACCGGTGCCAGCAAGAAGTATTTAATGCGGCAGCTGTGCATTTAATGAAGAGAAGACTTCTCTGGTGCATTTAATGCAGCGTGTGCATGAAAGGAATAATCATTGTCTCCACAATAAATACAGTATGGTTTATGTCAGAATTAGTTGAAATAACCATGATTTGTAACATGTGCAACACTCTTTGATACCTCTCTTTCTCTATAAATAGGGGAGATTTTTACTGTACCAATAAGTGAACACTAGTATACCGTCACTCTGTCGGAATTAATTAAGAGTGGCTAGTGGACGTAGGCGCACTCGCTGAACCACGTAAAAATCATTGTATCTACATTCATTCTTTCATTTCCTTTCTTTATTAATTGCTCTATTACTGTTATTCATTTATCATAATTAACATTCCTCCACTTTTATTGCGATATACCAACCTTAAACTTCATTTAAACTACATTTATTACAGTTAACATCATTCAATTACCTCGATCGCAGTCTGGGCCTTTGAATCTCTGAGTCGACTGTTTCTGAACGTCGACATCTTTTGGCGCTAGAAGGAGGGCCCAACAGCGATTTGGTAACTTTTTTCTTCAGTTGATTTTTCTTTGACCGCTTATATTTCATCAATTTGTAATGGCTAGAGCGAGAACGACAAGAAGTATTAGTGCGACCTGAAAGCCAAGAAGACCAACAGAGCACCCTACCTGCTAGGGAAGAGGTCGCTCAGGAGTCAGCAAGCTTTGGAGGATATAGTGAGGCAACTGACTGAGACAGTTAGGACGCTGGCAGAAATTCAAACCTGCGTTGTGCAGAAGCAGGTAAGGGTCGCGCCTCCCAGAAGAGTTCGCCAACAACCCTACTGAGGAAATCCCGACCCCGGAGGGAGTAGCTGGCAGGGACAGGTCGCTATCTGAAGAGTCTGTCCGCTCCTCGAACTTGAACCTAATAAGGGACAGACGGCGAGACCAGGAGAGGGAGACCTCACCTCACCCAGCTGACATAAGAGTAAGGGTGAGCTGCGAAGGTGATCGATATGTCGAAGATAGTCGCGAGCACGAGCGAGCTCGCGAGCATCGTGGTGGTCGCGAACCCGAGCTGCGAAGAGACTCTAGACAGGTAGAGAATTTTGATGAGATGTGCAGGTCGCGAGATCGCCACTCAGGAGAGCAGGAGAGCACCAGTAGGCGAAACAGAACCAGGTGGTCTGAACCCTAGGATCCGATGGTCCTCAAAGTAGAGGGTCTAGCAGCTGGAAGCTCGACCTGGACCTCAAAGTCAAGAAGAGCAGAATGATTACAGGGTCCCATTCCCAAGCATTCCGCCCTATAATGGTAGAAGTGACCCATGTGACTACCTGGACGCTTTCAACGTACAGATGAATCTCCAGACGAACAACTCGCTGGTCAAGTGCCGAGTCTTCCTTGCTACCCTGGGGGATGCCCCGCGAGTCTGGTTCAAGGGCCTCCCAGTTCGCAATATAGGGAGTTGGAAAGAATGCCAACAGAATTTTCTTAATCAGTACAAGGCCTTGAAGAAGCAGCTGGCATCCCAATGCCACCTTACTACCATTTTTCAGAAGTAGAATGAGTCGTTGAAGGATTACATTGGCCGGTTCAGGGATGAGGTAAGCAATGTTGAAACACCTTCAGATGAGAGCATTATAACCGCAATTTCAGCAAGACTCAGAAAAGACGGGAACTTTATGAAATCATCTATAAGTCACCGGTGAAGGACTTGGGTGAGTTCTACGAGAGAGCTGCCAAAGAAATTAGATGAGAGGAGGCTTTCGGACCAAAGAAGCCTAGTAACCAACGGGGTGAAGCGAGCAGTTCCCACCAAGAAAGGGCCACGGTGGGGATGGACACAGCGAGTAGAGGAGTGGTGAAGCGGGCTAGGCCTGAGCCGAGAAGAGAGCAACCTCCGCGCTGTCAGACACTCAGGACCGAATCTTCGCCACAGAAAGAAATATGGAGAACTTAAGAAAGCTATCCCCTACAAGAGTCCCGAACAGGCTACGAGATCTAAGGAAGTTCTGTGCCTACCATAACGAAATTGAGCATAACACCTCAGACTGCTGGCAACTAAAGGATGCCATCGAAGAGCTAATAAGACGAGGTCGCTTGGGGGAGTATGTGGTACGACCTGCAGGTAGACGACCTCAATAACAGCGTCCTCAACCCCAACATCAGCAGTCGGAGCAGCAGCAGCCCCAGCGAGCTCTAGAGCCTGAGCACGAGCCCGTTGTAAGAACTATCTTTACTATTCATGACGGTCCTTACATTGCAGGTACTTCAAACAGGTCGCATTAGAGGTATGTGAGGGAAGCCAATCACACCCTGCTGGCAGAGTATGGCGGGGCTGAGGGACCTGCTAAGAAGGCAAAGATGTTCTCGGATGACAAGATATTCACAGGATAAGACGCACGGGGCGTGCACTGGCCCCACAATGATGCTATAGTCATCCGAGCTAAAATCAGCAACGCCGAGGTACGACGGATTATGGTGGATACCGGCAGCTCGGTTAATACAAGGACTGCTTCGATCAGATGAGGCTGGGATGAGCAACTTATGCCTTCATTAGAGCCTCTCTATGGTTTCACTAGAGGCCAGATCCGACTACCGCTCATTTTAAAGGAACTAGGTCGGCAAGCTACTATACCCAGACTTCTTAATTATCAACTGCCCGTCAGCGTACAACATGGTACTAGGACGACCCTTCATGAACGACCTAGACATGGTGACATCCATCAGGACGCTAACAGTTAAATTCCCAACCCCCAACGGAATAGGATGTGTCCGAGGAGAACAGCACCTGGCCAGACGCTATTACTAGGACGTTGTGAAAATGGGAGTCCGGAGAAAGAAGGTAAATGTGGTTTCAGGTGGCGAACCACAAGCAGTAACAGAGACAAGGATAAGCCACGACCTCGACCCCCACGAGGTAGATGCAGATCGGGCTACATGACCCGTTGAAGAACTAGAAGATGTGCAGGTCAACGAGACTGACCTAGAAAGATGCTTGAAGGTGGGACGAGACGTATCCTCAGAGGTCAAGGCCCAGCTCGCTGACTTTCTTAAGGCAAATCTGGACGTCTTTGCATGGAATCACGAAGATATGGTGGGGATAGATCCTAAAGTTATGTGCCACAAGCTGAACATAGATCCTCAACATAAGCCAGTTCGTCAGAAGAGGAGGCTGATGACGCTAGAGCGGTACGCTGCCCTGAAGGAGGAGGTCGAGAAGTTGCTGACCAATAGATTCATTCGCGTAGCCCATTACCCCGTCTGGGTGGCCAACCCGGTCTTCGCCAAAAAGAAGAATGAAAAATGGAGGACATGTATTGACTTTACCGACCTGAATAAAGCCTGTCCGAACTACAGTTTTTCATTGCCTAGGATTGATCAGTTTATGGACGCAACAGCCGGGCACTAGCTCCTAAGCTTCATGGACGCCCACTCTGGCTATAACCAGATTTCAATAAGCCCGGAGGACGAGGAATACACTTCATTTACCAAGGCTTGTATTGTTATAAGGTGATGCTCTTCAGATTGAAGAATGCAGGGGCGACCTACCAGTGCTTGGTCAATGCGATGTTCTAGGAGCAGATAGGGAAAACTATGGAGGTGTATGTAGATGATATGTTGGTGAAGTCCCAGCAAGCAACAGACCATGTCTGCCATGTCTGCGATCTGGACGAGATATTCAAGATTCTCAAGAAGTACCAGATGAAACTGAACCCATTGAAGTGCGTATTCGGGGTGGCATCTGGTAAGTTTCTTGGCTTTATGGTGAACAATAGGGAGATAGAGGCCAATCCAGAGAAGATCAGAGCGCTTGTAGAGATGAGATCCCCAGCTCTAGTTAAAGATGTCCAAAGCCTCAACGATTAGGTCGTGGCCCTAGGCCGGATCATCTTAAAAGCCACAGACAAATGCATGCCTTTCTTTGAAACAATAAAGAAGGCGAAGAATTTCGAGTGGACCGAGCAATGCGAGGAGGCATTTCAGCGGCTGAAGGAGTATATGGGCCGAACTCCCCTCCTGTCAAAACTAAAGGAAGGGGAAAAGCTCTTCCTATACCTGGGAGTATCTGAGCACGTATTGAGTGCTGCCTTAGTAAGAGAAGAGGAAAAGATGCAACTACCGGTGTACTATATCAGTAAGAGGCTAGCCGACACAGAAACTAGGTATTCACAGATGGAAAAGTTGGCATACTGCCTGGTGATCACGTCAAGAAGCGTCTTTACTTCCAGGCCCACCAGATCGAGGTTCTCACGCAGTACCCGCTCAAGCAGGTCCTCCAGAAATCGAATACCTTAGGCCAGCTACTCAAATGGGCCATAGAGCTCTCACAGTTCGGTATTGAGTACAAGCCCAGAACGAAGTCAAGGCCCAGGCTCTTGCAGACTTTATTGCTGAATTCACAAGACCTGTAGAAGAAGCAGGTTGAGACCACAAGTGGACCGACGTGGGAGCTGTACGTGGATGGGTCCTCCAATGAACATAACTGAGGGGCTGAAGTGCTACTGATCAATCCAGAAGGTCACAAGATCCTCAGCGCCCTGAGATTCGAATTCCAGGCGACCAACAATCAGGTCGAGTATGAAGCATTGCTCGTTGGACTCCGCCTAGCAAAGGAAGTGCGAGCTTAGCAGTTAAAGGTTTTCAGCGACTCCCAGCTCGTTGTGTGCCATGTTCAAGGAGAATATCAGACCAGAGGGCGAAAGATGGCAGAGTATCTCCAGAAAGCCAAAGAGTTACTGGGGGCTTTCCAAAGGGTTGAAGTGAATCAAATCGCACGAGTTCAGAACTCTCATACAGATGCTTTAGCATGCCTAGCGACCACCCAGGACGCAGACCTCTTGGAATCCATACCAGTAGAGTTCCTGCCAGCTCCAAGTATAGAAAGAAAGGATGCGTTGATGATCATAACTGTCCATCCTGACTCTTAGATTGGCCCGTTACTAAACTACCTGTAGGAAGGAAAGCTCCCAAACGACAAGTTAGAGGCACGTCATCTATTAGCTAGAGCAGCTCGCTACTGTATTTATGATGATATGCTGTACAAGAGAGGCTTCTCAGCCCCGCTTCTACGATGTATTGACGGCCAGGACTGTGAGGTTGTGCTGAGAGACATACATGCTGATCACTATGGAAACAATGTAGATGGACTATCTCTAGCTTAGAAGGCACTCAGACAGGGATTCTATTAGCCGACCATGAAGCAGGATGCCATTGATATGGTCAAGAAGTGTGACAAGTGCCAGAGATTCGCCAAAGTCCCATGAGCTCCACAGCTTATCTTCAACAGATGCTTGCGCCTTCCCCGAGCTATTGGCAGGGACCCGATCAAGTCCATTCCCCAGATTGCGAAGGGCCACGGGCTGACCATCTACTAAAGATAAGTTGGTGGAGCTCGTGAGACTTTGGAGAATCTCTGGCACTTGTCACACTTCTTAACCATATCAATGACATCTTGCTTCATGGTCGGCCAATAGAATCCCTGTTTGAGTAGTCCCCCTGCATGGTTTCCACAGTGACCAGCATGTATGTCTCTCAGCACAGCCTCGCAGTCCTGGCTGTCAATACATCGTAGAAGCGGGGTTGAGAAGCCTCTCTTGTACAACATATCATCATAAATACAGTAGCGAGCTGCTCTAACTAGCAGACGACGTGCCTCTAACTTGTCGCTTGGGAGCTTTCCTTCCTGCAGGTAGTTTAGTAACGAGCTCATCCAGGAGTCAGGATGGACAGTTATGATCATTAACGCATCCTTTCTTTCTATACTTGGAGTTGGCAGGAATTCTACTAGTATGCATTCCAAAAGGTTTGCGTCCTGGGTGGTTGCTAGGCGTGCTAAAGCATATGTATGAGAGTTCTGAGCTCGCGGGATCTGATTCACTTCAACCTTTTAGAAAGCTCCCAGCAACTCTTTGGCTTTCTGAAGATACTTTGCCATCTTTCGCCCTCTAGTCTGATATTCTCCTTGAACATGACACACAACGAGCTGGGAGTCACTGAAAACCTTTAACTGCTCAACTCATACTTCCTTTGCTAGGCAGAGTCTAGTAAGCAATGCCTTATACTTGGCTTCATTATTGGTTGCCTGGAATCTGAATCTTAGGGCGCTGAGGATCTGGTGACCTTCTGGACTGATCAGTAACACTCTAGCCCCTCAGTTATGTTCATTGGAAGATCCATCCAAGTACAGCTCCCATTTGTGGTCTCAACCTGCTCCTCTACAGGTCCTGTGAATTCAGCAATAAAGTCTGCAAGGGCCTGGGCCTTGACCTATATTCTGGGCTTGTACTCGATATCGAACTGTGCGAGCTCTATGACTATTTGAGTAGTAAGCTTGAGGTATCCGATTTTTGGAGGACCTGCTTGAGCGGGTACTGCGTAAGAACCTCGATCTGATGGGCTGGAAGTAAAGACGCAGCTTTCTTAACGTGATCACCAAGCGTATGCCAACTTTTCCATCTATGAATACCTGGTTTCTACGTCGACCAACCTACCTCTTACTGATGTAGTAGTGCACCCCTCTTACTGATGTAGTAATGCACCGGTAGGTTCATTTTTACCTCTTCCCTTACCAAAGGCGTGCTCAGATACTCACAGGTATAGGAAGGGAAGAGTTTTTCCCCTTCCTTTGGTTAACAGAAGCTCGACCCATATACTCCTTCAACCGCTGAAAGGCCTCCTCGCATTGCTCGGTCCATTCGAAATTCTTCGCATTCTTTATTGCTTCGAAGAAAGACATGCATTTTTTCGGCTTTTAAGATAAACCGGTTTAGGGCCGCGACCTGACCGTTGAGGCTTTGGACATCTTTCTCATCTCTACAAGCACCCTGATCTTTTTTGGGTTGGCCTCTATCCCCCTACTGTTCACCATAAAGTTAAGAAACTTACCAGATGCCACCCTGAAGACGCATTTCAATAGGTTCAGCTTCATTTGGTACTTTCTCAAGATCTTGAAGGTCTCGTCTAGGTCGCGGACATGGTTTGTTGCTTGTTGAGACTTCACTAACATATCATTTACATACACCTCTATAGTTTTCCCGATCTGCTCTAGAACATCGCATTGACCAGGGGCTGGTAGGTCGTCCCTGTATTCTTCAGTCCGAAGGACATCACCTTGTAACAATACAGACCTCGGTCAGTAATAAATGAAGTGTGCTCCTTGTCCTTCGGGCTCATTGGAATCTGGTTGTAGCTTGAGTAGGCGTCCGTGAAGCTTAGGAGTTGATGCCCGACAGTTGCGTCCATGGGCAATGGAAAACTATCATTCGGGCAGGCTTTGTTTAGGTCGGTGAAGTCAATCCCATCAATCCTTCATTCGGGCAAGCTTTGTTCAGGTCGGTGAAGTCAATACATGTCCTCCATTTTTCATTCTTCTTTTTTATGAGGATCGGGTTGGGCACCCAGACGGGGTAGGCTACTCGAATGAATCTGTTGGTCAGCAGCTTGGTCAGCAGCTTCTCGATCTCCTCCTTCAGGGTAGCGTACCACTCTGGCGTCATCGATCTCCTCTTCTGATGAACTGGCTTATGTTGGGGATATGTTTAGCCTGTGGCATATAACTTCAGGATCTATCCTCACCAAGCAAAGACGTCCAGATTTGCCTTGAGGAAGTCAGCGAGCTGGGCCTTGACCTTTGGGGATAGGTCTCGTCCCACCTTCAAGCATCTTTTTGGGTCTGTCTCGTTGACCTGTACATCTTCTAGTTCTTCAACGGGTCCTGTAGCCTAATCTGCATCTTCCGCGTGGGGGTCGAGGTCGTAGCTCATCCCTATCTCAATTACAGCTTGTGATTCGCCACCTGAAACCACATTTACCTTTTTTCTCCGGACTCCTATTTTCATACCGTCCTCGTAACAGCGTCTGACCAGGTGCTGTTCTCCTCGGACACATCCTATTTCGTTGGGGGTTGGGAATTTTACTATCAGCATCCTGATGGATGTCACCATATCTAGGTCGTTCATAGAGGGTCGTCCCAGTACCACGTTGTACGTTGATGGGCAGTTGATAATTAAGAAGTCTGACAGTACAGTGGCTTACCGACCTGGTTCCCCGAAAGTGAGCGGTAGTCGGATCTGGCCTATTGGCGTTACTGCATCTCCGGTGAAGCCATAGAGAGGCTCTGGTGAAGGCATAAGCTGCTCGGCTCCCAGCCCCATCTGATCGAAACAGTCATTGTACATTATGTTAACCAAGCTGACAGTATCCACCATAATCTGTCGTACCTTGACGTTGCTGATTTTAGCTCGGATGACTATAGCGTCATTGTAGGGCCAGTGCACAGATGTCGTCCGAGAATACCTTCGCCTTCTTAGTAGGTCCCTCTGCCCCGCCATAATCTGCCAGCAAGAGTGTGATTGGCTTCCCTCACGTACCTCTGGTGCGACCTGTTTAAAGTACCTGCAATGTGAGGATCGACAGTGGGCTCGTGCTCGGGCTCTGGAGCTCACTGGGGCTACTACTGCTCCGGCTACTGATGTTAGGGTTGAGGACACTGCTGTTGAGGTCGTCTACCTGCAGGTCGCACCACATACTCCCCCAAGCGACCTCGTCTGATTAGTTCTTCGATGGCGTCCTTTAGTTGTCAGCAATCTGAGGTGTTGTGCCCAATTTCGTTATGGTAGGCACAAAACTTCCTTGGATCTCACAGCCTGTTCGGGACTCCTGTAGGGGTGGCTTTCTAAAGTTCTCCATGTTCCTTTCTGTGGCGAAGATTCGGTCCTGAGTGTCCGACAGAACACTATACTTTCCATACCTGCCTCGGCGCGGAAGTTGCCTTCTCGGCTTAGGCCTAGCCCGCTTTGCCACTACATTAGCAGAGCGATTCCTCTGCCCGCTGTGTCCGTCCCCACCGTGGCCCTTTCTTGGTGGGAACTGCTCGCTTCACCTCGTTGGTTACTGGGCTTCTTTGATTCGAAAGCCTCCTCCCATCTAATTTCTTTGGCAGCTCTCTCGTAAAACTCACCCAAGTCCTTCACCAGCAACTTGTAGATGCTTTCATAGAGCTTCCCGTCTTTTTTGAGTCCTGCTGAAATTACGGTTAAGATGCTCTCGTTTAAGGGTGCTTCAACATTGCTCACCTCATTCCTAAACGGGGCAATGTAATCCTTCAGCGACTCATTCTGCTTCTGGAAAATGGTAGCGAGGTGGCATGGGGGTGCGAGCTGCTTCCTTAGGGCCTTGTACTGATTAAGGAACTTCTACTGGCATTCTTTTCAACTCTCTATACCTGGGAGGCCCTTGAACCAACCTCGCGGGGCATCCGGGTAGCCGAGAAGACTCTACACTTGACTAGTGGGTTGTTCGTCTGGAGATCCATCTGTACGTTGAAAGCGTCCAGGTGGTCATATGGGTTCACTTCTACCATTATAGGGCAGAATGCTTGAGAGCTTGAACTTGGGTGGCAGAGGCACTATCTCGATCTCCCTAGCGAATGAGACCCTGTAATCATCCTGCTCTTCCTGACTTTGAGGTCCAAGTCAAGCCTCCAGCTGTTGGACCCTCTACAGCAATTCTTCTACCATCGGATCCTGGGGTTCGGACCACCTGGTTCTGTTTCGCCTACTGGTGCTCTCCTGCTCTCCTGAGTGGCGATCTCGCGACCTACGCATCTCATCAAAATTTTCTACCTGTCTAGAGCCTCTTCGCAGCTCGGGTTTTCGACTACCGCGATGCTCACGAGCTCGCCCGTGCTCGCGATTATCTTCGACATATCGATCACCTTCGCGGCTCACTTTCACTCTTATGTCAGCTGGGTGAGGTGAGGTCTCTCTCTCCTGCTGTCCCTTCTTGGGTTCAAGTTCGAGGAGCAGACGGGCTCTTTGGATAGCGAGCGACCTGTCCCTGCCAGCTACTCCCTCCGGGTCGGGATTTCCACCTGCCTCTGCAGCAGCGCGACCTCCACCTGCCTCTGCACAGCGTGGGTTTGAACTTCCGCCAGCGTTCTAACTGTCTCAGTCAGTTGCCTCACTATATCCTCCAAAGCTTGCTGACGTTGTCGCCACTCCTGAGCAACCTCTTCTCTGACAAGCAGGGTGCTCTGCTGGTCTTCTTAGCCTTCAGGTCGCTCATTCACCACACCAATACTTCTTGTCAGCAGGTCAAAGAGAAATCAACTGAAGAAAAAAGTTATCAAGTCACTGTTGGGCCTTCCTTCTAGCGCCAAAAGATGTCGACGTCCGAAAACGGTCGACTCAGAGATTTTAAGGCCCAGACTGCGATCGAGGTAATTGAATGATGTTAACTGTAATAAATGTGGTTTAAATGAGGTTTAAAGTTGGTATGTCACAATAAAAGTAGAGAAATGTTGGTTATGGTAGATGAATAACAGTAATGGAGCAATTAATAAAGAAAGGAGAGGGAAGAATGAATGCAGACACAAGGATTTTTACGTGGTTCGGCGAGTGCGTCTACGTCCATGGGCTAGTTTGAATTAATTCCGGCAGAGTGACGGTATACTAGTGTTGTTCACTTGTTGGTACAGTAAAAATCTCCTCTATTTATAGAGAGAGAGAGAGATATCAAAGAGTGTTACACATGTAACATCCCGATATTTACTTCTGTATAAGTAATATTATTAAATCTAGAATATAATTGCATTAAATAGGATTAAAATTTAGTTTATTTATAATTAATATAATTAGTGAATTAATATAGTTAATTGTTAGAAAATTTAATAGTTTCTTTAATAATTTATTTTGAAAGTAAATTTTTTTAGAAAAATGATTTAATTGAGAATTTAATGGAAAAGATTTAATGATGAAATTTTGTCATTTGGTGAGTTGTTATTGTTGTCCAATAGGAGAGGGGCATGTGTCAAGATTTTTGGACCCAAATGAAATTTTAGAAAGATATGGGGTCAAAGTGTAATTTTAGAAAATAGATTAGTATAAAATGGGCAAAAAAATCTGAAAATTTCAGCATCTTCTTCCTTTGCTGCCGATCAGACCTACTGCTTTTTCTCTCAATTTTTTTTTTTTTTTTTTTTTTCCTTTTGAAGCCATTAAACACATTAATTTTCTTGCTTTTAAGTCCCCTACCTATCTATAATCTCATTTCTTGCAAAAATCCTCTAAAACTCCAATTATATTTCGGGTCTATAATGTTTTATGTGAGGTAAGTGTTGTTTTGTAATTTTTTTTTTTTGTGTTCAAATAAATTAATGAGCATATAGATGCATCCATAGGCATATATAGATAGTGAGTTTTGCATTTAATTAAGTTATTTTGTTTTTTATGACTTAAAAGTATGATTTTCAAATCTTAGGTGATCAATTAGGGCGTGGGGAATCTAATAAGGGTAAAGAGAAGCTTTTAAACTTCTAATTGGAGTGCTAAAGAGTGTGAATGAAGGCTCAAAAAGGTTGGTATACATTTAATTTCGAATTTAATTTTTTTTTGTAGCTAAAATTTAATATTTTGTTTTTAAACTTTGCGATGATGTGATTTTTACGTGATGAGTTGTTATTTATGATGTGTATGTGTTGGTAGGATGGTGATGGAAGGGATTTTATGGGTCAAAACCAAGTGAAATAATATTTTCTATTAAAAACCTCTTTATGTCCGAATTTACACTAAATAAGGATCTAGGGGTATTTTCATCTTTTTAAGCTTATTTACGTGTTTAATGAATGATATTGAAGTGATTTGTGATATGACTTTTGAAGACGAAATCAAATTTCGAAAAATATACCCCTTTGACCGAATTGAATACATAGGGAAACTAAGGGGTATTTTTGCCATTCAGTTTATATATATATATATGCTATTTTCATCGTGTGGTGATGAAATATGTGATGAATTACGATTTTGAAGAGAAAAATTCGAAAACCACCTTTTGGAGCCAAATGGAAATGTGAAACGAATGTAATTATGTAATAAAATTTTTATTGTGAAACCAAGGGTGAAATAGTCCTTTGGTAAGAGCCAAAAGGGAAGTTTCGAAAGATTTTAAAACGTGAAAATAAATGAAAAATTTGATAGTTATGTGATTTATAAAAGCTCAATTGAAAATGATAATTTTAGTTATTAATAAAATTATAGAGAGCTTGAGTAAACCTGTACATTGGTAGGTGAGGATTGGTGTTTGGCATGCCAATAGGATATTATTAGCAGTACTGCGCCGTTATGCATATATGTATATGTTGATATGATTAACGGACCTTGAGAGACACCGAATGTCTGATGCCGGAAAGAAATATGAAAATCCGTTACCGATCCATGGTATCGTGACAACATTTACGAAAGACTCTTATGATATAATAATAATTGATAATGAACTTGCATTGAATATATATATATATATATGTGTGTGTAGGTGGAAAAACATTTAATAAAAATAAAGTTTTCGAAAAGTTGTTGGAAATTATGTTATATTGATTGATAAATTTTTATGAAATGATATATGTTATATGTTATGTTTGTGGGATTTTGTGATTGATATTATTTTGTGTATACCAACTAAGCTATTTTGCTTAGCGCGTTAGATTTTCCACATGCAGGTAGTTGAGGTGAGCTAAGAGTGAGAGGCCGACAAGAAGATCATTCCATTGCGTTTCCAGAATCACATCAAAATTTCAATCCTTTTGGTAGTCATCCTTGACATGTGCATATTTTTGTTAAAATAAAGTTTTATGAACTTACATTTTGTATATTTAAATGCACATGTGTGTAAAACCTTATAAATTCTAATGTATATAAATTTTGAATTATGGTTCTAAATGTTTTCTTAAAAAGATGGGAAAACTAGTTGATGTAATGCTTTAAGGTATTTGTGTTTACTTTGTTTGGAAAAATAGCTGAGAAAATGTATGTTTTTATACTGATTTGTGTGTTGAAGTGATTTTGAAACGGACGGGGTGTCCGGTGATGAAAGTTGAGTAAGTGAAAAATATATTTAAAGTGTTTATTTGATTTTGCAAGATTTAAAGATTTTGGGTTTTTCAATAAAACAGGGGAAACTCTGCCGGATTTGCAATAAATTATATTAAAATAGTAAATGGATTTTTGTAAATAAGTAATGAAAATATCGTAACGTCCTCCGCCTCGGTTATCAGTGTCTAGGACGCCGAGGATCGAGGGGAGGGTGTTACAGCACACGTTACAAATCATGGTTATTTCAACTAATTCTGACATAAACCAGTGGAGACAATGATTATTCCCTTCATGCACACGCTGCATTAAATGCACTAGGAGAAATATTCTTTTCATTAAATGCACAACCGCCGCATTAAATACTCATTGGTAACTGTATAAGTGGCACCGACGTAAAATCAGAAATTAGGTAGATCTAGTGACTTGTTGCACAAGGTATCACTTGGTGCGAGCTCCCTGGTCTGTCGAACTACGCGAGCTGAATAGATGTTGAAGTGGACTGGAAATGTGCTCGGATTGTCTTGGCATTACGCGAGCTCGCGACAGCGATCTGAGGGTTGGGCCTTCTGAGCCTTTTTAGGCCTTCATCCCTGTTGTGGACCTTCTTAGCCCATACCGAGAAAACGGGTATAACACATTCGAACATATCAAAATCAACGTAAATCTCATTTACGTCTATTAAATATCGTTTTCGAGCGATTACAGTATATTAAATCTGAAGTAATTAATTAATGTCCAACGATTTCTTTTTCGATTTCTGCACTAATTCTAACTTTCAAAAGTTCCCTAAAATTACGTCAACCAATCAAATAAATTTTTAAATGACCAAATTACCCCTATGACCGAATATGTATACTTAACCAAAAATCATCATTCCAAAGCATTCAACCCATTTGAAACACACTAAACTCATGTAAAACACATCTGAAACATATCAACACCGTTAATAATCAAATCAACCCTTAATAATCAAATAAACCCACCAATTTCCTTTCATAACCAAAACTAGAATACACGCATTTTTGTTTTCGAATTTAATTCAACACCAAAATCATCCACAAACCAACCTCCGCACTAATGAGATGTATTCACGAAATCCTTTATGAAAACTTAACAAAATTTTTCAAAAACTAAAGATTACCTTCCGAAATTGCTAGAAACACTTCCTAAATGACTTTAAGCTTCCTAAATATGCCTTATTTCTTCAAAACACCATCATCCTCCTTGCATAAGGTTCGAACTCCACTCCTCCTTCATGACCGTGAATCACCTTGCCTACTTCACTTGATTTCTTGCTTGACTAGCTTGTGTTGATGCTAGCTCCTTAGATCTTTGATAACTTCCTTCAAAACCAAGAGATTGAGTGAGAAAGAGTGTGAAAACGCGAGCTAGAGAAAGAAGAGAACCGAGAGAGAGAGACGTTTATCGTGAAGGAGATGAGTGGGTGAGGGAGATGAGCTCGTGAGAGGGACGAGAGAGTACCGAGAGGTTGAGCTCGTGAGTGAGAGTGAGAGAGAGATCGTGAGATGAAGAAGATGAGAGAATGAGAGAGAGCTTGATTTTGGGTGAGACAAGAGAGACCAAGAAAATGCAATCGTGAAATGGAAGAAAAAGAAAATAAAATGAAATGAGTGAAAAAGATGGGTTTGATTGAGTGTGTGGACAAGAAAATTTTGCATTTTATTAATTTATTTAATTAACAATTATAATGAATTGATTATTTGATTATTAAATCAACACTTTACACTTATCATTCCATCTCAATTAATCTTCATCCATTTGTCATCCATTTCCTTCATATATTTTACAAATGTCAATCATGCATGATTTCCTTACCACTTAAATCCAAGCTCCTAAAAATCTTTTTTTGCATTTGAAATCCTCTCGGATTCATTTGAAAATTTTATTAAAGTTCAATTTCAAATTCGAAAACTTCATCAGTATTCTACTAATTATCCAGGTCTGTTTATTTTAATAAATTTTTAGATTTCGAAATCATAAATCTACCCCGGATCCATCCAAAAATTTTTACAAAAATTTAATTATTTATTCGGGTTTGAATATTTTAATAGTTTTATTATTTCGTATATAATGATAAAATTTAAGGGGTTACTTGGATGTCGGGAGTGCATGTTACATGTGCTCTCCTGTTCACCCAAGTAGCTGCCTCGGGACCTATGTCTCTAGTTAAAACTTTATACCTATCGTGGGCATAGTCATGACGATGCTCACGAGTTCGCTTATGCCTGTGACTTACTCCTATATATCGACTGCCGTCGTGAGTCACCCTCACTCTTAGGTCTGCGAGGTGGGTCGTCGTTTGCTTTTCTTGAGCTCGTTGTCCGTTCCCTTTCGGATTCAAACTTGAGGAGCAGACTGACTCTTCAGACAGCGACCTTTCTCTGCTAGCTCCACTTTTCGGAGTTGGGACTTCATCTGCAGGTTACTGGCGAGCTTTTCTGGAGGAGCAACCTTAACCCGTCTCCGCGTGGCTTGGGTTTGAGCTTCTGTCAGTGCCTTAACTGCTTCAATCAACTGTCTTACTGTATTTTCTAAGGATTCTTGGCACTGTTGCCATTCCTGAGCGGTCTCTCCCCTGGACGGTAGAGTGCTTTGCTGGTCCTCCTGACCCTCAGGTTGCTCATCCACCACACCAACATTCTTGGTTGTTCTTATTCTAGTCATCATAGTTTGTTGAGATTTAGGCATTTAAATGAGAGATTTCAAAGTTGCAGTTGGGTCCTCCTTTTAGCGCCAAAAGATGTTGACGTTTGAAATTGGTCGATCTGGAGATTCAAGGACCCAAACTACAACTTTGATAATAAATGAGAATTAATATTGTTTAAGGTTGGTAAATGACAATAAAGAGGATTAAATATTGGTTAAGGTAGATGGATGATAGTAAAGAAACAATTAAAATGGAGAAGAGAGAAAGAGAGCAAAGCAGAAGCAAAGATTTTTACGTGGTTCATCAAATGTGCCTACGTCTATGGGTCACTCTGAATGTATTTTAGCAGAGTGACGGTAATACTAGTGTTAACTTGTTTTTTATAATGAATTTTTTCCTTATTTATAGAGAATGAGGGTTACAATTGAGTGTTTTACACGCTTAAAAATCATCATTATTTTCAACTAATATGACTTTAGTCATTCTATATTTATTGTTACTGCACTGATCATTTTTACATGCCCATTTCTTTACCGCATTAAATGCACAGTCGCCACATTAAATGCCTCTTGGGAATTGTAGAGATCGTGCCGGAGTGGAATCAGAAAATCAGGATGATCTGGCTTTTGCTTCCTGAGGGATTACTTGAAGCAAGCTCGGTGATATGATCTGTTCACCTTCGCGAGCTGAAGATGTCCTTAGCATGGATGCGAGTTGAAAGTGCATTAAAGTAGATCTGTCATGGGGGTAAGGGTTGAGAGCATTCTGAGGTAGACTTGTCACAAGCGCGAGCTGGAGGATCCAACAAGCTCATCGTTGCGACCTGAGAACTGGGCTTCTCGGGCCCTTCGTTACTACACTCATTCTTTGGGCCTTTAGCGACCTATTTACCTATGTCGTGAAAACGGGCATAACAATTTATAAAATTGTAAAATTGTAAAGTGTAGAGCGATTATCCTTTATAATGAAAATTGTTTTACATCAAATTTTAGAGATTCCTAATTTAGAGTTGCCATCCATTTTTTTTTCTTTTTAAATTGGGATTGACATAAGGAATTATTGGGATCAACTGAGATGAGATACTAGTAATGCGGCCAGTAGAATTGCTTCCATATGGGAGAGATTAACCCACATAAAGGTGGAAGAAAGACCCATATGTGGGTGGAGAGGTTACCCACGCAAATTAGTGGGGAATATTGCTATGAGGTGTAGAACCCACACTAAGAGACATGGGGATTGTGGCTTTTAACTAAAGGCGCCAACAGTTAGCCACAATGCCATCTATTTTCTTTTAAGCATAATAGTATCATGTTTCAAAATAAAAATAAATAATAAAACTTATGCCACCAGTTTTTGAAAACATATAGAAATGTCAACAAGCAGACCACAAGACATGTTCAAGTGGTGACCAGTGAGACTAAAAAAATTAAAATCTGTTGACAAGTCTACAACAAAGAAAAATTACATAAGATTATACATAAAAGTTGAATCATCATTCCAAATAACCTTAATTTCATGACATTATTATTTTTCAACAATAATATATCCAAAACATTTTCTATACTATGTAACTGTTTATTACAATTTTACATTACCCAAAAAAGAAACAATTTTTCAAATTTTTTTCCATAAAAGAAAATGAAACAGTTTTTTCTTTGGTGGGTCCAATTAATAATATTTTCTTTGAATAATATGTCATCACAAAGTATTCCCTCTCTCTCTCTCTCTCTCTTTTTTTTTTTTAAAAAATTACATGACATACGTACTCATATATGAATACATATAGCATTTGTTAGACTCTGAGGATCAGATCTTTAAAATGTAAATCGGAATAATAACTTTCACTATTAAGAGAGGTGGGCTCTCAAAGAGAGGGAGAAAATTTCCGCATACTACGATGTGGATTGGGAGAATCAAACTCTGCCCAAAGAAGGAGAGAGTGCACAGCGTAGCAACACCCATTTACTCCATCACTAAGAGTATCTCCAATGTAAAAATGGATTGTGAAAAAATTGAATGACACATATGATAAATGGACATTGTGTTAAAATAGATTTTTTCAATATAATTATTACTCTCCATTATCAAGTTGATGTGCCAAAAAAAAAAAAAAAATAGACAATGTCAATATGACCCTTTATTTTCGGAGGGTCTGTTAGACAGTCATTTATTGTTGACTAATCAAGTTAATTTTCTACATCACCCCACCACCTCTTGCATTTTTCCTCTCCAACCCCTCTTCTACAGTTTTAACAAATCACCACCCTCTATCTTCACTGTCTCATTAAAGTATGGTTAAAAAAAAATTCAACACTTCATTAAAGTGTGTATTTTAAGTGGATGCATTGGAGAACATTTTTAACTTAATTACCTAATCAAGTCATATTTGTACTATGTAGGAAGAATATTCTTTTGATATTGATGACATGACAAATTTTTTTTTAATCACAATCTATTATCGCATTGCAGATGCTCTAAGTATTCTAATTTCTATAAACATAATCGTGTACAACAAATTTACTCTTACCATATAAAGTTGGCATCATTGTTCTAACGTGAGAATTCAGAAGGCATATTTTTTTATATTCTCTTATCCCATCCGATAAATGTCTCATTCGAAGTCACTTTAAAATTAAAATGACAAAAACACACACACACACGGGGGAACAGAAGTACAGAAAACCAGATACATCAAGGAAACATAAGAAAACAAAATCAGTTGTGTTGGTGGCACACCTTGCTCTCTGGTAGCCACATATGAATTCAATATAAAACTCGCGAGCGCCCAGGTACCAAAGCCTAAAACGAGTACATACACACACATGGCTTCTCTTGCTTTGACCTCTCTCTTTCATTCTCCAACTCGTTTCTCTCACTCTTCACCGTCTCTCAATTCTCCTCCTACTAACTATTTTCTTCCCAAAAAAACTCACCCCTTGACTGGAAGCCTTGTTGTGAGATCAACCCTTGACGGGTGTCTGTTCTTGACCCACCACCACCACCTCCTCCTCCTGACTCCAAGGCTGACCTCATTGCTTCTTTGAAGCTTAAGTTGCTGGTCAGCTTCTCTTCTTTTCTGGGGTTTGTTTTATATTAATTGCTTATTTGTTAAAAAAGTTTTCATGGTTTACAAAATCGGTTGTTCTCTCATTGTTCATTGTTGTGCCTGTTCTGGATTTGTGGTTTCATTGGTTTGAATTGTTTAATTTAGTTGAACATATGAGTTTATTGGAGGAACATTAATGTTTTTGACTACCTTGTTGTGTGCCTGCCTTGTATTTCTGTTTTATGAAAAGAAAGAAAAATGATTTGTTTTAGGATTTTAGTGGCTGATGAAGCAAAACAAAAACATGAGTGAAGGGATATTATGGAATCCCATATTTGTGTATTGAACTTTAACAAATTGGGCTACAACTAGCGTACAAGGCTTTGAATCCACAGATCGAGGTGGTGTGATGGTTAATATTGTGATGTAATGAGCTTAGTGTTGAGTCTCAAATCCTTTGACAGTAAGCTTGAGTACATGGATAGTCAACTATATGCTGACTTAGGCGTATAGTCCTAAAAGAGGGAGAAATACTTCACAGTGTGAAACTAAATTAAAGGTTCAAAAAAAGAACTAGTTTGTTTTTGAAATGTGAAAACTAGACCCACAGAGCGATTTCTAGCTTGATTGGTGTTTATGGAATTGCTTTGAGCTTCCAAATCATGGGTGAGTGTAGCATTAAGCCTGAAAAAGTGGGACTGAGGCCTTCATTTCTTAGTCAAAGAGCTCAATTCCCTTGGAAGTGGGTCATTATATTTATATATTAAGCTGATTGAGTACTAGTGTACTACAAACTTTAGATCTGGTAATGCAGCAGAAAACTGGACAAAAGAGGGGTTAAGTTATGTGGAATTTGTGTACTGAAGTCGATGAATTTGAGTTGAATTAGTCACAAGGGAGGGCACTTGTGTTAATGATGCTTTATGAAAGTTATATGTCATAAATTTCATGAAGATTGTGGGGTCCAAATGTGTTTGAAGGAGAGCAAGAATGGTGCCTATGTAATTAGATAAGTTGTAGGGTAAATAAGTTAAATGGAAAACAAAGGCTTATAGTTTTACATGAAGAATCCATACTAATTATGTCCTAACATGGGATATGACCCTTGGTGTTATCTGTTATGTGAATATGAGAGTATGGATTTGAGAAATATTTAAAATGTTTGTGATTTATATATACATTGAAGTACTTTTGTTATCATCTTTATGTGCAAGTTTAAACTCTGTAAACTTTTCAAATTAAGGAGATAATTGGAAAATTAACATAAACAGTCAGTCACACTTTAAATTCTTCATTTGGGATAAGGTTTAAGGAGTTTTAACCCTTTAATTTTCTTTGCTTAGATGTGTGTCTTTGTACCGAAAATGTAAAGACAGTTTTGAATAAGCTATCATCTCATAATTTATTTATTTATAATTTTTTTTAACTTGAACGTAGTTGTGAATAAACATGTAAGTATGCAGAACTAGATGTGTTGTACTCTGTAGATACAGTATCTTGAGGCCTGATACATAAGGATTGATCAAATGCAGAGTGCTGTTTCTGGGTTAAATAGAGGTCTTGCTGCAAACACTGATGATCTGCAAAAGGCGGAAGCTGCTGCTAAGGAGCTTGAAGATGCTAGAGGACTGGTGGACCTCTCAGTAGATCTCGATAGATTACAAGGGAGATGGAAATTACTATATAGTAGCGCATTCTCTTCTCGCACTTTAGGTGGGAGCCGGCCTGGACCTCCGACGGGTAGGCTGCTTCCCATAACTCTTGGCCAGGTTTGCTATGGTCACCCCCTTTATTATTTTGTTTAATGATTCCATTTCTCATTTTTGTGACTTGGTAATTTATTTTGAGTACTGGAAATGTAGTGACTTCCTCTGAGCCTTAGGCCAAACCAAACATCCTCAACCACTTTACATCATATCGATAAATAGAATAGAAAATCATTCTATAAATAAAAGAACCCATTACCACAGAGCTTCCTCCTAGGGTAAATGGGTAATATCAGTGCCAATACAAGCAATGTTCGATCTTTTGATCCAATAATTGACAATTATTTTTAATGAAAACATCAAAAAATATAACAAGTTGGTGAACTTGAATGATCTAAAATTATCTCTTCTATATAAGCAATGTTGTTGAAATATATTTTGTTTATGGTTATTAAATTCATGAACATTCCTTGATCTAACTATGTATTTATCGTCTGGTCAGGTCTTTCAATGGATTGATATCTTAAGCAAGGATTTCGATAATATAGTAGAACTTGAATTAGGTGTCCCATGGCCCCTGCCACCTGTTGAATTGACTGCTTCATTAGCCCACAAATTTGAACTCATAGGTTGGTGCTTCTGTTAAACTTCTCATGCTCTAATTTCTGTATCATGTTTTGACACTCATTGACATGGGAGAATCTTTTTAAAGGGTCTGCCAAGATTAAAATTACATTTGAGAAAACAACTGTAAAGACAACGGGGAACTTATCACGACTTCCACCCTTAGAGTTACCTCGACTTCCAGATGCATTACGGCTTCAATTTGATACAAGAAGCGGTGAATTCGAAGTTACCTACCTTGATGCAGATACCCGCATCACCAGAGGAGACAGAGGCGAGCTCAGGGTTTTTGTGATCTCGTAATTCTTCGAATATGCAGTTTCCTGGCTATCCTACCCTCACAAGATTCAACCTTGTATCTACAGCTCTTATGATCTCATCTTTTTCTTGTCTGCTTTTGTGACATAAACAAAAGTGGTGAAAGAGAATCCACATGAAAAGCAATTCCTCCAAGAAGTAAAAACCATTGTACAATTGTATATTTGTCTTTTATAGATGCTGTTTTTGTTGACTTCAATATTTGACTCATGAAGCACACATGATAATTTAAATGCTGCATGCTAGAGATTTGATTGATCAATGATCAACTTAAGCTAGAGAAGGTGTTGTACTAGTTAATTTTTTATTTTGATTTATTTATAGAAGATGCATGACATAGAGATATTCTAAATACCACCATACATTAGTTGGTTTCAAGCCTCATGATCCCGTTCAAATTAAATGTAAGCTACAGTGGTTAATCACTCTTAAATATCAATGTTAAGTCATTGGTATGTTCATTTTTTTTTTTATGGAAGAACATTGGTATATTCATTTATTACTCATTAACTTCGTATCAAATTATTTAATTATCGTTTTTACGATTTAGCCCTTTAAATGTCAATGGTAACATCATGGGAAATAAAAAAAGGGCAAAATGTGTAATTTGATAATGGGCCAGGTTGATATTTGGACCTGTACAGGCCATTAGTAGTTTCACGAGAAAAATCGAAGTCCACATGTACCTGTAAAGCATCGCACAAGAGAGACGTTGGAAGCTGCAACGGCTACATTTTCAAAAACCAAACTTTATTTTCATTTTGTTTCCTATTCAAGAACTCCATCTCAACATTCTCTCTGTCTCTCTCCGCGTTTCTCTTCTCTCTTTCTCTCTTTCAACGTGTAGCGTTACAACGAAGTTGAAATTTGAAACCCCATTTTCAATCTCTGTTTTTTCTTCGCTTAAACTTTTCAGAGCACACAAAGAAAAACCCACCTTGAAAACATTTGTAGGGTCTGCATTCTGCAATCTAAAATGGCTCCAACACCATCTTCTGCTAAACCAAACCAAACCCAGATCAGAACTCCACAATCAAGACAACGTTTGAATTTCACTTCAACAAAGACCACCACCACCAACACCACCACACAAGCATCTGCAAACCCCAACTCGACAACCAGAGAAACCCCTCCACAAGACCACCCCATTGAAGTCATTGGCAGAATCCGAAACTTTCCCAACCCAAACACTAAAGAGAAACCCGTATCGGTCCTCCAAATCAACCCGGATAAGCAAACCGTTAGAGTCAGGGCTGACGTGGGGTACAGAGATTTTAGTCTTGATGGGGTTTCTTTGTCAGAGGAGGAGGATCTTGAATCCTTTTACAAACAGTTTGTCGAGTCAAGAATCAAGGCGGTGAAGCTGGGCGAGAAGTGTACTATCATGATGTATGGACCTACTGGTTCGGGCAAAAGTCACACCATGTTTGGGTGTGCTAAGCAGCCGGGGATTGTGTACAGGTCTTTGAGGGATATATTGGGGGAAGAGAGTGATAAGGAGGACAGAGTTGAGTTCGGCACGTTTGTTCAGGTGACTGTTTTGGAGATTTACAGTGAGGAGATTTATGATCTTTTGTCGAATAATAACGGTGGTGGTAGTGGATTTGGAATTGGATGGCCTAAAGGCAGTGCTTCTAAGGTAACTTTAATGGCTCACTCTTTTCTTGAATTCTTAGGTATTATTATTATTTGTATGTATATATGTGAATGTGTATGTGTTATTATTTCTGGTGTTTCTATGATTTTCGATCATTATTAATGTTAAATCTGGCATTGTTGGGCTCACTTAAATGTGGATGTACTTTCGTAATCTTTATGTTGAGTGTTAACACAATACTTCATAAACAAGACTGGATCAGTTGTTACATTGAGTGCCAGATGTTGTCACAGTTATCTTAGAAACAGAGACTTTTCTTAGATTGTTACTTCTGGACATTGTTTATGCGAGATGTTATCTTGAACTTTAAGTTTGATTATTAAGTTGAATGAGCCAGAAAATTGGTTTTTATGATTGATGTTTTTTTATAAAGTTGCACCGCATTGCATTTGGATAATAACATTTCCTGTACAGACACTTCAAATTTTTTCGAATAAGGTCTAGGTTTGATCAACATCCCGGTTTTTGTATCTGAGGCACATTCTTTTGTGGCTTTCTAACGCCACTTAAGGCATTCTTTTGTGGCTTTCTAACGCCACTTAAGGCCTAATTCGGGCCATTAGAGGGTTAATCATTATGTTCTCTGTTAAATTTTCTATGTGATTAAGAATTAGTCTACTGTTTAAGTATGCTTCCACCTCTTGAAGAAGATCAAATTTCTAGTCACATGCATCTGTGATCTTTGACCGGTTCAACATTGTTTAACACTGATTTGTTGACAACATACTTGCTTTCAACTTTATATGGTAATTTTGTTGACTCTGGATGATAAGTTTTTTCATTATGTTCTCTGTTAAATTTTCTATGTGATTAAGAATTAGTCTATTGTTTAAGTATGTTTCCACCTCTTGAAGCAGATCAAATTTCTAGTCACATGCATCTGTGATCTTTGACCGGTTCAACATTGTTTAACACTGATTTGTTGACAACATACTTGCTTTCAACTTTATATGGTAATTTTGTTGACTCTGCATGATTTGTTCAATTAGTTGATGCTATGTTTTTATGATGAGGCCTCTCTATTTCAACTTGTCGTTTGACAATTTTCCCTCTTGCAAATAGCTCAGTAGTGAATCATCCACGAGTTAGGGTGGACAGTCATTATCATTACTGCATCTCTTCTTTCTACGTTAGGGGTTGATAAGAACTCCACTGGGATGACTCCCAAGAAATCTGCGTCTTGGATGGTTGCCAAGCGAGCTAATGCGTCTGCGTAAGAGTTCTGAGCTCGTGGGATCTGATTCACCTAGCATCTTTAGAAGGTTCTCAACAACTCTTTTACCTTTTGAAGATAATTGACCATCTTATGTCTCCTTGTTTGGTACTTCCCTCAAATGTGGCACACCACGAGCTGAGAATCACTGAAAATTCTCATTTGTTTTGCTCGCACTTCATTTGCTAAGTGGAGTCCAACGAACAACACTTCGTATTTTGTTTCATTATTGGTGGCCTGGAATCCAAACCTTAAGGCGCAGAGGATCTTGTGACCTTCAGGACTAATCAAAGCACATCAGCCCAGCCTTATGCTCATGAGAAGATTTGTCCACATACAGCTCCTAGGTCGGGCCATCGGAGGACTCAACTTCTTTTTTTGCAAGTCCTGTAAATTCATCAATAAAATCTGTCAAAGCCTAGGCCTTTATCACCGTCCTTGGCTTGTACTCTATGTCAAATTGAGTTAGTTCCATGGCCCACTTGAGTAATCGACTCGAGGTGTCTGACTTTTGCAAAACCTGTTTCAGTGGGTACTGCATAAGGACTTCGATCTTGTGAACTTGAAAATATGGACGCAGTTTTCTTGATGGGACTATCAGGTAATATGCTAACTTCTCCATCTACGAGTACCTCCTGGTCTTGACATCGAGCAGCCTTTTGCTGATATAGTACACGGGTAGCTGCATCTTATCTTCTTCTCTCACTATGGCGGCACTCAAAACGTACGGAGATACTCTCAGGTACAAGGTGAGCTTTTCTCCTTCCTTTGGTTGGACAAAAGTGGAGCTCGACCCATATAATCCTTCAGCTGCTAGAAATTCACCTCGCATTGCTCTGTCCATTCAAAATTCTTCGCCCCTTTAATACATTGAAGAATGGGATGCACTTGTCAATGGCTTTGGAAATCAATCTACTAAGAACCACAATCTGAATGTTGAGCGAACATCCTTAACCCGAGCTGGGAATCTCATCTCGATTAGTGCCCTGATTTTTCTTAGGATTGACCTCAATTCTTCTGCTATTTACCATAAAACTGAGAAACTTACCAAATGCCACCTCAAATTGAGCCAGTTCCACGGCCCACTTGAGTAATCGGCCCGAGGTGTTTGACTTTTGCAAGACCTGCTTCAACGAGTACCGTGTGAAGACTTTGATCTTGTGAGCTTGAAAGTATGGACACAATTTTCTTGATGCGACCACCAGAATGCTAACTTCTCTATTTACGAGTATCTGGTCTCGGCATCAAGCAGCTTTTTGTTGATATATAACGTCTTCTTTTCTTCCCTCACTAAGGCAGCACTCAAACGTATGAAAATACTCTCAGGTATAAAGTGAGCTTTTCTCCGTCCTTTGGTTTGGATAAAAGTGGAGTTTGGCCCATATAAGTCCTTCAGCTGCTGGAACGCTGCCTCGCATTGCTCTGTCCATTCAAAATTCTTCGCCCCTTTAATACATGGAATGCACTTGTCAGTGGCTTTGAATCTACTGAGAGCCGCAACCTAACTGTTGAGGCTCTAAACATCCTTAACCTAAGCTGGGGATCTCATTTCGATTAGTGCCCTAATTTTCTCGGGATTGACCTCAATTTCTCTACTATTTACCATAAAACTGAAAAACTTACCAGATGCCACCCTAAATATTTGGAATGTCTCGTTCAGGTCGTTCACGACGTCAACCATTTGTTTAGACTTTACCAACATGTCATCCACATAAACTTCCATAGTCTTCCCAATCTACTCCTAAAACATCATATTCTTTTGGACTCATTAGGATCTGATTGTAGCCCGAGTAAGCATTTATAAAGCTTAAGAACTTGTGGCTAGCTATTGCATCCACGAGTTGGTCAATCCTTGGTAAAGGGAAGCTATCTTTTGAGCAGACCTTATTTAGATCGGTGAAGTTAATGCAGGTCCCATTTTCGTTCTTTATTTTCATGAGGACCGGATTGTGGGCCTCGCGGATGAACTTATTGGCCAGTAGCTTCTCTACTTCCTCTTTTAAGGCAACGCGTCCTGCTCTGGTGTCATTGGCCTTCTCTTTTAGTGAGGATCAATTTGTGACACATAACTTTGAGATCTATCCCCATCATGTCTTCATGATTCCATGCACAAATATCCAGGTTCGCCTTTAGGAAGTCAACAAGTTGTTTCCTGACCTTTGGGGCTAGGTTTCGTCCTAACTTTAAGTTGACTTGCACATTCTCTAGCTCATCGATTGGCTTACTAGCTCGATCCATGTCCACCTCGCGGGGGTCGAAGTCCTAACTTACCCCATTCTTGGTTGCATCTCGTGGTTCACCACCTGAAATCACGTTTACCTTCTATCACTTAACCCTCATTTTCATAGCGTCCTCGTAACAACAGCATTTGACTACAAGTGCTATCCCATTAGGAGTTGAGAACTTGACCGTGAGTGTTTTGATAGAGTGACTATGTCCAAGTCGTTCATTGAGAGCTTTCCCAATACCACATTATAAGTTGAGGGCAGTCAATGATCAGGAAATCTACTAATACGGTGGCCTGTCGATCTGGTTCCCTAAGAGTGAGCAGTAATTAATATGGCCTACTGGTGTCACAACATCTCCAGTGAAGCCGTAAATAAGCTTTGGGGAAGGCATAAGTTATTCTACTCCCAGCCTTATCTAGTTAAAACGCGGTTCCTATACATCACATTAATCGAGCTCCCAGTGTTGATCATAATTCGTCTGCATTGCTAATTATGATAAATGTATCATTATGAGGCCCTTGCATCTTCCTCTATGAATACAATGTCATCCGAGGTCGCTCGTACTTTCTTTACAGGTCCTTCTAATCCGCTATCACTTGCGAGCAAGGCGTGGTTAGCTTCTCGTACATATCGTTGGTGCAACCTGTTGGAGACTATCGTGTATGGTAAAGATGGTTTTTACCGCGGGTTCATGTTCTTACTCAAGAGCTCGCTGGGGCTGCTGATGCTGAGGTCAAGGACGCTGACGCTGTTGCTGAGGTCCCTGACCCACAAGCACTATATACTCTCCCAAGCGACCTCGTCTAATCATATCTTCAATTGCTTTCTTTAGTTGCCAGCAATTCGAAGCATTATGCCCAGTTTCAATTGCTTTCATAGTGGTAAACATAGAACTTTCTTGGATTTTGGAGCCTGTTTGAGACACTTGTAGGGGGTTGGGCTTTCCAAAATCTTCTTTGCTTCTTTTCGTGTCAAAGATCTAATCAGGACACTGTAGCTTCCATATTGATCTCAAGGCTGAGGTCGTTTCTTGGCTCTTGCCTATCTCGCTTTAACACTATGTTGGCGGAGTGATTTTTCTGCTCGCTAGTCTTCATTTTCCCTTGGTGGAAACTACTTGCCTACTTGTCTCATTGCGCTGAATAATGGACTTTTTGGGCCCAAAGGGATTCGCTCATAAAATTCACCAAGGTCCTTCGTTGGGGACTTTCATTTTAAGGACTTTCAATATTACTCACCTCATCCTTGAATCGGGTAATGTAGTCCTTGAAGGACTCGTTTGCCTTTGGAAGATGGTGCGAGGAGGCACAGAGGCGCGAGCTGCCGCCCAACTCCCTATGTTGCGAGTTGGGAGGTTCAAAAACCAAGTTCGCGGAGTATCCCCTAAGGTGGCCAGGAAGACTCGGCATTTGACTAACGAGTTGCTTGTCTAAAGGTCAATTTGTACATTGAACGCATCCAGATGGTCATAAGGGTTTTTTCCATTATAAAGTGGAATATTAGAGAGCTTGAATTTTGAGGGTAAGAGTTCTGTCCCAATCTCCCTAGTGAATGAGACCCTCTCATTATGTTGCTCTACTTAACTCTAGGATTCAGGTCGCGCCCAGCTGCTGGATCTTGGGGCTCAGATCGCCTGGATCGCCTAGTGCGGACCATCACTCGAGTAGTAGCCTCGCAACCTATGTCTCCAATCAAAACTTTATACCTGTCACAGGGCTCCTTCGAGGCTCATGATAGTCACGATGGGGCTTACGAGTACGTGACTCACTTCTATATACCGGCTGTCGTCGCGACTCACCTTCACTCTTAAAGTCTGTGAGGTTGTGAGTAGGGCGTTGGGGCATCGTTTCCCTTTCCCAAGCTCATTGTCTATTCCCTTTGCCGAGCGAATTGACTCTTTAAATAGCGGTCTTTCCCTGCCAGCTCCACCTTTTGGAGTTGGGACTTCATGTGCAGGTTGCTAGCGAGCTTCTCTAAAGGAGTGACCTCAACCCGTTTCCGCGTGGCCTGGGTTTAAGCTTCTGTCTGTGCCTTAACTGTTTCAGTCAACTGTCTTATTGTATTTTCTAAGTATTTTCTAAGGATTCCTGGCACGGTTGTCATTCTTGAACAGACTCTCCTTTGGATAGTAGAGCTTTACTGGTCCTCCTGACCCTCAGGTTGCTAATCCACCACACAGTTTGTTGAGATTTAGACATTTAAAGGAGAGATTTCAAAGTCGTAGTTAAGCCCTCCTTCTAGCGCCAAAAAATGTCGACGTTTGGAATTGGTTGACCTAGAGATTCAAGGGTCTAGACTATAACTCTGATATTAAATGAGAATTAATATTGTTTAAAGATGATTAAATGTTGATTAAGGTATCTAGAATGATAATAAAAAAAACAATTACAACGGAGAAGGGAGAAAGAGAGCAAAGCAGAAGCAAAGATTTTTACGTGGTTTGGCAAGTGTGCCTACATGCACAGGTCACTCTGAATATATTTTGGCAAAGACGGTAATACGGTAATACCGTTGTACAATGAATTTCTCCTTTATTTATAGAGAAGAGGGGTTATAATTAAATGTTTTATACGCTTAAAAAATCATCATTATTTTCAACTAATATGACTTTGGCCATACATCATTTATTGCTACTACACTAATCATTCTTACATGCCCATGCTTGCATTAAATGTTTTGTGTAAAATCTTCACCGCATTAAATGTCTCTCGGGAACTGTAGAGATCGTGTCGGCGTGGAATTAGGACATCAGGACGATCTGGCATCTGCTTCTTGAGGGATTACTTGAAGCGAGCTCGGTGATCTGATTTGTTCACCTTTATGAGCTGAAGATGTTCTGAGATAAACCTTGGATGTGAGCTAAGAGTGCATTATAGTAGATCTGTTATGGGGTAAGGGTTAAGAGCGTTCTGACGTAGTAGACTTGTCATAAGCGCGAGCTGGAGGATCCAACGAGCTCATCGTTGCGACCTGAGAACTGGGCTTCTAGGGCCTTTCGTTACTGCACTTATTTTTTGGGCCTTCAGCGGTCCATTTACCTATGTCGTGAAAACTAGCATAAAAATTTATAAAATTGTGAAGTGTAATTATAATAAAAATTGTTTTACATCAAATTTTAGAGATTCCTAATTTAGAGTTGCCATCCATTTTTTTTTCTTTTTAAATTGGGAATATAAGAAATTATCGGGACCAACTGAGATGAGATATTAGTAATGCTGCCCGTAGAACTGCTTCATTATGGGAGGGAATTGTAGGGTGAGAGAAATACCCACTGGGGTGGAGAGGTTACCCACACATAAATTAGTGGGGAACTATAGGGTGTGGCTTTTAATTAAAGGTGCCAACAATCTATTTTCTTTTAAGTATAATAGTATCATGCTTTAAAATAAAAATAAATAATAAAAGAGAAATTTATAGTTTTTGCCCAGATTTTAAAAAAATTTCTTTTTGACCTCTCAAACAAATTATTTCCATTGTATACCTAAGATTACCATTAAATTGAAAATCACTCAAATGCTCAAATGTGAAATTACGAAGATAACCTTATTCATTCTAACAATATCTTCCCTATCAATGATTTTTGAGATTCAATTTATCATTGCAGTTGAGAAACATCTATTGAGGGGATTATTCATTCGAGCTTCTTTATCCATTAAAGTTTTTGGATCCATTCAAGTTTGTACCATTGAAGGTTTTGAAGATTCTTCTTCCATTTGAGTTTGAAAGGTAATGTATGAGTTTTTTGGTTAGTTTTTGAGTTGTTTTGTTCATATTACTAGCTAAAAGACTGTAAGAATGATTTCATTGTGAGATATATGGTATTTTGAAATCTACGACGAACTGTAAAATCTGCGATGAAATCGATTTTTCATGATCAATAAATCGAGAGGTACCTATTTTTCAGTGGCTCCACCGATCGATTAGTTTTTACATTTTTTCCTGTTTTTGAGAGAATAAAAAACCAATAACTTCACTTAGAAACCGAATTTAGCACCATTTTCATAGTTTTTTATATGTTTGTGTTGCTATGTATTGAATATGATTCGATATGATTATATTTTGTAATGTTACCCGATTGAAATTAGATTTAATAGTATTATTTGATTTGAATGTTACAGGAATGACTTAAGAGACAGATGTAATCAACTTTGACGGAGAGTGGAATGAATGTAATTATATTGGAAAAGAGTCGGATCATGTGTGGGGTCCACAAAAATAGTAGTTTTTCATCATTGGTGGACATTGTGTACAGAGAGTTTGATATTGATAGAAAAGATAGGATATCCGTATATATTATTTACTACAAAGTACGACAAATGGTCAGGTTAAAAAGATACGTATCATGTCCGATCTTGGTGTTGTTGGTTTGATGGCGATCAAAAATATTAATATTAAAGAGATTTATATCGATAAAATTGCAATAGATTTTAGAGCTGGGGTTAGTAAGCGTACTGTTCATCCATTTGTCACTGATTCAATACTAGACATAAGATATGGCGAAGCAAATATGGATAGACCTGTAAATCCACATATGATTGAAAGTCATTTTTATCTCACTCAAGGTATTAGGAGTAATCAGGTTGATACTTCTGTCATCCTCATTTACATCGATTGAAAGTCTCATTCGTGACGTTAATAATGACTATATGAATTATGGTATTGATGATGAAGATCAAGATAGATGATAATGGTGATGAAATACGGGATAGTGATAAAGAGCAAACTGGAGATAGTGATGAAGAGGAAACTCGATTTGATGATGTTGCTGAAGAAGAAGAGTTTCTAGAAATAAGATTTTCAAGTTTACAATTTCAGAACAATCCTTCACAACTATACTAGATTGTTCCTAGATTTTTCCTGGTGTAGAATTGTGGGACATTGAAGCGCTACGTCAATCGTCTACCAACGTGGTACGTTGTATAAAGGAGCATTCTTTACTAGTAAAGAAGAAATGAGTATAGCTATTAAAGAATATGCTTTGAAAGCTAAGTTTGAATATCGGGTTAGACGTTCGGACACGGAGCGATTTGAAGCCGGTTGTAAAGATAAAACTTGTAGCTTTATTGTTCGTGCAAGATACAGAAAGGGTTGTTCAATGTGGTTTGTGTTGAAGTATATAGTGGAACACACGTGTTGTCAGATAGCCATGGAATCACATATGAAGAGTGTGAAGGCTATTGTGATTGGAAAATTGTATGTAGGTATGGGAAGAGATCTTTATACACCTAATCATTTGGTTGGAGAAATGTTAGAGCAGTATGAAGTTCAGATCTTATATAATAAAGTTTGGAAGGCTTTACAATATGCAAAGAAACTAGTATATGGGCAAGCGGATGAATCATATCAACAGTTTTCGTCCTACTTTGAGATGTTAAAACTTTCAAATCCCGGCACAATGACGGCAATTAAGAGAGATGAAAACAACCGGTTCTTGTATTCGTTCGTTGCACTTGGAGTTTCCATTGAGGGTTTTCGGTCTTACATGAGACTGGTTATTGCTATTGATGCCACTCATTTTAAAGGTGAATATAAAGGGGTGATTTTTTTTGCTGGATGCAAAGATGGGTCGGAGATGATTTATCCCATTGCCTTTGGATTTATTGACAGAGAGTCCGACAATTCTTGGACTTGGTTCCTAAAAACGTTTTAAGGAGCAATCGGGGTGTCAGACGATTTGCTTATTGTATCGGATCGTCATAAGAGCATATCGAATGGGATGAAAGCAGCTTTTCCTGAAGTCCCACATATGTTATATTTTTTCCACTTGTGGCAAAACCTTAAACAACAGTGTAAAAAGCGTTCGGATGTGGAAAATACATTTTACAATGCAGCATATTGTTATGTGCTTGATGAGTGATGCAACAGAATATTGAAAGAAATGCATGACATCCGAGCACATATATATGCAGCTTTGGTTAAAGTTAGAGTAAACAGGTGGTCACGAGCATATTGTCCAAGAAGAAGATATGAAATGATGATTATCAACATTGTAGAGTCATTCAATAATTGCATGATGCAAGCACGTCGTTTGCCAATAATAACTGCACATGAATATGTAAGACGCAGAGATGGTTTAATGATAGACGTGTTGCCGTTGAGAAGCTCATAACGTATGTTACTACCGCTGCGTATGATCGTATTATGTTGGCAAAAGATTTATCCATGGAAGGTAGCGTACATCCCATTCCAGAACTGTATCATTACAGTGTCATACATCCTAGCAAAGAAGATACGATGGTTGACATTCAACAGTACGCATGTGTTGTGGCCATTCAACAGTACGTATAAGCAATGGAACCTTGATCAGTTGCCATGTGTTCATACATGTGCTGTGGCCAGGTATGGTAATTATACATTGTTGTTTTTAGTATTTCATGTCATAGCGTGACACTTAAATTGTTGATACATGTCAAGTTCAAGGTGTCAGTTGTGATACACTTTACAATGTGGAGTGGTTAAAAGCTGCATATGCACGTCCGATTAATCCTATCCCTAAATTGGCTAGTTGGAATGTTTCAGCGGAAGTTAGAAGCATGGTTATATTACCACCCAAAGGTAAAAGATAAGCAGGTCGGCCGAAGGAGGTTCGAGATTCCTTAAGCTGGAGAAGATCATCGTCGAAAAAAGTGTGGAAGATGTGGTCAGAGGGGATACAACTGTCTTTGTTGCTCTAACCCTCCAACTTTTATCAATGAAGGGACAAGCGTAGACATGGATGTGGATATTGGAACGAGTACAAATGCTACTGAAAATGCATCGCGCTCCCGAAGATGTCGCTTGTGTCATGAGACTGGACACAACCAACGTCGATGTCCTCAACGGTTTCCTACTCCCAATCCAGACGAAAATGATGATTAACAATTGATTGACATTTTGTTTATGCATGTTCCATGTAAAACATTTTCATATTAATTACTCCATTATGTACTAATACAACTGTAACAATATAATTAGATCGGTTACTAAATTATTAATCTATTTCTATTGTTTTTATATCATTTTATAAGCTCGAAACCATAAAATAAGGTGGAAAACAAAAATCGATTTTCAAGGGTGTCTGAAAAACCGACAATGGTTTTCCAGACACCCTTAAAAATCGATTCGTACTTACCTTCCAGATGGCTTTCTATGACCAACAAATGACCCAAAATTGCAACAAAATCGATTATTAAGGTCGCCTAAAAAAACGCTATCAGTTTTTCAGGCTTGGTGAAAAACTTATCCACTTGCCTTTGATTTTTGTCTTCTAGAAGGTCAAGTGTGGATCGGTTTTTAAGGAGTTTGAAAAATCGATGTCGGTTTTTCAAGCTTCCTAAAAACCGATCCACACTTGACCTTCGATTTATACCTTCCATATTTCTTTTTGTGACCAACAAATGACTACAAAATTGTTTCAAGTAAACCAATTAACAATAAATTACACAAATAACCAATTTTATGACCCCACATGATCACATTTAAATAATATACGATAATATTATGTCAGTATTTCATTTAAAACTCTTTCATGTTGATCCACTACACTATGATTATCGATAATGATGCTCTTTTATTTGATATAACATCATTTCTATTATTTTTGTATCATTTTAGAAGTTTGGAATCATAAAATAGAGTGAAAAGAGGGGTTAAAATAGAACAAAAATATGAATCGGTTTTTAAGGGAGTAAAAAAAAAAAAAAGGAGATACCACTTACCTTCGATTTTTTCCTTTCATATGACTTCAAACAATAAATATTAACCTTCAAATAATAAATATTAACCTTCAAATAACACTAACATTATCAACCCGCCACCACGGGATTGATGCATTTATCTGCCCACGACCGTACGCAAGCCACTCTAAGGGTACATCAGCTGTAACCGGATCAAATCTTACACATTTGTTGACGTATTGCTGCTTGTAATACGCTGTCATAAAAGCCTGCACGATAAAAATTAAACATGTTATCAAAGATCAAAGACACTTAACATTAAAGTGTAAATGCATAATTAATTGAAATGTAAATACTTACAAACAAAGAACTGTCATGTACAGCGTATCTACAGTCATCCACTTAATTCCACCATTTTCTTCGTAGACACATCAAATAAGAATCGATGTGCTCATTAGTTAACCACATGTTTTCGTTCTTGAGGGTGACCAATGTGGTAGGTATCACACACCACCCACAACGATCAACCGAATGCCTACAATTAAAAAAAAAAAAAAGCATTATTATAAATTTTCTTACATTAACAACTAGGATGCAGGAATTATTACATTTTTTTTTCAATACTTGAGATCCAAAGTGGTTGAAGCTTTATATTCTTCTACGGGATTTGTAGACTTTGCCACCTCTTCCACCTACTGTTTGGCCATTTTCTTTTTCTTTTTCGTCGGCCCAGGATCCATGTATGGCGTCCATAGAGGTGCTGCTGGATTCGTCTTTCGTTTGCCTCGTTCGTGGATGCTCTCATCCTGCAGCTGTAAGTAAATTAAAAACATGAATTACATATTTATAATTATATTTCAGAATGCAACACAATAGAGATACAAAGTTTACCTGGTCATGCTCACGTTCAGCGTCTGCACCTGATATACCTTCTGAGTCCTTCTAGGAATGGTGGACCTTCTGCTCCTCCTACTGATGAGGCAACTGGTGGACACCCCGTGCTTGAAGGACCTCCTGCTCCTCCTACTGATGGGGTGACTAGTGGACACCCCGTGCTTGAAGAACCTCCTGCTCCTCCTGCTGATAAGGTGACTAGTGGACACCCTGTGACTGAAGGACCTTCTGCTCCTTCTGATGGATGGCTAACTAGCCTACATTGGTAGACGACCGATGGACACCCTCGTCCTGATGTGGTGGTGGTGGTGACGGGTAATACATGTACTCATCTCGGACAAAGGTCCCACCATCATCATCATCATCATCATCATCATCATCGTCATCGTCATCGTCGTCAGCTGGATCATGTCCACCAATCGGAGACCTGGGAATTTTTAAATACCTTTCCACCTGTCTCAGCCTCTTATCCATCTCCCTTACAATCTTCAAGGTTGCCTTCTACCTCCTATCCATCCTACTTAACTTCTTATGGGTTGTCTTCTGTAAATCCACAATATACTCAAACAACCGTTTTACCTGTATAATAGAATTATATATATATATATATATATATATACCATTTTACACACTGCACAGAATTTTAAAAAAATTTTGATAGAGTTTTCCCTGTTTTTTGAGTATCAGGGAAATAAAATCTACATATTTAAAAAAATTACACTTCGTCTATCATGTTTAGAGACTCCGTCTCTCTTTCACACTCCATACTACTATACAACATGTCCATATCTTTTGCATTTACTACAATAGAAATTCATTGAATAATATTATATAAATAGAATATTCGTACCTCATAATCTACGTTTCGTACATCGTGCGCCTTCTTTGTCTGAAACTCTGATAAGGTATCATTTGATTCGGATTGCACGCTTCGGATGTCTTCATTCGGATCATCGTTACCCTCCACCTCATCATCATCCTCTACCTCATCATTACCCCTTCCACCCTCTACCTCATAATCATCATCACCCCCTACACCATCATTGAAATCATCGTCGTCGTCGTCATCATCATCATAACCCTCACTCCCTCCGCCGCCTTCTCTATGTACTTCTTTATCAACCATATGAGTCGGATTAAAAGATTTCCAATAATCCATGTCCCTTTCGGCGTCAGTAGGCTCAAGGGTTTGCGCAATGCCAACTATTTGCATTATATAAATATATATAGTTATACTATAATTATATACTTAATATAAATAACGATAGTTATAACAAACAAATAATTGACACCAATTTAGAATGTTCGTCACTTACGGGGGGAAATTATCTAGGCTTTTTATATTTGTCAGTGTTCTTTTTAGTGATCGTCTCATACATCTTGGCAGATCATTTTGCAATAACAGGTTACTTTTTGATATCTTCTCTCTTAACACTGGGAATAATTCAACTAACCACTACTATAATGTAAAAATGATTAAAAAAAAAAAATACATATAGTTAGTAATAGTCATATAATATATAATACAAAATTGATTAAACTAAAAACATACATATAACCCTATATATTAACCATAATAGAAGGAAGTAATAAATATTGAAGGTATTAGTTATACCTGAAACGCCAACACATAGCCATAAATATTAATGGTTCTTGGTGGTTTTCTGATCCGCTCTTCATTAATTGTCATGTCGAGACAGTTCAGTAGGACACTATAGTATAATGTGCCCCAAAAGAATGACTTCCACATCTTTGTATTCTCAATTATGACCCATATAAATGTACTAATAGTGGCCCTGTCATCCAGCCCCATAAAGAGATGGAAAGTAATCCCTACATTAACTAACTTCAAAAGATCTTCATCATTTATTGGATCCTGGCCTGCACGATCTCGTTAGCCTATATGGCTTCTTGCCTTAAAAACATGGCTAACTGGCTCACCTTCGGCGACACTCCATTAAACATTCGTCATAGGAGACTGTTTTGGTCATTTGGTACTGTTTGGAAGATTTTACGGTCGATGCCTCCAAAAGAAAGTCTTGTCACCAACAAAAACTCCTGTTTTCCAAACCTATACATTCTCCCCCCAATTTCAAACCACATCTTATTACGGCGTGCATCAGTGACCTTCACCTCTCTAGCAAACACCCATAATATCACGGAGCCAACAATCATATTCTCAATTATTTTCAAAATATGTCCGAACCGGCATTCTGCCATGAACCGGTCGTATAGATTTCTTCTATTAACAACGACAACTATCTTATTAACCAACCTCTAACTGATGTGTGTATTCCCGCTCGTATGCGTACCAATTATTTGTGAACTATATTTATAGCTGAAATCCATCTGTAGGAAAGAAAAACAACAAAGAATCAGTAGGGATGTTATAAACCGAATCGATTTTTTATAGTATCTTAAAAATCGGTAAAGGATATCGATTGGTTTTTCCCTTCGGTTTTTCAGATTGGTTTTTCATGTCGGTTTTTCATGATCAGTTTTTCATTTCGGTTATTTACAATAGTGAAAAATCGAATTTGAAAACCAATTTGAAAAATCGAAATGAAAAACCGATCTGAAAAACTAATCTCAATAACCGATCTCAAAAACCAATCTGATGCCGACGACGTTGCTATCGTCAGAATCGATCATTTTCAACCCAAATAGGAGCAAACACAATCAAATCCAACCTATTCTAAACCTACTAATCATAACCTAACATCCATAACACAATAAACATTTCAAAATCACAAATCAAAATAAAAAACTACAACATTCGAATGGAAACCTTACCTTCGCAATATGTGCAGGTTCGTCGGCGGTAGGAGCTCCTCGGGAAAGGTCGAAAATGTCGCTAGAATGGTCGGAAAGGGTCAATTTGAGTCGTTAAGCCACGATCGGGTTTTGGGTCTCAGAAAAACCAATGTGATTTTGAGTGGGTCAGTGATGGAAGTGACATCCATCGATTTTTGAGGACTATATATATGTAGGGGCTTTATCGTAATTTCACGTTTCGATTTTTTGTAAATTTTTAACAGTTCAGGGTTTATTTGTAAAAATATCCAAGGGTATCATGGATAATTTGTGTATATCATCAAATTTATTTGTTTGAGAGGTTAAAAACAATTTTTTTTTTTTAAAAAAATAGTGGGTAAAAACAAATTTCACCCTTTTTAGATGAATATTTATGACAATTTCCACATAATAAAACTTATGCCACCGGTTTTTGAAAACATATGGAAATGTCAACAAGCAGACCACAAGATATGTTCAAGTGGTGACCAGTGAGACTAAAAAAATTAAAATCTGTTGACAAGTCTACAACAAAGAAAAATTACATAAGATTATACATAAAAGTTGAATCATCATTCCAAATAACCTTAATTTCATGACATTATTGTTTTTCCACAATAATATATCCAGAACATTTTCTATACAATTTTTCATTACATAAAAAAGAAACAATTTTTCAAATTTTTTCCATAAAAGGAAATGAAACAGTTTTTTCTGCGGTGGGTCCAATTAATAATATTTTCTTTGAATAATATGTCATCACAAAGCATTCCCTCTCTCTCTTTTTTTTTAAAAAAAAAAAAAAAAAAAATTGCGTGGCATGCGTACTCATATGAATACATATAACATTTGTTAGACTCTCTAAATCAAATCTTTAAAACGTAGTTCGGAATAATAGCTTTCATTATTAAGGGATGTGGGCTCTCAAAGAGGGGGAGAAATTTTCCGCATACTACGTTGTGGATCGGGAGAATCAAACTCTGCCCAAAAAAAGGAGAGAGTGCACCACCGTAGCAACACCCATTTGCTCCATCACTAAGTATTCTAATTTCTATAAACATAATCGTGTACAACAAATTTACTCTTACCATAAACATTTGGCATCATGTTCCAACGTGAGAATTCAGAAGGCATATTTTTTTATATTCTCTTATCCCATCCGATAAATGTCTCATTCGAAGTCACTTTAAAATTAAAATGACAAAAACACACACACACGCACACACACACACGGGGGAACAGAAGTACAGAAAACCAGATACATCAAGGAAACATAAGAAAACAAAATCAGTTGTGTTGGTGGCACGCCTTGCTCTCTGGTAGCCACATATGACATCAATATAAAACTCGCGAGCGCCCAGGTACCAAAGCCTAAAACGAGTACATACACACATGGCTTCTCTTGCTCTGACCTCTCTCTTTCATTCTCCAACTCGTCTCTCTCACTCTTCACCGTCTCTCAATTCTCCTCCTACTAACTGTTTTCTTCCCAAAAAAACTCACCCCTTGACTGGAAGCCTTGTTGTGAGATCAACCCTTGACGGGGTGTCTGTTCTTGACCCACCACCACCACCTCCTCCTCCTGACTCCAAGGCTGACCTCATTGCTTCTTTGAAGCTTAAGTTGCTGGTCTGCTTCTCTTCTTTTCTGGGGTTTGTTTTATATTATTTGCTTATTTGTTAAAAAAGTTTTCATGGTTTACAAAATCGGTTGTTCTCTCATTGTTCCTTGTTGTGCCTGTTCTGGATTCGTGGTTTCATTGGTTTGAATTGTTTAATTTAGATGAACATATGAGTTTATTGGAGGAACAGTAATGTTTTTGACTACCTTGATGTGTGCCTGCCTTGTGTTTCTGTTTTATGAAAAGAAAGAAAAATGATTTGTTTTAGGATTTTAGTGGCTGATGAAGCAAAACAAAAACATGAGTAAAGGGATATTATGCAATCCCATATTTGTGTATTGAACTTTAACAAATTGGGCTACAACTAGCGTACAAGACTTTGAATCCACAGATCGAGGTGGTGTGATGGTTAATATTGTGATGTAATGAGCTTAGTGTTGAGTCTCAAATCCTTTGACAGTAAGCTTGAGTACATGGATAGTCGACTATATGCTGACTTAGGCGTATACTCCTACAAGAGGGAGAAATACTTCACAGTGTGAAACTAAATTAAAGGTTCAAAAAAAGAACTAGTTTATTTTTGAAATGTGAAAACTAGACCCACAGAGCGATTGCTAGCTTGATTGGTGTTTATGGAATTGCTTTGAGCTTCCAAATCATGGGTGAGTGTAGCATTAAGCCTGAAAAAGTGGGATTGAAGCCTGCATTTCTTAGTCAAAGAGCTCAATTCCCTTGGAAGTGGGTCATTATATTTATATATTAAGCTGATTGAGTACTAGTGTACTACAAACTTTAGATCTGGTAATGCAGCAGAAAATTGGACAAAAGAGGGGTTAAGTTATGTGGAATTTGTGTACTGAAGTTGATGAATTTGAGTTGAATTAGTCACAAGGGAGGGCATTTGTGTTAATGATGCTTTATGAAAGTTATATCTCATAAATTTCATGAAGATTGTGGGGTCCAAATGTGTTTAAAGGAGAACAAGAATGGTGCCTATGTAATTAGATGAGTTGTAGGGTAAATAAGTTAAATGGAAAACAAAGGCTTATAGTATTACATGAAGAATCCATATTGATTATGTCCTAACATGGGATATGACCCTTGGTGTTATCTGTTATGTGAATATGAGAGTATGGATTTGAGAAATATTTAAAATGTTTGTGATTTATATGTACATTGAAGTGCTTTTGTTATCATCTTTATGTGCAAGTTTCAACTCTGTAAACTTTTCAAATTAAGGAGATAATTGGAAAATTAACATAAACAGTCAGTCACACTTTAAATTCTTCATTTGGGATAAGGTTTAAGGAGTTTTAACCCTTTAATTTTCTTTGCTTAGATGTGTGTCTTTGTACCGAAAATGTAAAGACAGTTTTGAATAAGCTATCATCTCAAAATTTATTTATTTATAATTTTTTTTAACTTGAACGTAGTTGTGAATAAACATGTAAGTATGCAGAACTAGATGTGTTGTATTCTGTAGATACAGTATCTTGAGGCCTGATACATAAGGATTGATCAAATGCAGAGTGCTGTTTCTGGGTTAAATAGAGGTCTTGCTGCAAACACTGATGATCTGCAAAAGGCGGAAGCTGCTGCTAAGGAGCTTGAAGATGCTGGAGGACTGGTGGACCTCTCAGTAGATCTCGATAGATTACAAGGGAGATGGAAATTACTATACAGTAGCGCATTCTCTTCTCGCACTTTAGGTGGGAGCCGGCCTGGACCTCCGACGGGTAGGCTGCTTCCCATAACTCTTGGCCAGGTTTGCTATGGTCACCCCCTTTATTATTTTGTTTAATGACTCCATTTCTCATTTTTGTGACTTGGTAATTTATTTTGAGTACTGGAAATTTAGTGACTTCCTCTGAGCCTTAGGCCAAACCAAACATCCTCAACCACTTTGCATCATATCGATAAATAGAATAGAAAATCATTCTATAAATAAAAGAACCCATTACCACAGAGCTTCCTCCTAGGGTAAATGGGTAATATCAGTGCCAATACAAACAATGTTCGATCTTTTGATCCAATAATTGACAATTATTTTTAACGAAAACATCAAAAAATATAACCAGTTGGTGAACTTGAATGATCTAAAATTATCTCTTCTATATAAGCAATGTTGTTGAAATATATTTTGTTTATGGTTATTAAATTCATGAACATTCCTTGATCTAACTATGTATTTATCGTCTTGTCAGGTCTTTCAACGGATTGATGTCTTAAGCAAGGATTTTGATAATATAGTAGAACTTGAATTAGGTGTCCCATGGCCCCTGCCACCTGTTGAATTGACTGCTTCATTAGCCCACAAATTTGAACTCATAGGTTGGTGCTTCTGTTAAACTTCTCATGCTCTAATTTCTGTATCATGTTTTGACACTCATTGACATGGGAGAATCTTTTTATAGGGTCTGCCAAGATTAAAATTACATTTGAGAAAACAACTGTAAAGACAACGGGGAACTTATCACAACTTCCACCCTTAGAGTTACCTCGGCTTCCAGATGCATTACGGCCTCAATTTGATACAAGAAGCGGTGAATTCGAAGTTACCTACCTTGATGCAGATACCCGCATCACCAGAGGAGACAGAGGCGAGCTCAGGGTTTTTGTGATCTCATAATTCTTCGATTATGTAGTTTCCTGGCTATCCTACCCTCACAAGATTCAACCTTGTATCTACAGCTCCTATGATCTCATCTTTTTCTTGTCTGCTTTTGTGACATAAACAAAAGTGGTGAAAGAGAATCCACATGAAAAGCAATTCCTCCAAGAAGTAAAAACCATCGTACAATTGTATATTTGTCTTATATAGATGCTGTTTTTGTTGACTTCAATATTTGACTAATGAAGCACGCATGATAATTTAAATGCTGCATGCTAGAGATTTGATTGATCAATGATCAACTTAAACTAGAAAAGGTGTTGTACTAGTTAATTTTTTATTTTGATTCATTTATAGAAGATGCCTGACATAGAGATATTCTAAATACCATCGTACATTAGTTGGTTCCAAGTCTCATGATCCCATTCAAATTAAATGTAAGCTAGAGTAGTTAATCAGCCTTAAATATCAATGTTAAGTCATTGGTATATTTATTTATTTTTTTTTTGGAGGAACATTGGTATATTCATTTATTACTCATTAACTTTGTATCAAATTATTTAATTATCGTTTTTACGATTTAGCCCTTTAAATACCAATGGTAACATCATGGGAAATAAAAAAAGGGCAAATTGTGTAATTTGATAATGGGCCAGGTTGATATTTGGACCTGTACGGGCCATTAGTAGTTTCACGAGAAAAATCGAAGTCCACATGTACCTGTAAAGCATCGCACAAGAGAGACGTTGGAAGCTGCAACGGCTACATTTTCAAAAACCAAATTTTATTTTCATTTTGTTTCCTATTCAAGAACTCCATCTCAGCTCTCTCTCTCTCTGTCTCTCTCCGCGTTTCTCTTCTCTCTTTCTCTCTTTCAACGTAACGTTACAACGAAGTTGAAATTTGAAACCCCATTTTCAATCTCTGTTTTTTTTTTTTTTTTTTTTATTCGCTTAAACTTTTCAGAACACACAAAGAAAAACCCACCTTGGAAACATTTGTAGGGTCTGCATTCTGCAATCTAAAATGGCTCCAACACCATCTTCTGCTAAACCAAACCAAACCCAGATCAGAACTCCACAATCAAGACAACGTTTGAATTTCACTTCAACAAAGACCACCACCACCAACACCACCACACAAGCATCTGCAAACCCCAACTCGACAACCAGAGAAACCCCTCCACAAGACCACCCCATTGAAGTCATTGGCAGAATCCGCAACTTTCCCAACCCAAACACTAAAGAGAAACCCGTATCGGTCCTCCAAATCAACCCGGATAAGCAAACCGTTAGAGTCAGGGCTGACGTGGGGTACAGAGATTTTAGTCTTGATGGGGTTTCTTTGTCAGAGGAGGAGGATCTTGAATCCTTTTACAAACAGTTTGTGGAGTCAAGAATCAAGGCGGTGAAGCTGGGGGAGAAGTGTACTATCATGATGTATGGACCTACTGGTTCGGGCAAAAGTCACACCATGTTTGGGTGTGCTAAGCAGCCGGGGATTGTGTACAGGTCTTTGAGGGATATATTGGGGGAAGAGAGTGATAAGGAGGACAGAGTTGGGTTCGGGACGTTTGTTCAGGTGACTGTTTTGGAGATTTACAACGAGGAGATTTATGATCTTTTGTCGAATAATAACGGTGGTGGTAGTGGATTTGGAATTGGATGGCCTAAAGGCAGTGCTTCTAAGGTAACTTTAATGGCTCACTCTTTTCTTGAATTCTTGGTTATTATTATTATTCGTATGTATATATGTGAATGTGTATGTGTTGTTATTTCTGGTGTTTCTATGATTTTCGATCATTATTGATGTTGGATCTGGCATTGTTGGGCTCACTTAAAAGTGGATGTACTTTCGTATTCTTTATGTTGAGTGTTAACACAATACTTCATAATCAAGACTGGATCAGTTGTTACATTGAGTGCCAGATGTTGTCACAGTTATCTTAGAAACAGAGACTTTTCTTAGATTGTTACTTCTGGACATTGTTTATGCGAGATGTTATCTTGAACTTTAAGTTTGATTATTAAGTTGAATGAGCCAGAAAATTGGTTTTTATGATTGATGTTTTTTTATAAAGTTGCATCGCATTGCTATAGTATTTGGATAATAACATTTCCTGTACAGACACTTCAAATTTTTTCGAATAAGGTCTAGGTTTGATCAGCATCCCAGTTTTTGTATCTGAGGCACATTCTTTTGTGGCTCTCTAACGCCACTTTAAGGCCTAATTCGGGCCATTAGAGGGTTAAGATTCTATAAGTTTTTTCATTATGTTCTCTGTTAAATTTTCTATGTGATTAAGAATTAGTCTGCTGTTTAAGTATGCTTCCACCTCTTGAAGCAGATCAAATTTCTAGTCACATGCATCTGTGATCTTTGACCGGTTCAACATTGTTTAACACTGATTTGTTGACAACATACTTGCTTTCAACTTTATATGGTAATTTTGTTGACTCTGCATGATTTGTTCAATTAGTTGATGCTATGTTTTTATGATGAGGCCTCTCTATTTGATCTCACATAGTAAATGTAGTTGAATGTTTAAACTGGCTTATTTCATCTTTAGTTATCACTGTTTTGTTGAAAATACGATTGGCTTTCAACTTATTGATGCTATTTCTTGGATGGTATTGATATATATACTCAAATCATGTTCTGTCACTATAAACTACAGCTTTAATATCACTATAAATTATCTGTTGATTTTTCAGGCAAGGCTTGAAGTGATGGGGAAAAAGGCAAAAAATGCAACCTTTATATCTGGAACTGAAGCAGGGAAAATTTCCAAGGAGGTTCAGAAAGTGGAGAAAAGAAGAATTGTGAAAAGCACTCAATGTAATGAAAGAAGTTCTCGAAGTCACTGCATGGTATATACTATTGCTTGTTGAACTTGGTTCTATTGTAAGCAAGCACTCACATTCCTTGGTGTACCACTACATGCCATAATATTCTTGAACCTATACAGAATAGCCTGACATTATAAATTTTCACAGATAATCCTTGATGTCCCAACAGTGGGAGGACGGCTGATGCTTGTCGACATGGCTGGCTCTGAGAACATTGAGCAAGCTGGTCAAACTGGGTTTGAGGCAAAAATGCAGGTGAATTGTTTAGGTTTTAGATCTTTCACTGCGGCTTTGGGCTGCTTCAGTTTTTATATATAATGATGGAAACTAAGTTGTGCTTTATTGAAATCACAGACTGCTAAGATCAACCAGGGAAATATAGCGTTAAAGAGAGTGGTTGAATCCATTGCAAATGGTGATTCTCATGTGCCTTTCCGTGATAGCAAATTAACTATGCTCCTGCAGGTGGGTTCTAATTTGTGTATTGTGGTGATTTTGACAAGGTTTTTCCCACTATCTGATTGACAATTTTTTTCCTTTCCTTCAGGATTCTTTTGAGGATGATAAGTCAAAGATCTTAATGATTCTGTGTGCAAGCCCAGACCCGAAGGAGATACACAAGACGATTTGCACCCTTGAGTATGGGGCAAAAGCAAAATGTATCATTCGGGGCCCTCATACGCCAATTAAAGGCGGTGAAGATTCTTCATCTGCAGTCATATTAGGATCAAGGATTGCTGCCATGGACGAGTTCATCCATAAGCTACAAATGGAGAACAAACTCAGAGAGAAAGAGCGCAATGAAGCACACCAACAGCTCTTAAAGAAAGAAAAGGAAGTTGCTGCTCTGCGAGCAAAACTTGAGATTGTTGAAGGGAAGGGGTCCAATATAAGTGAACAGGAGATAAACTCAAAGGTCAATGAGCGGACACAGACTCTGAAGCTTCAGCTGGAAAAGAAGCTGGAAGAATGTCAGAGAATGGCTGAGGAGTTTGTTGATATGGAAAGGAAAAGAATGGAAGAAAGGATACTGCAGCAGCAGCAGGAGGTCGAAATGCTGAGAAGGCGTTTGGAAGAAATTGAGTTTGAACTATGCCGTTCAAGGGAGGTTCGTGGTTCAAGGGACTTTGATGGAAGCAGCTTTGCAAAAAGGCTGTTGGGTGTTTATGCTGATGAGGACCCGGGGATGGTTAAATCAATGGACTTAGTTAAATCGATCGACTTAGACATGGGTGATGCAGAACCATTTGTTCGTGATGTGAAACATGCTGATGGAGCTGTTCATCCACTAGACAATAATGGGATCCAAGGGGTTCTTAATTATTCTCATCCACAAACTTTGGAGGTTGTTGATCATGATGTCTTTGGATCAAAATATGGTGATAAAGTAAGTTTGAGCACTGTATTTGAGGAAGAAGAAGTAGAAGAGGAGGAGGAACATAAAGAGAACATCATGGAAGATGAAGAAGTGGAAAAGGTAATAATAGAGGAAAAGAGGGTGTGTTCAAGCAGGATGGTTGATGAAAATAATTTCCCCAGTATCAATTCTGCTGGAGGCTCCTTTGCATTTTCTCCTCAGAAACTCGAAATGACACCTGAAAGTGCTAAGGATACAGAGTCTTCTACAAAGATAAGGATTCAAAATATATTTACTCTATGTGGAAACCACAGGGAGCTGTATCAACACTCAAGAACTCCAATGCCTGCAAAGATGGGTGCTGAAAACGTTGATCCCTTTGCATCTCCCAACAAGACTGTTGGGGAGTTTTCTTTAAGAAACTTGAACGAGAGATCACAAGTTCAGAGAAGTGTGCCCATGGTAGAATCTGAGATATCACCGGCTTCAAAGGAGAATTACAATCAATTTAATGAAAGCACTGACGTACAACAGATTGAAGTTTATGTGAAATGGGAGGCATCAAAAGAAAATCCTGGGAAGTTGATTACCACATTAAAGGTTGTAAAGGATGCAACCCTGGCTGATCTGCGGAAGATGATTGAAATTTATCTTGGCGTGGACAATCAACCATTCACTTTTCTCATGCTTGGGGTAAGTTGTTATTTAATAGTACATTCAAATTTCATACTGCCTTATGTATGATAGGAGTTAGCATCCATAGCATTGTGGATATTTTGATGGTAAAGATTTAATCATAGAAACTACATATCTTTTATTCGTACTAGTTTAATATTTGCTTTGGTTGTTGCAATTCTTATGGAGTGTAATTTGCATTGTTGGTGCAGGACCCTACTGGAGCTCCAGTTGCGAAAGAGAATGAAGCAATGACACTGGCCAGTAAACTTCCATTCTGTAACCAGTCGAATGGCCACCTTGCTTGCATTCGATCCATTAGGGGAAGTCCGTATGCAACAACCCAAGTCCCAGCGAGCCCATTGCCATTGACTCCTATTGAGAACCGACTGCCTCTCATCCCAAGTTCTTGCTTCTCTAAGCAAGGTGACTGCCTATCTCCAAAAGTAGCTCCACACCTGAGTTCAACACCCTTCATCACTATGAGAAGACATTAGGTGGTGTGATGGTTGTTTTGTATAATGTATATGCACATTTCTTCTATTCAGCTTATGTGTTGAATGAAGTGAACTGGTTTGAGTATCCATGTGTACTCTGGTGCTTGAATGTGGCTTTGTTGATAATGGAATGAACTTGTATTGCTATTATATATAGCAATATGTTTTAGCCGAGAAGCATCTCTGTGTCTTTCTTTCAACGACAAATTTCTTGCATTTTAATTCTTCTTAAATACAATAAATTGTGTTGAGCAGCTAACATTTGACTAAAGTTTTCTCCATAAACCACCGTTAGAGGAAATTTAATCAGAAGTTCAACTCATTTCTTAACTAATGAACAAATAAGTCCAATAAACTTAATTTAGGATTAGGTGCTTTTAATCGGAAATCATTGAGGGCCTAACTCTCTCACCCTTCGGTATTAACATTATTGTTCTAAACGGCTCTCTAATGTTATATAACTGGATGCGTAATGCAACAAAATTATTTTCACATGAATTTGGATAAATTTTTCTAGGCAACGTAACCTTACTCTTTTGTCTTTGTCAATAGAGGTGAAGCCATCTTTGGCTAGAAATGGAGTTATATAGGGCAGTGGAGCCACATTTGTTGACTTAAAGTAAATAAACGTGTACATGGGAGCTAGCTTGATCATGAAAACAATTGGAAGCCAATTGACACCAGACACCACCTTTATTAATTTCTTAACCACCATTACCTCAACTACTTAATGGTTGAGCAAATTGATTTACACCTCTATATATTACCTATAAATAGACAATTGAACTTTGTAATTTATCATCTCATTTCTAAAATCTTAAGTGTACTTGAGAATTTTTTTCTTTTTAGTTCTTTTTTAAATTTTAAAAAAAGGTTGTATTGTTATTGGTTTAATAAAATTCTTTTAGTTTTTATCAGTGGATATTTTTCTCATATTAAAAGGTTTTATTATGTAAATCTTATATTCATTATATTCTTATTTATTACTTCCAATTTCTTTCGTATTATTCTTGATTTCATATTTACGTTATCATTAAACTAATATTCGATCGTCGTCATAACAATCCTTTTTTTTTTCAAGTACAAATTTGAGATTCACAATTACATCATCTTAACATTATAAGGAGTCATTTTTTAATTATGAATTTATAGTTTGGGGAGAGAGACAATTTAAATAAACAAACTTTATGAACCAAAATAAGAAACTTACCATTAAACTACTTTTACTTTTATAAAGATTTGCTACTAATAAAATTTTTAATTAACATTAAGAAATTAAAAATGTTAATATGTACTTTAAAGATATATATTAAAAATTAAAGAAGTAAATAAAAATTATTGATGTTTATTCTTTCGAAATACATACAATTATATGTTGATGTATTGAAAAGCATAAAAATGAACTAGTAATTTAAGTTTTAGATTATTAATGTATATCCTACAGCGAGTTGTTAGCATGACTTGTAAAAAGTCAATTACTTCACTATCTTCAAATTTACGGGGAATGTTGCTAAGACGAAGTTACCCGTATGATATATTCCTCACATACACAGCATTAAGCTTCTAGGGTCAAGTGTGTCATTAAAATAACTTAAGGGTATGTTTGTAAGGTTACCTGAAAGGTCAAGGTGAGACAGTGAATGAAAAAGCACAAGCTTTAAATAACTTGTTCGACAAGTCTCTGTGACATAGGTCTTGTCACGTCTGTCTGTCTGTCTGTCTTTTTTTTTTTTTTTTTTAATAATGTTTTTTGAAGTAGTCTGTCTCTGGTTTTGTTTTGCTTGGCAAAGGAAACGACATAGTATTATAGTGTTGTTAGGGTTTTGGTTGAATAATCATCGAAAGCTCAAATATCACCAACGCCCTGAATGGATTCTCCGGAAGAGGAGGTTCTTTTTCATCTATCTTAATTTATGTTTTATAAAGTTTTTGTTAGTTTGCTTTGTTTTGTTTGTTTTTGTTCTTGTGTTTGTTTTTTGTTTTTCCTTTTTAATATCCATATCCATAAACACAAAACAATGTGGCTTTTGTTTGAAAATGGAAGAGATGAATGAGAATGTAACAATCTTGTTGATTATATGACTCATATTTAGATATATGTAACATGTGGGGTTAGTATGGTATGGTGTGTAATTTGTAAAGGTAGTTTTGTTACATATTTAGATATATGTAACATGTGGGATGGTATGTAACTTGTAATGGTACTTTCATAATTAGGGATTGATATAAATAACTGTCCTAACTCTATTGAAAGTTAGTGAAATTTTTCAGCTGTATGAGAGAATGGATATAGGTACACTTGCGTTGATCTTTCTTTTTCCATACTTTATTATTTGCATCTCAATGGCACAATAAATGTGCATTTGGGTTTGTTTTTAAGGTTATTGTGTTAGTGATGGCGAGCCTGAGATTGTTTACTTTGGGAAAATGAAATAGGGCGTTACTAAACATATGTTTATAGTGAAGTGTAAACTGGCTCATGCTTTATCATTCTTCAGGAAATCCTGCATTTCATGTGGTTTATATTCGGACATTGAAGGAGTTGAATAAGTATTTTGTTTTCTTTTGTTTGGATTGTTGAGTGAGTATTCTTTAATTAGTTTAGTGAAATTGTTTTCTGTGTAGTTTTTTTAGAACTACTGCTAAATTTACAGGAATGCATAAATTTTTGTAACCCGAATCATGCAAGGCTTCTCTGAAAACTCTTACCTTTCTTTGTTCACTGAACTCTATCCCTCATCTCTTGGTTTGAAATTTAAGGTCTTATCACACAACTCCACCTTTCAGTTATGTGGGACAACTCATTGTTACATTGTTTAAAAGCCAAGCAAGAAAAAAATTTGGCTACTATATATCAATAATCAAAATATTTTGAAAGAACAAAGGAGAAAGTAAGCTCCTATTTTATGAGTCAAAAAGTAGAAAATTAAAGCAGTTAAATTCTTATTGTATTGTAAGCATTTAGAGTGTGATATGTATGATTAGTGTTCCAACTGATAATTGTTGTACTCTTATTTCTGCTGTGTGGTTGTATATGGTGTTTGTTTGTATATATACATAATTACATACATACATTCACAAACACACAAATGCCTATTGATTAATTTCATACTTTCTCTCATTTGCATTTGCGCCTAAATTGAGTTTTTGGGGTTTATCTTCAATCGATTGTTTCTTTCTCTAATTAGCATACCATTTTTCATCAGGCAAAACATTATTACATGGAGCCTCCTTACATAGTGGATCAAACATGGTTGCTTCGTTTTGTCCATAATGTATGTGCTTATTTCCTCTTCTGTTACAGATAAACTTGTATTTTAAGATCACTAAAACAATTGCCATGAAAGCCAAACGATCGGACACAATTATAAATCTCAAAGTTATGGGAAGGTATTTCAGAAGATGTTCAGGAACTGTTTTTTGCTGGTGATCATCTCAGGGATGGCCATAGAATTTTGGATTATGATATTCTTAGAAACTCCACAGTCCATCTTGTACATGGAGAATCATCTCGAATAACATTATATTTTAGGATGCCATCGAATGAGAAAACCATTGCGCTTGAAATGCACGAAGGTGATACCAGTCGAAAAATCAAATCCATCATTCATGATAAAGAGGGAATCTGCCCATTTGATTTTGAGATATACTTTTCAGGAAAACTTCTTGAAAACCACAGGACTGTGGCCTCGTTGAACATACAAAGCGAAGATACTCTTCAGATTATCTCTAACAGGAAAGACACTAGATCAATTTCTGTGAAGACACCAAGCGGAGGTGTCATAGAAGTTGAAGTTAGGTGGACGCATATTGTTCTGGATGTGAAGAAAATAATTGAGAGCATGATAAACATTCCTAGTCAATGCATGAAACTGTTTATTGACGGAACAGAAGAGCAGCCTGAGGATTGCATGGCCTTGGCCTTTTATGACATTGATGAAGATGATGTCTTAAGGATTCAAATCCCTGATCAATTCCAGATACCAGTGAGATCTAATTGTGCGAAAACTGCCACTCTTGAGCTCTTTCCATCATCAACTGTTGGTAATATAAAAGAACTACTTTTTCACCCCACGGAAATACCAGTTTTTCAACAAAGGATTATATTCAGTGGGCGACTTGAAAACAGCAGGACTCTTGATTCGTATGGCATTGTCAAAGAGTCCATACTCGACATGGTCTTTCGCCAGGGTGCAGACTCATGTAGTTCTAATTAGGGACCACAACTGTTTGCTTGTAGTCCCAGTTTTAGTCACTTTATTTTGCCTACAAAATGATTCTGAGTATTACTTTGTCGGTAAGTTCCAAGAAATTATGACAGTTTCACAGTATTAGATTTTAAATGCAAATGCTGGTGACTGGTGTTCATATATACTTGTGCTTGATCCACACAGACAATTTGGTTCTAATTGATGGACATACATGGTTACATTTACATTGTTCACTTCTTATTACAGGGTCGGGCCCCTCCATTATTAGCAGGTGCTCCAACGTAAATAATCAAATTGGAGTTATTGATTGTGAATAGGTTTTGCAGCACATGACCTCCAATCTCTACAATCTCTGACTTGGTAATGCCATCATTAGTTACTCGGAAAATATATTTAGGCTCAGCAAAATACACCATTTATCTTTATTGTGATTTGGCAAATTTCGTAATATGGTAAAATTGTAACGAAAGATGTATAAATAATTATAATTTGACAGATATTGCACCTAGTAGCTAAACATATTGAATGTGAAATTGCTAATCCATGTTAACATGTATTTTTGTTTCTTTATTTCTGTATCCATGCACAATGTGTATTTATGGTAGAGAAAAATAAGAGAATAATAGTTTGAGTTGGTAAATGAAAAGAGTTTTATCTATGAATATCGAAGCCATTGGACCAGTTTGGACAAGATTTGTGAGGCTTGATTACGATAGATGAATATTTATGGACAGTATTCAATATAAAAGTATTCTTATTTTTTTGTATTATAATTTATTCATGCATTACTAGAAATTGGATAAGTTGTTATTCTATTAGCGCTAAACAATTGTGAGTTTTAGAAATAACATTAAAAAAGTAATAAGTTCTTTTTTATTTTTTTTTTAATTTTTTAACACAATTAGTATTTAGAATTATTGTTTTGACTGAAGGATATGAACTATGCTAAAAAAGAAAATCCATTTTATTTTTCAATATTAATTCAAAATCTCATTCCATGTTTAGTACTACTTTTTTCTAAAAGTTAACCCAAAGTAATAAGCATACAGTTAAAAAAAAAAGAAATAACTACATCTCTCATTTTAACAAAAATTGGACTGAAATTATTATATTACCCTTAACAAAAATTAATAAATAAGAAGAAATTTTGAATCCTCATAGACCATTAAGATGTGATGGATGGTAGAGATTTGATTTAAAAATTAAAATATAATTTTTTAAAATAAATTTTGAAGTTGGAAAATAAAAAATTGAATTCTCTACCTTCTATTACAACAATGGACAATAGAGATTTGTGTAAACAAATAATTTTTTAAGAAAGTTAAACTTAAAATTAACAAAAAAATGAAAATTAAAAAAAAAAAAAAAAAAAGATTAAAGATCTGAGTTCAAATCCTTATCTTTATCATGATCTGAGTTGTTCAAATCCAAATCTTCATCAACCTAGATCTTCAATGAAAATCTAGTTTGAACTTAAATCCTTAAAGAAAATCTAAGTTTGAACTTAGATTTTCAAGATGAAGATTTGGGTACCCACATCTTCATTTCATTTAATTTTTGTTTAATATATGGGAAAGATAATTGTGTAACATAGATTTTGTTGAAAATGGATAGACACAATTTTACTATGATATATTTATTATATGCGTGTGTGTATATATGTGTGTTTGTAATAGGAGGAATCCAATTAGAGAGTTGTTGTTGTTGTTGTTGTCGGTTTTTTTTTTTTTTTGTTTTCAACCAAAAGCCTGACGATAAGCTGTTTTCACTTCTTCAAGTTGATTCGAAAAACAGCGAGAAAGCTGCTTTCACCCAAAAAAAAAAAAAAAAATGAAAAAAAAGAAAGGGAATCAGAGAGAAAGCTATTAAGTGGAGAGAAAAGAGAAAAAGAAGAGAGTGACTCGGACACATAGAGCGGCTTAACTGACAAGTAGTTTAGAAGCTTGGATTCTTTTCATTCGATGTCCTCAACTTTTGCCTAATAACAAAAATATCTGAAATCTTTTCAAATACCAATAAATATATATATGAAAATGCTCGAAAATTAAACAATATGCAAGTATAGTTAACCCAAATACAGCCCGTTAAATTTATTGTGTCACTACTTTAAGAGCAACGATATTTACACCCCTACAAAATTGTATGTACATCCTAACATAATCTTTTTCTAAAATTTCAATACCATCCTTAAAGAAAATTATCCAAAGGGATAAATAATTTGTAACTATACCCATAAATATTAATAATTTTCTTATTTATTTAATAAAACATTTTATTTTCACAAACTCTCACTTCACTTTTAAAAACTAATTTCAAATATCAAACAATTTTTAAGGAAATAAATTAATTAATATTGAGAGTGAATCAAAATAATGATAAAATTATTGTATTTAGTCAAAAAAATAAAGAAAGAAAACATGTTGGAAAGAAAAAAAAAAAGAGAACCTATATCAAGAAGTTTGTTTTTTTTCACATACTTAATAAGGAATTACTGATCAATTCAAACTTTTTTCTTCATAATACAATACATCATTTGAACCGAAATAAAAAATTACACCTTGATTAAATAACAAGAAATTTATTTGAATGTTATTATATAACTCCAAAAATTAAACCTAATAAAAAATTAAACCGAGATAAAACTCCATATTTTTTTAAATTCTGACTTCTCAAAATTAATTTTTTTTTAAAAGAATACAAATTAATTATAAAATGTAAAGAATAATTTAAAATTTTTTAAAAAATTGATTGTAAATGATAAATTTAAACTTTATTATTATTAGAAGAAAATCATAATTTACTTGCCTTATTTGTTGAGGAAAATTTTTTAGAATTTTAACAAAATATGTATCGTGAGTTGTACTTATAAAAATATAATATAAAAACAATAAAAAATGGCAATATTGGTATAAGTTTATAAACTACAAATTTTTCATAATTTTGATGAGATGTACTTATGAAAGGGGTGCACACACAATTTATATGGGGTGGAAATATCACCGCTCCTACTTTAAACTTAAACACTACCCATAAAATTAATGAGTTACCCAGTAAAAACCTGGTTTACTCATTACATTTAGATCATGCTAATTATGTGAGAAAATATATTTTGTTTAATTAAATTATCTATTTAAAGCTTTAAGATAATTTGAAGCTTTTAAATTTAGTTATACACTTTAATACATTAAATGCATTTAGTAAATAAACATAATCTAACAATAGTATACTATAATATAATATTTTGTGTCGTATCATCGGATTGTGTTAATAATAGTACAATGGTGGGATTGGAACCCTTTACCTCACACCCATCTAGAAGACTCAGACCTACACTTTATGTTTATATAGAATAAGGATGATATTCGAGCTTTTGACCTTACACATACATCTTATATTTTAAATTTTAATAGAACAAGGTTAGGACTCGAATTCTTTACCTTAAGATTAAATAAGGTACTCAATCATTCATACTAAAGAGTGATATGAGTTATCAATTAATATTAAAAAATACTAATAAATTTATTTCAAAAAATTAAAAAAAAAACACTAATAAATCGACTTTCTTCCAACGTTGGGATGTTTGTTATTATGAAAAAGTTAAGGGCATTTAAAAAAAGAATCCAAGTTTCTTGTCAGTTAAGTGTCTTTTTGGTCTATCACCTTTGCCTGAGTCAGTTTCTTCTCTTTCTCTCCATGTAATAGCTCACTCTGTTTTTTTTTTTACTTGATTAAGGAAAGACAGAGTATTATCAGGGTTCTTGCTGGATAATCATCGAAAGCTCAAACACCACCAACGCCCTAATGAATTCTCCAAAACAAGAGGTTTTTTTTTTTTTTTATTCATTTTAACAATTATGTTTGCTCAATTTATGGTTTTTTTATCTTTTTATTTTTGTACTTATTATGTTACAGCTCTAAGCTACTCTTTTTATTAGACTACTCATAAACAAAAAGGAAAAATATATATATATATATTGCGTTTAAAATTGTAAGAAATGGAGAAGACTGCAAGAATTTACATTTGGGTTGGTTTTAAAGGTTGCTATGTTTTATTGATAGTGAAATCCTAAAATTTACTACTCTGGGAAAGTGAATCGGGATTTTGTTCCTTTAGTTTAAATTTGTGATAATGTTGTAAACTTTTGTTTGACCATATGTTTGTTTTTCTAAGGGGATGTTTAGGCAATTCATGAGCAAAATATTGTATCATTGTAGGAATTAATGATTTTTTTTTTCTATTGTTTGGTTTTTTGGTGCATGTTCTTGTATTAGTTTGGTGAAGCTGGATTTTGTTGTGACTTTTGTGATGGGGATTTATATAACTGCGGTTTGAAGTAATTACTGTTTTCTTATTTCTGCCTGTGCTTGTGTGATGCAAGATGATTTTTAGGCAACACAAGCTTGTTCTAAAAATTATCTGATGGTGATGAGCTACATATGATTTTAGGGACTTTGTGAGATAAAACAAACTTCAACTTAGAAGTTTACAACTAGTTTCTGAAATTTTTTTATTGGTAACTGGATCCTGCTTAATTTCAAAATACAATACCCTATTTATAAGGGTTGTGAACTGACTGAAAAATGGAGATTTTTTTTTAATAAACTATAATACAAGTTGTAGTGAAATTATTACAATTGAAGAAAATATTTCACTCTATAAATGTAGTAATTGGTTGCTTCTGAAGTTGTGTTAAAGATGTGCAATTTGCACAGTAGCGGTATATGTGTAATAGGTGTGCAGGTATAAGTGTTCAGTGCAATTTGCTCCTGCATCATTGTGCATGGTCTTTGTGTATGTTATATATATAACTACATATATACATTCATACAAATACACACACATGAATATCGTTTAATTTCAAACTTTCTTTCATTTACATTTGCTGCTCAGTCAAGTTTTAATCAATTGTGCCTTTCCTAGTAAACAAATTGTTTTTCATTTAGTAAAACATTATTATATGAAGTCTCTTTGCATATTTGATCAAACATGGTTGATTCATTTCGTCATGTTCATTTCTGATTTCTCCTTTGTCACAGATGAACTTATATTTTAAGTTCATTAAGACAATAGCCGTGAAAGTCAAACAATCAGAGACAATTGGACATCTTAAAGCCGTACTAGAACGGCGTGAAGGTACTGCAGCTGACTTTCAGGAGCTGTTTCTCGATGGTGATCATCTCAAGGATGACCACAGAATCATGGATTATAGTATTCCCAAAAACTCCACTATCCATGTGGTTTGTAGAAAATCATTTCCCATCATCACATTAAATTTTAAGATGCCATCGAACGAGAAAATCATTCAGCTCCCAGTGCGAGAAGGTGATACCATTCAAAAGATCAAATCCATGATTCAAGAAAAAGAGGGAATCCACCAATGTGAGTTTGAGATATACTCTTCCGGAAGACTTCTTGAAAATCACAGGACTGTGGCCTCACTCAACATACAAAGCGAACCTGTTCTTCATATGATCTCTAATCCGAAGGACAGTAGATCAATTCGTGTGGTGAAACCAAAAGGAGGACTCATAATAGTTGATGTTAGGTGGATGCATACCGTTCTGGATGTGAAGAAAATAATTGAGAGCATGATAAACATTGATAGTCGATGTATGAAACTGTTTATTAGACGAACAGAGCAGCAGCTTGAGGATTGCAAGACCTTGGCCTGTTATGACATTATTAATGATGAAATCTTAACAATTCGAACCCCCGATGTATTCCAGCTATCATTGAAATCTAATGCAGGGACAAACTTAACTCTTGATGTCATTCCATCATTCACTGTTCGTAATGTAAAAGAGCTACTCTTCCTGCGTATGGGTACGGCAGTTAATAAACAATTAATTTCGCTTGCGGAGCAAGAACTTGATGACAGCAGGATTCTTGCTTCGTACAATATTGGCAAGACATCCATACTGGACTTGTGGACTGAGTGGTGGGACACCTGAAACATGAAGTTCAAGTGAGTTAGGGCTGTTGCTGGTTTGCTCATAGTCCTGGTAATAGTTGTTGCTTGTTTTCAGCCATTTCCTTTATTTTGTCTATGGATGGAATTCTAGTAATATGCTGCTGATATGTTCTAAGAATTTGTTGTGTTTCAAAGTATTAGATTCCGTATGCAAATGCCGGTGTGAGGTAGTGTCCATATTTATGCTTGATCCAACTTGGTGTACAATTGTAGACATGGTTACCTGTATTTGTATGTTTCTCTACTTATTACAGCCATTTCCTTGTTGAAGATAATATGACAGTGGCCTCACTTGAATCCACAACGAAGCTACTCTCCATATGATCGATCCAATCTCAGTGGAGACACCAAACGGAGATACCATAGATGTTGAATTTAGTTGCTTACACATCGTCTTTCAAGTTAAGCAGATAGTTGATCTCCAATCAAATTGATTATATTATATGTTAGATGTGAGACTATAGTTGCAACTCACTTGCTTTATAATGGTATACTCATACTCGATTGAAAAAATAAATAAAAAAATTTCTATTTAGTCAATTAAGTGATAACTTTGTATTTAAATAAAAAAATATTAAACATATGTTAAAACCAGCTTGAATGAAATTAATTTAACCAGATTAGGATATAATTTAAGTCATTGGGACGTCATCAGGATTAAATTCTAGGATTGGTTAGAATAAATTTAATTTTTCGAGTGAACTTGTGACTGAGAAATAAAGATACATACATTTTGGTCATAGGGGACATCCCATAAAATACATATTCAAAAGAAATACATTAACAAAAAGGATAAAAAAAGGGGGGATGTACTTAATATAAAAGAAACATGCAATGCAAAATACAATTAAAAAATAATTAAGTTATATCCTATGATTTTTCAAAAGATAAAATTTATCCATCCTTAACTTATGAATCAATAGCTTCAATAATCACTCTTCAAAATAGATAATCCTATATAATATAGTCCAAAGTGCATATAACTCTAAAAGAATATACCTAATTTGAAGACAATATCTTTCTAAAAGTAATGAAGTGACTGGGTTAAAATGAAAAATGTGAAAGAAATTAAGCATCATATCAAAAGGTGTCTTTTATTTGTTTTAAGTAGGTTAAATAGAAATATAAAAAGGGAAAAGTAACCAAGGGAGACTGGGCAACAAAAACAAATACTATTCTATTACGAAAAAGAGCATGACTTTGGGAGAAAGGTCGTTGTGGTAATTTACATAAAAATAAATTTATAACATTTGATTTTTTTAAAGATGGGCTAGAGTGGGCTACCCGGTCCTAGGCCACGGTGTGCTACCACTAACTAGAACATTATTTAAATAATTTTGAACCATCTGTTAAGAGTTTGAGCTTTCAGAGTTGGTAATTTATAATATTTAAATAAATAATAAATAAAATATATTTATTTTATTCAATTCATGTACATTTATGAGATATTTGCTCCATATAAATATCATATAATATCTATGATTACTTATGTAGTTTCAAACTAAATATATAAGTTTTAGATACAAGATGATTTAATTTGAAATCAGTAATCTAAAGAGTTATTAGAAAACAAACAAAGATAAATCATTTGTTTATGGTTGTTACGTCAATTTCCTCGCCTTGGGTAAATGGGCTGATAAAAGCCCATTAGGCATGAACATGAATGAAGATTCGGAAGGCCCAGCCCTCAGGTCGCTACACCAAGCTCGCTGAGCTCGCAAAATCGCTAGCTCACATGATACCAGGACACCTCGAGAACGTTCCCAGTCCACTTCCGCACCTGTTCAGCTTGCGTAGTTCGACAGACTAGGTCGCGCTAGGTGGTGTCATCTGCAACAAGTCATCAGAGTTTCCTAATTCCCTAATTTCTCGCTAGTACCACCTACACAGTTACCAAGGAGCATTTAATGCGGCGACCGTGCATTTAATGAAGAGAAGACTTCTCCTGGTGCATTTAATGCAACGTGTGCATGAAAAGAATAATAATTGTCTTTACAATAAATGCAGCATGGTTTGTGTTGGATTAGTTGAAAATAATCATCATTTGTAACGTATGTAACACTTCTTTGTATCTCTCCCCCTCTATAAATTGAGGAGATTTTTACTGTACCAAAAGAGTTAAGCATACTAGTATACTGTCACTCTACCGGAATTAATCCAGAATGACCCGTGGACGTAGGCGTAGTCACTGAACCACGTAAAAATCCTTGTCTTTGCATTCATTCTTCCCTCTCCCTTCTTTATTAGTTGTTTTATTACTACCATCCAACTACCACGACCAACATTCTCTCACCTTTATTGCAATGTACCAACCTTAAACTCCATTAATTACATATTCAATATCATTAATACCCTTTATTACCACGTTCGCAGTCTGGGCCATTGGATCTCTAAGTCGACTGTTTCCGAACGTTGACATCTTTTGACGCTAGAAGGAGGGCCCAACAACAACTTGGTAACCCCTTTTCTCCATTTGATCGTTCTTTGACCACTTATATTTCACCAGTTCGCAATGGCTAGAGCAAGAACGACAAGGAGTGTTGGCGTGGTGGATGAGCGAACCGAATGTCAGGAAGATCAGCAAAGCACCCTACCTTCCAGAGAAGAGGTCGCTCAGGAGTGGCGACAACGTCAGCAGGCTTTGGAGGATATAGTGAGGCAGTTGACGGAGACAGTTAAGACGCTGGTGGAAGTTCAGACCCATACTGCGCTGAGGCAAGCGGAGGTCGCACCTATAGGAAAAGCTCACCGATAGACTACCGAGGAGATCCCGACCCCAGAGGGAGTAGCTGACAGAGACAGGTCTTTATCCGAAGAATCTGTGCGCTCTTCAAACTTGAACATAATAAGGGACGGACAGCGAGCCCGAGAAAGGCAAACCTCACCTCACCCAGCCGATATCAGGGTGAGGGTGAGCCACGAAGGTGACCGACATGTCGAAGATAGTCGCGGACGTGAGCGAGTTTGGGAGAATCGTGCTGTCCCTGAATCTGCACAACGAAGAGATTCTAGATAGGTAGAGGATTTTACTGAAATGCGCAGGTCGCAAGGTCGCCACTTAGGAGAACAGGAGAGCACCAGTAGGCGAAGTTCCATTTGGCGATCTCAATCCCAAGATCCGATGGTGGAAGAACTGCTACAGAGGGTCCAGCAGCTGGAGGCTCGACCTGGACCTCAGAATCAGGAAGAACAGGATGATCATAGGGCCCCATTTGCCAAAGAGATTGAGACAGTGCCTTTGCCACCAAAATTCAAGCTCCCAAGCATTCTGCCCTACAACAGTAGAAGTGACCCATACGACCACCTGGACGTCTTCAACGTACAGATGGACAACCAACTGGTTAAGTGTCGGGTCTTCCCGACTACTCTAGGGGATGCCTTGCCAGCCTGGTTTAAGGGTCTCCCAGCTCGTAGTATAGAAAACTAGAGGGAGTGTCAGCAGAAGTTCCTCAATCAGTATAAGACTTTGAGGAAGCAGCTCGAGCCCCCATGTCACCTCGCTACCATTTTCCAAAAACACAATGAGTTCTTAAAGGATTATATCACCCGGTTCAGAGATGAGGTGAGTAATGTTGAGGCACCTTCAGACGAGAGCATATTAACAACAATTTCTGTAGGACTCAGAAAAGATGGAAAACTTTATGAGAGCATCTACAAGTCCCCAGTGAAAGACCTAGGCGAGTTCTATGAGAGGGCTGCCAAGGAAATTAGGTGGGAGGAAGCCTTCGGAGCAAAGAAGCCCAATAACCAACGAGGTGAAGCGAGCAGTTCCCACTAGGAGAAAAGGAAAAGCCATGATGAGAATGGAAGCGGCGAACATAGGCATCGCTCTGCTCACGTAGTGGTGAAACGAGCTCGACCCGAGTTGAGAAGGGAACGTCCTCCCCGTCGAGGTCTATATGGTAGTTATAGCATGCTGTAAGATAGGCAAGACATGATATTCGCCGCTGAGAGGAACAAGGAGAACTTTGGGAAGCCACCTCCTATAGAAATTCCGAACAGACACCGAGACATGAGGAAATTCTGTGCCTACCATAATGAGACTGGGCACAACACCTCAGATTATTGGCAGCTGAAAGATGCCGTAGAAGAATTGATCAGGTGAGGTCGTTTAGGAGAGTATGTAGTGTGACCTGCAGGTAGACAACCTCATCATCAACGTCCTCAAAATCAGAATCAACAGCCAGAGCAGCAGCAACCCCAGCGAGCTCTAGAACCGGAGCACGAGTCCACTGAAAGGACTATTTTTACTATCCATAGCGGTCCTCACTTGGCAGGTACTTTGAACAGGTCGCATCAGAGGTACGTGAGAAAAACCAATCATACCTTGTTGGCAGACTATAGCGGGGCAAAGAGACCTGCTAAGAAGGCAAATGTGTCCTTGGATGACATCATATTTACTAAAGAGGATGCAAGGGGGGTGCACTGGCCCCATAACTATGTCATAGTCATTCGAACCAAGATTAGCAATGTTGAGGTACGACGGATAATGATTGACACCGGTAGCTCAATCAATGTGATGTACAAAGATTATTATGACCAGATGGGGCTAGGAGTCGAGCAGTTGATGCCCTTGCCAGAACCCCTCTATGGCTTTACCGAGGATGTAGTAATACCAGTAGGTCAAATCCGACTACCTCTCACCCTTAGAGAACCAGGTCGGCAAGCCACTGTCTTGACAGACTTCCTGATCATCAACTGCCCGTCAGCCTATAATATGGTCCTGGGGCAACATTCAATGAATGATCTAGACATGGTAACATCCACCAGGGCGCTGACAGTCAAGTTCCTGACTCCAAACGGAATAGGTTGTGTCCGAAGGGAACAGCACCTGGCCAGACGATGTTACGAGGATGCCGTGAAAATGGGAGTGCAAGGAAAGAAAGTGAATGTGGTTTCAGGTGGCGAACCACGAGTTGTTATGGAAACGAAGGTAAGCCGCGACCTCGACTCTCGCGAGGTGGATGCAAATCGGGTCAGGGGACCTGTTGGGGAACTAGAAGATGTGCAAGTCAGCGAAACAGATCTAGAGAGATGTTTGAAGGTGGGACGAGACCTATCGTCAGAGGTCAAGACTCAGCTCGCTGACTTTCTGAATATGAACTTGGACATCTTCGCATGAAATCACGAAGACATGGTGGGGATAGACCTTGACGTTATGTGTCATAGGCTGAATATAGACCCCCCAGCATAGGCCAGTTCGTCGGAAGAGGAGGCTGATAACACCGGAGCGTTACGCTGCCCTGAAAGAAGAAGATCGAGAAGCTACTGACCAACAAGTTCATCCGCGAAGCTCATTACCCCGTCTGGGTAGCCAACCCAGTCCTTGTCAAGAAGAAGAACGGGAAATGGAGGACATGTATTGACTTTACCGACCTGAACAAGGCCTGCTCGAAGGACAGTTTCCCATTGCCCAGGATCGATCAACTTGTAGATGCAACAGCTGGGCACCAGCTTTTTAGCTTCATGGACGCCTACTCAGGCTACAACCAAATTCCCATGAGCCGGAGGACGAGGAGCACACTTCTTTTGTTACTGACCGAGGGCTGTATTGTTATAAGGTGATGCCCTTCGGGCTGAAGAATGCAGGGGCGACCTACCAACGCTTGGTCAACACCATGTTCCAAGAACAGATTGAGAAGACGATGGAGGTGTATGTAGATGATATGTTGGTGAAGTCCCAACAGGCGGAAAACCATGTTCGTAACCTAGATGAGACCTTCAAGGTCCTGAGGAACTACCGAATGAAGCTGAATCCATTGAAGTGCGACTTCGGGGTGGCGTCTGGTAAGTTCCTCGGCTTTATGGTGAATAGCAGGGGGATAGAAGTCAATCCAAAGAAGATTAGGGCACTCGTGAAGATGAGATCCCTAGTTCGAGCCAAAGATGTCCAGAGCCTTAATCGTCAGGTAGCAGCCCTCAGTCGGTTCATCTCAAAGGTCACGGATAAATGCATGCCGTTCTTCGAAGTAATAAAGAAGGCGAAGAATTTTGAATGGACCGAGCAGTGTGAAGAAGCATTTCAGCGGCTGAAGGAATATATGGGCCGAGCTCCCATCCTATCAAAACCTAAAGAAAGAGAAAAGCTCTTCTTGTACCTGGGAGTGTCCGAGTATGCGTTGAGTGCGACCTTGGTAAAAGAAGAAGAAAGAATGCAACTGTCAGTGTACTACATCAGTAAGAGGCTAGTCGACGCAGAAACTAGATACTCACAGATGGAAAAATTGGCATACTACCTGGTGATCGTGTCGAGAAAGTTGCGTCCTTACTTCCAGGCCTATCAAATCGAGGTTCTTACGCAGTATCCCCTTAGGCAGGTCCTTTAAAAGGTAGACACTTTAGGCAGGTTACTCAAATGGGCATAGAGTTTGCCCAGTTCGACATAGAGTACAAACCCAGAACGGCGGTCAAAGCCCAGACCCTTGCAGATTTTATTACTGAATTTACAAGACCTGTAGAGGAGCATGATGAGACCATAGGTGGCCCGACATGGGAGCTATATGTGGACAGGTCCTCTAATGAGCACAACTCAAGGGCTGGAGTGTTACTGATTAGTTCGGAAGGTCACAAGATCCTTAGCACACTAAGATTCGGAATCCAGGCGACCAACAATGAGGCTGAATATGAAGCATTGCTCGTTGGGCTTCGCTTAGCGAAAGAAGTGCGAGCCGAGCAGATAAGGGTCTTTAGCGATTCCCAACTAGTTGTGTGCCATGTTAAAGGAGAATACAAACCAAAGGGCAAAAGATGATAGAGTATCTCTAGAAAGCCAAAGAGTTGCTGGGGGCTTTCTAAAGGGTTGAAGTAAATCAGATCCCTCGAGCTCAGAACTCTCATGTAGACGCTCTAGCACGCCTAGCGACCACCCAGGACGCAGATCTTCTGGAGTCCCTACCAGTAGAATTTCTGCCAACCCCAAGTATTGAAGTAAAGGATGTGATGATGATCATAAATGTCAAGCCTGACTCCTGGATGAGTCCGTTATTGAGCTACTTACAGGAAGGAAAGCTACCAGATGACAAACTAGAGGCACGCCACCTGCGAGCTAGATTAGCCCGGTACTGTATTTATGATAACATGTTGTACAAGAAGGGATTCTCAGCCCCGCTTCTGTGATGCATTGATGGCGAAGATTACGAGGCCGTGCTGAGAGACATACACGCAAGTCATTATGGAAACCATGCAGAGGGGCTGTCCTTAGCCCAGAAAGCGCTCAGATAGGGGTTCTATTGGCCGATCATGAAGCAAGATGCCACTGATATGTGAAGAAGTGCGACAAGTGCCAGAGATTAGTCAAAGTTCCTTGAGCTTCGCCAGCCTACCTTCAGCAAATGGTAAGTCCATGGCCCTTCGCAATCTGGGGAATGGACCTCATCGGACTTCTGCCAACAACTCGGGGAAGGTGTAAACATGCCGTGGTTGTTGTTGACTACTTCACCAAATGGGTCGAAGCCAAGGAGCTCGCGAAAATCTCCGCCTCAAAGATAGAAAAGTTTGTATGGAACAACATCATATGCAGGTTTGGAGTCCCTCAACAGCTCATGACAGATAATGGGACGCAGTTCACCAGCGAGCAATTCATCAACTTCTGCAACGAGCTCGGAATAATGAAGAGCTTCTCAATTATAGACCACCCTCAAGCCAACGGTCAGGTCAAAGCTGTGAACAAGATCATCAAGCAGACTTTAAAGACCAAGTTAGAAGCAAGGAAATGGGCTTGGGTGGATGAACTACAAAAAGTACTTTGGTCCTATAGAACCACGACTCACAGCTCCACTAGCGAAACCCCATTCTCCATGGTGTATGGATCTGAAGCTATGATCCTTACAAAATTCAAAGTTACCAGCCAGCGAAGAGCCTTATTTCAACCTGATGACAATGATGATCTGCTCGCTGCAAGTCTGGACTTGATTGAAGAAGCAAGAGAGACAACTCGCATGAGGGTAGCAGTGTATCAATAAAGGGTTGCCAAGTACTACAACAAGAAAGTACGGGCTCGGAGTTACAAGGCAGGTGACCTAGTCTTGAGGCTAATCCTCCTCGCAGCTCGCAAGGCAAGCGATGGAGCACTCAGGCCAAGTTAGGAAGGTCCCTACCTCATCAAGAAGAGCTTGGAGAATGGCGTCTATCATTTAGCTAATATGGATGGATCTGAGCTCCCACGGGCCTGAAATGCAGAACATCTTCGTCCCTACTACACCTAAAATTGTCAGCTCGTTCTGACACTTCAGTACATTATTCGCTTTAATGATTGCCTGTAAAGTGATTTCACTTGTTTTGTTGTTCTTTGTAATTTATTTAGTGCAGAAATCGAGCTGATTCAGTGGGCCAAGTATTGTAATTATAAAGAACATCGATTGCCAGAATCTACTTATATATAAAGCGAGCTGTCGTATATTACGCATCACCCTTTGAAGACATTTTGGCAATTATCTAAGGGGTTATTCATGCCCAAAGAACATGTGCAGATAGCCACGAAATCATAAGTCATTTGGCAAACGCATCCACCTATTATATATATTTATGGGGATGCTTCCGCATTCAATTATCTATCCCCTAACAATGATTATTCTATGGGAGCTCACAAGCTAGAATTTGTTGTACACTACAGCTCTGCTTCGCGACCTCCGAGCTGCATCCTGTTATGATAAACGAAGGATTATTGTCAACGCTTCTTACAGCGCTCTCGCGATCTGCGAGTCACATTCTCCTATATCCCTCAGAATTATTATCAGCGACCTGCGATCTTCGCATTCCAAAGGCACTATTTGTGGAAGGAGTTGCCATCAGGGTGCTCTGGAAGGTACTGCCTAAGGAAATGCTTATGATGGACTCCCCTGAAGGTGATCTTGTGGAGGGGGAGGTCATCCGGATATAACCTGTGGAAGGAGCTGTCGTCTGTACGCTCCAGAAGGGACTATCTGGGAACTCTATTACTGCGCTCTGGAAGGCTATTGCTTGTGGAAGGAGTTGCAATGAGGGTCTCGCGCACGGAAGGGGTCACTGTCAGCACTCTGGAGGGCATTGCCAGAGGCCCGCTAACAGCACGAAAAAGGTCTCACCCGCGAAAAGGGCTGCTATCTCTGCGTCCTGAAGGGTTCAACTGAGGACCTCCAATTACTAGAAGACTTCGCGAAAGATGCAGCCTTCTAGCTACCGTTAAAGAACATGTCGAGGGAACGACTTGCAAAATTGCCTCGCGACCTCGCGAGAGGGGCTACCTATTCAAGGGATTGCTCTCAAATCTCAAAAACTGCCTCGCGACCTCGTGGGAGGGGCTACCCATTCAAGGTATTGCTCTCAAATCTCAAAAATTGCCTCGCGATCCCGCGAGAGGGACTGCCCATATCGGGGGCTGTTCTCAAATCATGTCAACATGTCAAAAATGCCTCAACGGACTGGAACCCTCAAAGTTCGGGAAAATACTATCTCAGGTCCACTAAACCTCGAGGCAAAATATGCTCGAGCAAGTATGTCTATAGTGAGCACCCCACAAGTTGTAAGTATATGCCCAGTTATTGAAAATACTTAACTGAAATGCTTGCAGGGTCGAATACTTATGAGCGAACATGTTATGATTACAATATGTTTATTAGCAGATCTTGAGAATAGCTCGTTATAGAAAGATAAGCATGATTTAATCATATTTACTACATATATATGCTATTCTTTGTAAAAAATTTAGAACTGCAGGCAAATTATATATAGCATTCTCGAGCTGAAAGCCCGCTGTCCAACACAAAAGTTGATGAAAAATTGAAGTAAAAATTAAAGTCCTTACAGAAGGAGGAAAGGTTCAATGACTACAATGCGAATGAAAAGCAACTAAAAATTTGTCTAAGTGCTAGCAGGTGCAACTGAGGAGGTAGGCTCTGGCTGGGGATCTGTCGAAACCTTTATGGCTGGACGATCTGAAGGGGCCGGAGGTCCTCTAGGAACTCGCTTTGGTGAAGGATCTAGAGCAGTAGATTGGGCAACAGGAGGAGCAGGGGAGGTACTGCCTTGTTGGGCGCTCTGAACGCTAGCTGAGTACTCCACGAACCTCTGAATCACCGTGATAGCGGGAGGCCCGAAAAACAAGTAATCTATTTCTGGGTGACGCCGCCAAATGGTATACAGAAAGGCATTCTCGTTCTCTGAGGAGGCCCGATCTCATTCTTGAGCAACCCGGGCTTCGGTGCGCTCCTCTGTTTGAGCAATCTCCTCCTGAGCCCCAGTAAGTTCCTTCTTGACCGCGGCCAACTCCTGTTACTGCTGATCAATTTTCTTCTCTAAGGACTCGGCTTTCTTCTCAGTAGCCTTCACTCGCATTTCGGCAGCGCTCAGCTCACCCTTGACCTTCATCAGCTCTTCATAAATCTTGCTGACGTCGAAAGTCGCTGCCTCTCTGCGAGCTATTTCCTGGGACAAAGCTGCATCAGCATCCTTAAGCTTACCTTCCAACTTTCGATGCTCCTCTTGAAAGAGGCTCACTTCATCTTGTAGTTTCTTCCTCTCGCCCTCGAGTTGCTCCTCAACCATCTTGAAAGCCTCCTTCTCACCCATCTGATCCTCGATCCTCTTCATCAGCTTCATTAGTGTCATGCCAGCCTGCAAAGGTAGAAATGTTAGGTTGAAACTAGAAGAATCACACAAGAGCAAAGGAACTTGAAGCTTACCAATGCTACATGGCGAACTCCATAGCCTACCAGCTTCTGATCAATGAGGTCCGACCTGACGAGTTTCGAAAAGCGATTCCTCAAAGCATCCGACGCATAGCTCATGAAGCTACTGAAATACTCCATCTCCGCTACCCTATTAGCTTGAATCTCCGGATCCCCAGTTGACTCGTCCTCTGGTCGTTCAGACTACTCCGAGGTTTGAGTGCTTGGGCCTCTCCTAATAACTACGGCCCCAGGCTTCTGAACCTCAATGGCTTGCTGACACCTGGGGACTGGAGGCTCAGCCACGTTTTTTCCCTTCCTCCTGATTAAGGCTTCGGACTTTGATGAAGCCGAGCCCTCCTCAGTGGAAACCCTGGCTTTCTTAGTCGCTGGGGAACCTACCTCCCTGTTCCCTTTTGACTTGGAGGCTCATCTCTTAGGCGTTACAGTTGACCCAGTTTGGGGAGAAGCTATTCCAACT